>JBBPDC010000129.1:23357893-23386647 GCA_037974485.1 Hemigrammopetersius urotaenia
CACATATATATAAAGCTCGCAAAAGCTTTGCTTTACATTATGTGGGGGTCCTTTTAATGTATTCTAATGATTCTTTACATAACATAAAACCAAGAACCAAACCAAGATCCAAAAATGGCTCATCTCACTTTTATTTTAAGTTTATTTAAAGTACTTTTGTTTAGATGAGTGATGAGGCCTTTAAAAAAAAATGATGAGAAATTAGATTATCTTGCATGAACATTCATATTTGATTTAGGATTTTCTGGTCTTATAAGACACTGAGTGTTTTATGATGCAACAGCAGGAGACAGTGCCATTGTCAACAACACTTGGAGAAATTATACATTTGTCAAGTAAACTGAATGCGTCTTTTCAACCTATTATATGCTCTCATTGCATTTCTGTAACACTTACAAAAAAGGATGCAGATACTGAGCACAATCACATTCATTTGTGGCAGATCTTTTAACCTTAGGCTATCTCTGTGTGATTAAAAAGACTTTCTCTGAGAGGGTGTTGAGGAAAAGAGCCATTTTCTCTCTGTCTGGACTTTTGCTTGCTTAGCTCTTGAACGACCTCACTCTTGAACTCTCCCTACTCAGCACTCGCATTGCCAAAGAGATTTAAAGACTCAATAACAGGACCTGCGATGTCCTTCCACTTTATGTAGAGGATGAAAGCATAAATGTCCCACAGTCTTCGTATTGATCCACATTAGTGTTCTGGCCTCCACAAACCACAGGACTGCACTTTTTAGCACTTGCCTTGGGCTTATGTTGTATAACCTTAGTACAGAGTACATTGTTTTTGCTGCCAATACCATGAAGATCCTACAATTTTAGCTGAGCCTGAAGGTTTGCCCACAGATCAATTGGAAAATAAAAGAAACCAGTATCTAAAACAGCTGAGTGGTCCAAGGCTTAGCTAAAAAAACATCCTTTAACTGCTAATGACCTATATGATCCTATAACAGTATTACCATGCTTAATATGAATGTTGTATGTCCCAAGTATGCAAACTATTATTGTGTAGGTCCCCCTCATTGTGTCAAAACAAGACAGCTTGGACTCCAGGCATGGACTCCACAAGACCTCTGAAAGTGAACTTTGGTATCTGGCACCAAGACTGGAAACAGTAGACCTTTAAGGCTTGTAACTTGTGAGATGGGGCCTCCGTGTATTGGAGAAGTTTGTCCTGCACAGCCCACAGATACTTGTTTGGACTGAAAAACGGTATATTTTTGTTCTGTTCCTCAAACCACTCCTTTGCACTTTTTGCAGTGTGGCAAGGTGCAATATCAAGGTGCCAGTGCAATTACTTTAGAAGGGGTGTACTGGTGTATCTACAATAATGTTTAGGTAGTCTTTTGCACATATGGATCCAGTGTATATATGGAAAATACACACATTACATTTTGATATTTCTATTAGAACTGAAGTGAAGGATTTGTGTACACTTTCCAGCACTGAGTAAGTGGCCTGTATTTTACCGTTGCCTTAAATGTCTCCTACAGAGGGGCCAAGGTCTTTCAGTCTGGTCTATCTGAGGCCTAACGTTCAGGGAATCAAACAACCTCGTCTCCCTTTTCATATCTCATCTTTTATTCCAGCTTTGACTTATGGGCATCATCACAGCACACAACCGCACTGCCAGATGCTGGACAGCAAAGCGTGGTGATAAACAGCTAAGCTCAAGCCTCTGAAGCAAGGGTCTACATCAATACAAGAAAAGTATATGGCCTTTCTATATGGACTCACCATGCATGACACTTTGCTGACTGAGTTGGCTGCCCAAGCCTGATGGCACTGCTGACAGGGTTTAAAAGTGTCATTTGTAATATTTACAGACAGGTCAGTTCAAATTGCCCACCCACACAGCATGACATGACCATATGTTCCGACAGCTGTTCATCTCAACCTGAACTCGCGGTTGACTCATGTCCATTCTGTTAAAAGCTTTCAGAACAGAGTCAGGCAATACTGAGATGTATGCCACAGTAATGGAATCTGAATTCACAGGACTAATCTTTATGGAGCAAAGAGCACTGTTTCAATTGATGGTTAGATAGGAATAGAAAAAAAACTTAACGCAAACCTGGCCGATCAGCCGAGGTGTCTGAAGTTTGCTTCTGTAGTTTTGAACTGGAGCTGGTTGGCTAATGTTAATGCTAACCAGCATTGGAATTTTATATTGCACCAATTAGGGAGTTCATTCATTATCTGAGTTGGGTTTGTGTACTGGAGCCTATCCCAGGAGTCACTGGGAAAAAGGTGGAAAAACACAACAGGCCCTCCAACACATTCAAGCACGTGCTCACAGACAATTTAGCATGTTCAGTTCACCTGACATGCATAACCTTGGTCTACAGGAGGAAATCCAGCAGAAACAGCGGGAACATGCCCAAAGGGGAGACAAACCCATGCCCTTCTTGATGTGAGATGACAGCACTGCCCACTGTGCCACCATACTGTTCCAATACTGTGAGTTGTTATTGTTAAATAAGCTGAAATAATATTGCTCATGCAATTTCTGACACACTGTTATCTATAATAATGATCAAAAACCATAGCCAAAAGCAGGTGCAGCAGCCATCTAAACATCTATCAAACCTGAATCTTGCTATTACTTTTGTTCATTCCCCTCAGTTTTCCACCATGTGTGGTTATATTTGGACTCTTCCTGCAATCAAATGCTAGCATGATTATTGTCTAGTAGAATGGACACAGATGAATGACTCCTGGTGAAGTATTGTTTATTATTTATTACAGTTAGGTGAACTGATCAGCTCACTACTAGGCAATTTCCTGACTAAGCTGGCTGAACAACTGAATTGGCTCTTAAGTGTAGCGTTATTAGTCATTGCTTTATTATGGAGAGTATAAATAAAGAATGAAGACTTGTCATCAACAGTCATCAGTTGGACTGATAGTAACAAGAAGAAGGATGGAAATTAAGTCAAAGCAAAGAGGCTAAACTGTTCAAGTGGTGACAGTAGTCTAAATATAGTTCTATAAAAATTAAATACAAATGTTATCACTTACTTATTTATATGGCTAAAGAAAATAGCTATAAATGATAAAATGATAAAATGATCTAAAGTTTTCTAGTCAGTAGGGATGCACACTGTCTGTTACTTTATGAAACATGGTGTTTAATGTTGTTTTTGCCCATTTGCAATGAAGTGTGGAATTTGCTGAAGGCATCAAGGGGAATTAAACATCAGTCAATAAACAATGTTGATAGTCAACTCTGGAGTTCCAGACCATAATACAATCAGTGAAGTCTAATACGATTGTTTCCCCCATGTTGAGTCCTATTGCTGATGGTACAAAGGCGTGTGGACCTGACAGCTTGCATTAACAGCCAGTTGGGAGCACCATTCCCAGGTGTGTGAGAATTCGCTCAGCCCTCTGAACAATGCAAAAGAAGCATCTGTGCACCCACTGCTCATTATGGTGGTTAACCCTTAGAAGTCTCAAGTTATTATTTTTTTCTCTACTGCCTAAATTGACTTTCATTTGCATTTCATTTTCACGTGCAACCACATATTTTTCTCTTTGTTTGAAGGCTGATACTTGACAAACATAAAAATATTTTCAGTTACACAATAAATTCAAATCATTGTAAAATACACTAGAAAAAGAGGAGTGCTTTAATTGGCATTGTATTGATGACGGATGGAAGGATTTTACTGTCATCACTATAATCATAATATCAGTAACAGCTGACATCTACAGCCATCTTATTGGCCAGGCCCTACTTTTGACAGGATTTCATTTTACAGTGAGCCACAGATGAGATCAAACTTATATTGAATTGCCCAATGCCTAAAGTATTTTGAGAAATAAACTCTAAAAATGAAATTAAGTAGTAAATGATACAAATGAATGGAGTAAACTCTATGTCCGTCTGCAGTAGCTTTCTACATTATTAAGCACATGTATCAGCTGTAGACTATCTAGGAAGCCTTCAGACTGATACAGATTTTTCTGGCTTTAGCAGTTTAATTACACCTTTGTGTGATAAGTTCCTCTGAAACCTACCTGGTGAAACTGTCTTAAAGTCTGCAAGCGATACCACATTGATTCGCTAAGAAAATGCTGTAGGAAGCACATGTCTGTGATGCAGAGCTAAAGTGAACTTTTTCTTATTCTGAACACTTTTTTCCTCATTAGGCCTTTCACCAAACTTCAGAAGAGCAGACAGATAATGCATATGACTGAAAAAAAACTTCATAGAAACTAAATGAAGAAATGTTATCAGTGAAATTAGCTTTAAAAACTGCTGACTCATGAACAAACGTTCTAATGTATCTTGTACGACAAAATTAATCATTTGATTATTAATAGTTTTGTAGTGTTTGGATTAGAAAAACACTTACTGACTGAAATAAATTTCAACTCATACAAACTGTAGACAGAATATTTCTTATACTCTAAAGTTAAGGAACTTAAACTGATAAAGCATCTTTCTGTGAAGGTTCCTTGTACTTTTAAATGGTTCTTCGTCATTTAGAAAACAGGTCTTTAAGGAACTAATGTGTTAGTTCTATGGCACGGAACAAATAATCCTTTGATATTTTTGAGTTGAGTATGTTTTCTGCTGCTATGTCTAGTTACACTTCGCAGTCATCGTGATGAACGAAGGTGTATGTTTAAACTGTTCATAAATTTAATGTTGAGGATCACCTCTGTCTCAAAAAAAGAGAAGTTTACAAGAGAAGTAAAAACATTATTTACTTCCAATAAAAGTAATTGTGAATTATGTTTCATTCCAAGTAATTCTGGATCATTTCCATTGGTCAATTGATTTTTTGGACAAAAAACTGATTTGATTATGACTATAATTGTTATAAGTTTTTTGTTTAGTGAAGCTTGATATTGTTCTTTAGCGTACCGTCCCATCTGTAACTGCATTAAAAATTCATATCAGTCGTTTGATTTTATTCTGGCAGCTTGTTGTGAAGTAACACTACAGTACTGCACCTCGAGCTGGATATTTTAGTAAGTGAAGTCAACAGTGTTGCCTCTGTTGTAAGTAAATTCACTTGGACCTCTCCCTCTAATTGTCATGCACAGTTTGTATGCTTTGGGTCAATGTTGTCAGGGTTATTTATTAATTTAATCTGTCTGTTTGGGAAGAAGCGATTGATGCTCAGATACACGCTCATTAATCTAACTCTCAGCCTTCATTAAAGCAGACACTAACACAACCCCTCTCTCCTTCATCCCTAATTTAGCCAATTACTCCTCTCTTATCTTTACTCTTTTCCCTTACCCCTGTTTCACTCTTTCACTTCTTGACAACGCCTCCCTCCCCTTCTTCATCCTCACAACTACTGCAGCAAAGACTGCTGCAGTACGTGTTTTGTTGTTTGTGTGCACTTTGCCTCATTGCTGTGGCAGTTTGCAGTAAATGGAGGTTAATGCATAAAGTAGGGAAGGCATTTGTCTATTATCTGTGCTAAATAGGAAAACAACAAGCCCCATTGCACAACTCGCAATAGATGGTGGAACTGATAGGATTCCATTACTACAACTTACTATTCCCCATTGTGTTTTCTCATCTAAATTAGTGAATATCCACAAGGACTCGAGCAACCCAGCTGTTCTCCCTGAAGCGACAGACTGGAGTGAATCCTAAGGTTCAATTTTTCCCTAAAGTTTTGGGGGTCTAATGCGTCAGAAGTGGGGTTTTAAAAACTATAAAAACGGTTAAACTATGTTTTTTTTGTGTAATGTTGAGGAAATACATTTCACTTGAATTGTGCATGATCTACAAAAGTGGAGTTTTCATTTTTGTTGGCGTGATTTCATTACACCTATCAAAATATCATGTACAACAGACACATCATATTTTTAACACACAGAGAGCCAACAGTGTCTTGGTTAATCTGATAACAGAGTTAAGGGGTAACATAATAATTGTGATTATTTTTATTTTAAAATAATTGAATTGGATTCCATTATTCTGGCCACTAAGGGACCTTCAGAAAAAAACTACAAAAGGCCAGACAGATTGAAATATACATTAAATACGCTTAACAATAACACACATTTATAAAAAATTCCATGGTATTTGCTTGGAAAGAGATTTAAATATGGAATCTGAGTTTATATCTGAATTTAAAATATATATTAAAAATATGCATATGCAAACTGAGAAAATAAATTCATATTAGTTTATTCAAATTTTTTATTACATTTCAGAATCATTATATTTCATATAATCTTCATATTATATTTGAGAATAGTCCACTTAAAGCCATTGCTATCAATATATGCAGCTATCAATGCATTAGTTCTGATACCAGCTCTCTAATGTTGCTGTTCTGATTTGTAATTAAGTGGAGCGTGCAGGATAGGAACGCCCCCTAGTTTCCTTTTACTGAGTTCAGATCTCTGTATGACTCATCAGCTGCACCCTTCTCCTGTATTGGGGAAGCATTTGGTGCTGAGTCTGGACAATCATATCACCTGCAGATCATGACTAATGATGCATGGTTATGTGGAACCCATCTTCCTCTGAATACTGAATGTAAAGAATGAGCTATTAGAGCTCAGTAGACTGTAGACGGGTGTCTTTCTCTGGATGCTAGGACACTGAAAAGGTTACTCAATTGTTATTTAGGGAGTAGGTTAATGGTTGCTAATGAATTTTCTCCTTACCTTTCTATAAAATATATTTCTAAGACTTACTGATTCCATTTGTTTATTGTTTCCAGCAATAAACATTTCAAAATTGGAAATGCCTGTAATGGCCTGTACATTTTTCCTCAGATAGTGTACCCCCCCCCCCCCCTTTCCCTGAACAGGAATTGCTACCCCAGTATCAACAACGCAGAAAGTCAATTTAGCATTGCAAGAAAAGAAGCTTGAAAAGAAGGAAATTTCATTTTCCTTCAAGAATAGGATGGTTGTGAGTTGGCATTTAAGACAGCTGTACCCTAACTGTACTCTTCAGAATCCCCTGGTCTAATCCATGGAACTGTCTGGTTCTCTCCTGCTTAGTGCATAAGTAGTACATTTTGAATAGATTATAGGGATGGTAGTAGCCCCCCTTCAGATGCTCCAGGGGGACTGTCCCTGTAACTGATGATTTTAAGTTGCTCTGGGTAAGAGTGTCAGCCAAATGCCCCCTTTACCCTTTATAGATTACTTTGCATTACATTCATCAGTCAGATAACTCTCAACCACAAAAACAACATAAGTTGTTAGCTTAGTGGTTAGGGCATTCAACCTGAGATTAGGAAGTTGTGGATTCTATTCCCAAGACCGCTAAGCACTTCTGAGGTACCCTTGAGGAAGGTACTGTCCCCAAACACTGCTCCCCTCACGCTGTGTTCCTGGCTGCCCGCTGCTTCACTTGGTGAATGGGTTAAATGCAGAGGAAGAATTTTGTGCTGTTCACACTGTGTGCTGTGTTCACGCATGACAGAATAATCACTTTCAAATGGACCGACTGAGGGCTTCAGCAGTTCAACTGAGCCTCAGCAAGTAGGTGTAGTAGTGACAGTGTGGACAGACAGACAACACTGTGAAACAATAGCATAACAAAGAGACATGTCGTTTATTTTTATGGCACCTTCTAATTTTTATATAACAAAAATGTGTTTCTGTTAGTAAGGCAATGATGTGATTAAAACAGCATGACGTTTTTACTGTAAACCCCAGATCATTACAGCCCACCACTCCTAAGGCTTGAAATCTCTCATACACCCTTGTAGAAACCACATATACTATCTAATTTTTTTAGCAAACCCCAGATTTAGCAGTAAACCCCAGTTTCCCAGACATTACAGCCTCCTTCTTCAGTTTTCAAATCACTCCTACACGCTTGCATAAACCACATATGTGAGTTACTTAGTAATCACAGTCTGATGTAAGAGTGTAAGTGTGCGTACAATGCTAACAAGCTTACTTGTTTGCTACATTAGACTTGTTCCGACACTTCAGACACCAAATAATGCTTTAGCTGATTGATTGCACTGGAGCAAAAGGGGGAAATTTGTTAATTAGGCTTTGGGCCAAACGTTGCTTTAGATGTGAAAAAAGAGGTTTCATCCACCAAGCAGCTTCCACTCAGTCTAGTGTGCTTGATGTGTGTGTGGTACTCTGACACATTCTTTTTAGGAAGCTAAGGGCAATACAGTTTCCCCTGCTGCTCCCTTCACACCTCATCACAGGGCCAGTAGTGCTCCTCCTTCTAATCTGCCGCTCGTCTGCAGGGCGCTGCTGGGTGGCGTCAGGGATCAGCACTCTCGATTCCTACGCATTTCTTTTCTCTAAGCTCTGAGGATAGCCACTCTTCCACAGAGGAGTAACGGGGTGACCATGGCATGAGCCAGCTTGAGCCTTTTTCTTTCTCCAGTAACTTCTAGCAAACCGCGCAGTGTCTGTATTTAAGCTTGGCGAGGACACTGTCTGCTTAAATAATTTTTGCTGCACATAATACCACATGTGGCTCAGTGGTTACAGCTGTTTCCAGTAGATGCATTAACATAATTGAGTGTTTTTGGTGTTCTTACTTTTGGCAGTAACATGTACATGTAATATAATCTGTTTAGTCCAAACTTTTTTAATTAACTTTTTTTTTTTATGCACATCCTTGGCTCGCAGAGTTCTTTGACTGCTTTTCCAAGACCTCTGCCTTGCCATCACTGCTGTGAATTTTAATTGATTCTGATGCTTTACTGTGTGAATTTTAATTCTTTCTTCTTCTGCTTTTTCTTCTCAATAGCAGCCTTTGTCTTCCACAAAGTCCTGTGCTATGCCAGCAGGAAAAGCATTTCCTACATTACATTATAAAAATTGCATATTTTTAATATGCGTATCAGAATATTTACGAAATAAATCAAAATATACTGAGACTAAAAACACTTCACTGTGATTATGGTCAAAATAAAAAAAATACATTTTTTTATATAGGTCACAATATAAAAATCTTGATATTAATCCACATACTAGCCTAGTAGCAGGGATAGTAATGAATGTTGCTTACTTCTTTCAGTCGCTTAACTTCTTTCAGAAGGCCTGTCAGTGCACAGTGCATATACTGTATCTGCAGCTGTTGGAGTGATATTAGCAGAAGGAGTTTAATATTCCCATCACCAAGGTTCATCTGTAGGCCATGCTGTATTCAAAGCACCCTTGTGTGTAGTACAAAGAGGTAACATGATTTAATTTTTTTGCGTTTCGCAATTTCATGCACTTTGCATGTTTTCTTCTTTAGATTTCAGACTGGGAAGGACTACTAACAGAATTTTCTCCGCAAACCATGACTAGCATGATAACTAAGAACAACACAGAATGTCTTTAAGTCGGAGGAGAAAAGGAGAAATCGTTCAAAGACAGCTGACTCAATCCGCACCATTTTCTGAATGAAATCATGATGGAACAGTGGCAAGAATGGGGACTTTTGATGCTTACCAACGCTCTTCTTCAAAGGAATTACATACATATTCAGTCACTCTGCTTCTCTCTCTCTGTCTCTTTCCCTATTTCTCCCTCTCTCCCTGCTTCTCTCTCTTTCTCCTTCAGATGATGTCAAGAGCTAAGATAATCCTCAAAGAACCTTGTGTCAGCTTCGTCTCTGTTTTGAAGCTGCTCTCTGGTCTCCCCGGATTCCAGTATTAAAAGGTGTGTGAGGGGTGGGTTGGGTTTATATACTGCCATCCTGAGACCAAGAAGAGCAAAGGAGATGCTCTGAATGTGAAAGAGATGGATTGAGCTCAAACCCAACCTCCTGCTGGGTTTACTTTTACTGAATCCTGCATGCTGGATTTAAACTGAAACCTTCATGAGGAATGTGAGTATTTTTTAAAAGTTTGGAATCACTTGTCGTATTAATCATTTAAATTAATTTGCACAGTAATGTATAATTAATATATATTTATATAACTATATATTTGTAAAATTATTCATTATTCAAAATACATTAAAATATTAAAATGCAGAAATAACAAGGTAATTTAGAAGTTTTATTCAATGATGAAACAGTATTTTGTGAACAACATGCACAAATATTAAAATCTATATACAACACTGCATTTATGAGCTTATCTGTCTTTAGGTTTGATCAAAAACTTTTAATTCTCAACTTTTGATTCTCTTGATGTAGCTTTTCAGTTGTTTTACGATCATTTGCAGCTCTGTTGAGCACTCTGTAAAACAAAATTCAGTGTTTTACATTTTAGCAGGTTCAGCTTGATTGGGCTGTATAGTATAGTTTAAGTTGGTTGTATGATTAACCAGCTATAAAACCATTGTGGGCTACAGCCTGGCTGTCCTAAACTGCAATGACTGCAAACTGCAATGACTGCACCTCTGGCCTATGCTAGAAATGTAGGCAGGCAAGAGGATACAAGATACAAGAACAATTGCACACATCACACAGTAACTCTGAGATATCCGGGTAAACTGGTAATCTTCATATGGATACCAACGAACCATTGAACGATGATGTGATAAGCTGAAGGGACAGTGTGCTCAGTATATGAGAGGCTGTCTATAGATCTGGCAGCTCACTGGGCGAAAAGGATAAAGCAGTGAGTAATGTGATGATGTAAGCGAGCCTGTGTCCAGAACATTAAGTGCAATATGAGCGCAGACCAGCGGGGGAGTGGGAAGGCAGCACAATCATGCTTAGGCACTGTAGAATGAAACCTGGCCTCAGAATGATCTGACTACATTTTAGTGTGAAGAAGGTATGTGACTCTAATCAGCTGTAAAACTATTAAGCTTATTTTTTTTGTCAATCCAGTTCTTTCTAGCTCCATGCTTGTTGTTTATAGCTCAAATTGGCTGTGTAGTTTTCTTGAATATTGCTTGTGACTAATTAGCTATGAGACCATTGTGGCTTCCAGCCTGGATGAGCTGTGCTGTGTGCCCTGATAACGGCAGCTCTTAGCACTTCAGCTCATAGCTCTTAACCTACATTTTAACCTACATTTTAGTGGCTGGAATAAGGAGTATCGCATATTCCTTATCTGCATTCCAGCCTGATAAATTGACTCTTTCCCAGAATTGCTCATGTTTATTTGGCTCATGTTCATTTGCTCTTGCTTATTTGGCTCCTCCACTGAGAGTGGTCCTCTTGGGCAATGTGATCGATGCCTAGATGAGCAAACCTGAGACTCAGACTATAATACTGGGCCTCTGTCTGCTGCTGTATGTCAGGGCAGGGATGAACATCGGACTTCTAGGTTTAACCAGCCGCAATGCACAAGACGGGAAAAGAAGTGGAATACAAATGAACGAAATAAGATTGGGGGTAGAAGTATCGAGGGTCATCTAAATCTAGCCTTGGTTTTGGTCATATCTATTATTCCAGTGGTCTTTCAAAAACATTTTAAAAGGCAGCTCAGAATGTCTCTTTCTTTCCCACTGTCTTGCTCTCTCTCTCTCTCTGTCTGTCTCTCTCTCACTATCTTCCACTGTTTCACATTCTCTTTCACCCCCTCTCTCACTGTTTTGCTCTCTCTCTCTCTTTTTCACTCTCTCTCGGTGTCTTTCTCCTCCCCCCATCTGTCTGTCTCTCTCTCTCTCTCTCTCTTCACTCTGTCAGTGTCTTTCCCACCCTATGTCTGTCTCTCTCTCTCTCTCTCTCTCTCTCTCTCTCTTTCTCTCTCTCTTTCCCCTGCTGTCTGAGCCCTAGCTTAAATCCTTTAGCTGGTGAAAGGCTCTCAGATTTGACATGAACTGATGGCTCCTAAATCATGGCCGAGTCTGCGGCTAAATGAAGCGCAGAAAGGCTTGCTGCCTCCCTTGCTGCATCCACTTTAGCAGCAGTGAGGAGGAGGAGGGGAAGAGAGCGCCCTGTGGAGCAGCTCTGAATGCAGCATGGGCTTTAAAGATGTCCTGTGGCTAAATGACTGCAGACCATGTAGTGTAAACAGAAGTTGACACAGATGTTAATGAGAATATTTCTTTAGAGATAGAGTTAGACTTAAAGCCACAGTTTTGTAAATTGCTGAAAGGGTTGGGGGCCTGTTTCCGGATGAATGCTCAGAAGCAGCATTCATCCACTAATGATCTAAAATAGAATCTTTTAAGACTTACAAGCACTAGAGACAGTGCTTCACTATGAGATCTCAAAAATGATTAAGGAAAATGTCATTTCTGTCAAATAAAAACCTTAGAATTCCACTTTTTTCATTTTGTATTACTATTTTTGGAACTATTTAGCTGAATTTATGTGATCAATATTTTTTATTACATGAAAAACACTGAACACAAGAACTATAAATAAACAACAGCCCAATATTGACTTCTATCAATAGAAAAGGCAAAAGTTTATTGTAACTGTAGTGATAATGACTAGTTGTTATTATAATGCTGATAATAAGTAGGGCTCCAGGTGGTGACTAAAATTGTTGCCAATGCGACTAGATTATTATTTTTTTTTAATTTCAGTTGCCAATGGCCATCGTCCCTCACAACCAACTAAAAGTACAAGAAAAGTGAACTCTTTAGCAGCAGTGAGGAGGAGTGCAGATATGTACCGAGTACTACGACACTCACATGATTAGTTATGGGAATTTCGGCTCTTTTTAAAGAGTCGGATCATTTGGATTGGATCATTAAGAAGATCTGGCTCCTTTGGTTCCTAAACGCATAGACAGCTGTCTATGCCCAAACGGCTCTTCATTTTCCCAAATTTAGTCAAAGAACCGAGTCTTTCACAACTGACACATCTCTATGGAGAGTACTGTTGACAGACTGAGTTCTGTTTTTACAGGATCCGCACGACCTGGCAACCTGTTGCGGGGCGTGTTCTAAAATATACGACAAATAAACATTAACTACGTGAGAAACACTATGTTTTACTTTGGCAACAATTTAGTCCGTGCCGTGAGGTAAGACTGGAGACTAAATGTGCCATGACAATATGTTTTTATTTATATCACAGAGATTATAAAAGAATAATTTGGCTCCTAAATATTTAGTGTTTTGAAGTCAGTGGCTCCTAAGGTCTTTATTTTGTCTGGAGTCCTGATAAGGGGAATTAACTCATATCTGGTTTAAAGTTAAGGGTGTTAACGTTATATAACGTAAATATATAAAGATGAGGTAAAATTGCAATAAGGTATGTTTTTTTTAACAGCATAATCGATTAAATGTTAAATCTGCTTCCTTGTAATCCTTACAGCTTGATATGCCTTGCTTCAGTTTGCCACAGTGAGACCAAGACCACCATAAGTCACTCATAAGCGTAACTCAACAATTGGATTACACTACACAGTGGCATTTTGAGTCAAAATGCTAAATGGCATGCTAATTCATGCTAATCACATAAAGTACTGCATGCAGATGAATAAATCTGCATTAGAGTGGCATAAATATGCATCATGCAGAGGCCTTTGCACATGGGCATTTATTTGGCTGTCTGTCTGACTTTGCTCCTGGCAAATATCACATTGGTCAGTGCAAATGGTTTTGTGACAACTGAATGTGTAATGAAAGAATATTCAATTGTCAAAGGACCATGTTATTAGAATTATGTAGGAATGAAATGACTTTTGAGTATTAAATTAGATGGTTTCTCAGACATTGTATACATATGTATGTCTACTACAGAACACATTTTTCTTTCTGTAACTCAGTAATATTGTTGATTCCAATGCGGAAGGCCTCTTTAAAAGTAACAGCGATATGGTGGAATGTGATGGTGTTTATAACATCCATTAGAGGGGTGACGAAGCCATTGCCCTTATATTTCTTAACCTGTTTCCCTCTTGTCATTCAAAAAAAGAAAGAGAGGTGAAGAAACAGCAAGTTACACCGAACCTGTTGTACATCTCAGTCATTGCATTCACCACATGTGAGAATGTTAAATGAGAAGAACTGGACAACTGAGATTTTTGATTAATTCTGACTGTACAGTAACTACTCCAACACTCTTAAAAACACATGGGAGGGATTCCACAGAAAAACCAGTAGATGGCCCATATTTGTAATTGAATTGAAGAACCTTTTCCAAGTTTAAATAATTTTTTTTTTGCTAATCATCTTATTCTTTTGTCACATCCAGACGCATGTTGGCTATGGATTTGCCACTAAGCCTGACAATTAAATATTGGAGATGTTAGTTTTCTGGCTAGTAAAAATGATGAAAGTCTTTGTAGTTTCAGCCTTCCAATTGTTTAGTGCCCAATGTGTTTTATTATGCTCCAGAAAAAAGGCAGAATGTGTACCTTTGGGAACGGGACATTTACAGTATTTGGCAGACAAAGTGATAAACAGGAGTGCTTTGTAGTCCACAAGAGAACATGTCCCTCATTCTATTCAGCTTAGACTTAAAGTGTGTGTGCAGGGAGGTACCCTTGAGCAAGGTGTGGTCCACACACCCTGCGGTCCACACGCCCACTGCTCCACACTGGAGAATGGGTAAAATGCAGAGGACTGAAGCAGTTATGATAGTCAGAAGCTGGATCAAGTGGTGTTGTGGTAGGGTTGCAGGATGTAAGGAGCTCCAGGGAAAAGGGTGTAAAGCACTTAAGTGGAGTGTGGTCAGTGGGTGAGAGTAGGAGAGAGGACTGATGACCACAGGAAGTGATTGTCTGATCTTGTCAATTGAGGAACCAGAGGTTTGAGAACCGAAGAAAATATAGCAAAGAGTTAGCAAGGGTTGGATGTGGAATCATCTAGCTTGGCTTTGAAGAAGGAAGACTTTGTGGGAGATAACTCAGTGGTAAATTTAGATAGAAGAGAACGATATGAGAGGAGGTCAGAGTTAAGTTGCGATTTGCTCCATCTTCTTCTTGCCACTGCTCTCAGTTCTCTTCAATTGTTGTGGAGTATGTCAAATTGCCATGGTGAATGATGTGAGCAGTAAAAGTCCTGATTCTGCAAACAGAGTTGAGAGCTTCTGATTTTAATTAACTTCAGATCTTGATCGGGGTAAAAGTTGTGCCTGTTATGAGCTGCCATATTTTATACAGAAGTGTACTGTATTGTTGGTGAGATTATGTCTGACCTATTTTAGTGTTATCTTGAAATGCCGACCCCAAAACATTATTTCTACATTACATTTTTTTCTCTAATTTTGTTTCTGTGCTCTATCTTGCTAGGAATATATATTCAAGGCCATGGGTTTAAGCGCTCACAATGATAACTTTTTTTCAAAGCACAGTGAGCACACTTTTTATCATCTTTATTGCGTCTCTTGGTGACTTTCTGTCATTTTAATGGAGGTTTTACTGTTTCCCTACTTGCTCCCTGTAACCTGGAAGATAAACACCTCATTAAGAATCTGTGCAGGTTAAAGTCTACATTCATTAATGGCAGAATATATCAAGAGTGTTAAGCTTGTGCTGACTCTTGTTTATGAAATAAATGCCACAAACTGTAGAGGTGTACCTAGAATGTTACAAAGAATAAACAAGACATGTTATATATTGTGTTGCCTTATACAGTTCTGAAATGAATAACAAAAATTGTCAAATATACATTTAGTCCATGTTTTTTTTCCAATCTATAACAGATGTTTTAAAGGGCTTCCCCATCTTAATGTCAAAGGGATGTTGGCCTCTGTGTCTCCAATAAAATAGAAAGCCAATGATGATTGTTTAAGATTTCCTGAATGATCAGGTAAACTTAACAAAAGATAAATTTCTAGGGGTGCCAGTAATTGTGTCAACTTTCATTATATTCCTTTTTTGCTTTCTAAGGCTACATTTGTTTTAATTTAAAGTTTAAATTTCTCAAATTTTCAGTGAGACTGAGCTAAATAACTACAAAGGCCTTTTTTTAAATCATCTATATCAAGACTGACAGTAATTATTAAACTGGCTGTAGGTGTGCTGTGCTGCTCTGTAGCCTGATTCTATTAGCGTGTCCTTGCAGGGTCCAGATTGGTCAGCACATTTCTTATATCAGAAAACCTACCATTCTTCACATTCACTGAGAGGAAGGCTACTTCGTTGGTATTGTAGAACTGGCACTGCTGGGACTTCAGCTGCACACCTCCAGACTCTTCAGTAGAAAACATGGTTTATCTGGCTGACCTGCCAAGGAGCAGCTCACTAAGGCTTATTAAGTGCAAAGGGCACATACAGTGTAATCCTTCATGCTTGCATGTAATCCACAAGGAACTGCAGTTTTATTATCTTAAGAAGAGCAATTTTTTCTTCTATAAAAGCGAACGGTTATTTAAAGAAGTGTCTCAAGAGCCCCTTTAATCCTTTATTGTAACCCTTTAAAAATATCTTATTTTCTCCTTTACCAATGTTCGTTTGTTTTCTACTTTACTTCTGAGTAATTTTTGTTATTTTACTCATGATTATGCTTGTTGCTTATCTGTGCTCATCTGAATTGGCTTCCTGTTTACTTGACTTAACATGCTTCCTTCCATGCACAGTAATTTATCTAGGTGCCTTATTCATCTACAGTCATTGGAAAACTTAGATTCAAACTTTTTTGGGCATATTTATTTGTTATCACCCAAGGTTGATTTTAGTTGATTTTACTGATCAGCAGCAACATTAAAACTACAGACGTGAATAACATTGATTATCTAATTACAATGGCACCTGTCATGGAGTGGGTAACAAGGCAGCGAGTGAACTGTCAGTTCTTGAAGTCAATGAGTTGGAAGTAGGAAACATGAGCAAGTGTAAGAATCTGAAATGGCATTTAGTCACTATGCAGCTCTCTGCTGGAACAAGCTGCCCATCAGATCTGCACTGACTGTAAGCCAGATTTAAAAAGCTGCTAAAAACAGCAATATTCTCTTAAATATTTCTCTTAAATATTTTCTCTTTTACTGCACTTTAATGCTCTTTTATGAATTCTTTACCTTCTTTTATCCCTTTCATTATATTTATCTTTATTTTATTTTCTATTCTGTAAAGCACATTGAATGACCGTCTGTGTATAATAATCTGTGTATGATAATGAACTTGAACTTGTGTGACAAGGGCCAAACTGTGATGGCTAAATGACTAGATCTGAGCATCTTCAAAACAATGGGTCTTATGAGGTGGTCTTGGTATACTGTGGTCAGTACCTATGAAATATGGACCAAAGACAGACAGCTGGTGAACCTGGGAGAGGGGCATGGGTGCCCAAGGGTAACCAAATTCATGGGAAGCAAAGGTTAGCTTGTATTGTCCAATCCCACAGAAGAGCTACCGTTGCTCAAAAGGTTAATGCCAGTTTATTACAGGTCACAGTGTCCTTGCTGACCTCTGTTGACCACCGAAAACATGTACAAGTAGGGTGCCAGCATTAGAACTTGACCACAGAACAGTGGAAGAAAGTCTTTTAGGCTACTAACCCAGTGAAATAAAGGGTATCTAGTGACAATTTGTCACCTTCTGAGAGTGCACTGACAAAATACCAACAGTTGGCTTTTAGGATTCTAAATTCTGTTCCTGCCATGTCCCAGCCACAGTTCCGACAAAACCTCCATGAGTGAGAGTTTTATGTAAATGTAGGATGTTTCATACAACTGTACATTAAGAGTGCATCAAGAGACAAGAACTAAAGCATTAACAGAGCGGTGATCCCTGTTGTGCAACTCACTGACTTCACTTCAGTCTCTCTCTCTCTGCAGGGACAGGCACTTTCAGCTTAAGGTTTAGTTCTCATTGAAAGACTTTGAACTTTGAACAAAAAATCTGCTTAAGCCTTTGCAAATGCCGTGGTTATAATAAGCAGCTGCAATAACTTTCCTTTTTGTATGGTAGGAGCTCCTGAAAGACTTTTTGTCGTGACTCTCCTGCCTTGGTGCCCAAACTAGGCCCTTTCTTCTCTACAATAGCCTGGCTATTATGGCCAGCCCACAATGAAGAGGGGAGCAGCGTTCAGCTTTTCCACTGCAGAATCTCCATAAGGGAGAGCTCACTGTAAGTTATTTTGAATCGCTCAGAGTGCCAGGACGCTCAGATTTCTCTGTCTAATCGAGAGGCCATAGAAGAAAAGGTCATAATGGGGAACGGATAGATATTTTAAGACTCTCGAGTTCCTTTCCGAACCAGATTTATGATTCTCATCTTTGTGTTAGCACTGCAGTACTGATTTCATTACACACTGAATTTAACATTTCTATCCATGGCCATTTTTTGGCTTGACAGAGTTAATGGAGTCTCTCAATACAATAAAAACATTTCAAACAATTATCAACCCATCTTCCTGAGTCTACCAGTTTAAAATGAGTTACTACAGCAATTTGAAGCATGAGCAAATGGATTTAGATTGTTTATATTTCCTCATTTTCTATTTCATAATCTGATTCATTTCACTGTGTCCTCATGAACATGCTCTGTAATTGCCAATCCATAACCACTCATATGTAAGTGAATAACCTTAACATATGGCAGCCTGAAGCAGTCTTGATCCGCACTCTTTCCATAAATTGAAGGCAGAGAGATACGGCAGATTCGGTCAGAAATCTAGGCTGAGAGTGATAACTGTTTTCCATTAGAAATCATATTACAAATTTGGTGATGATAAACAACTGATGATGAAACAGCAACAGCAGCCGTGGCGAGCCGATGAGAAATCTGCAGGTAGAATGAGAACATCATCGATCTTGGAGCAAATTACCCCCCGTTTTGCATGTGATGTATGAGTGCAGGGTCCCTTTCTATTTCACACATGTAGTAAACACAGACTGAAATGGCAACGGACAAATAAAAATGTCCCTACGCACCATGGAGCGACAGATGCAGTAATTCACCACGACAAAGTCACCTTCTCAGTGATAACCATGAAATGGAAAAACAAACCTGTGCTCTGTTCTGCTCTGCAGGTGAAAGTACATTCTGCTTTTGGACTCAAACAGAGAGGCAAAAATAATGTTTTCTTATGAGATCGCTTAAAACTGCCATTCAAATTGTTTAAAGCTAAACTGTATTCTAAACACTAAAGCTTCACAAATGATTATTGGCTTGGGTGTATGATTTTAGGGAAAAGGAAGATTTAATTGTATACACTCCTGAAGATGCCACAAGGTAAAAGAACCTTTGCATAATGTTTTTTTACTGATTGAGGGTTCTTCTAAAGACGCTTCTTTAGAGACCCAAAAGAAGAACACTTTCTGACATCTTCATTTTACATGATACAGAGGTTCTGTAAACTTTCAAAATGTTTCTTACACTCAAACAAAAGGAAACTTACACTGGAAGATTCAATAAGGAATGAAAAGTGGTTCTTTCATAGCTTAGTTTCAAAGAAATCTTCTTATCTCCTTAAACGCAAAACCAGTACTTGAGTTGCATTCTAAAATTTGCTGAGGAGAAATAAATTATGGAAGAAGTTACTTCTGAAAAATGCTATGGCAGTGTGACAAGCTTTTGAAAAAATGAAAACAGACTTATTTTATATAGGGAATCTTTTGACTTGTGCAGTCACAGAAAATGACTGTGGCCAACACTTCAGACATGTATCAGGAAGTCACATATAATCGGGATAAAGGTGTAAATAAGACAGGTCAACAGGTTAAAATGTATGTGGGTTTCTAGTATTTTTCATGCTGTTTTCAAATCTGTGTTTAGTTTTGCAGGCATGTACAGTTTTTGTGATGAAGCTAGTTATATTTTGCATGATAGTTGGTATAATAAACAAATAATAATCACATGCTGAGCGTTTTTGAAGAAACTGTGGTAGCTGATTGACACTGATCATTATATCTAAGCCACAGTGTTGCCTGTCTGACTTCACACTGAAAATATTGAAACAAAGTCTACTGCAAATGTAATATTGCTCATAATTCAAAAACTTGAAGTGACTGAAAAAAATCAGCATGAAAAAATGGTTTAGAAAAGTGTGTTGTGGTTTCTGATGATTACAAAAAAAAGAAATTGTTGACCTGTGTATATGTTTTTTTCTTCACATTTTGCATTATAATTTATTTGTCCATTTGAAACCGTCACACCTCTGTTCAGTCATAATGAAAAACGCAGCGGAACTTTCAGATTATTGAGGGAAAAATGACAACAGCAAAACAAATACAAGGTTTAGTTCCAACAGTGGCTAGGGGTGTTTTGACCATTGGCCTTACTATGTATTTAATAAATATAAATATGAAAAATGTAAATGCACGAAAATACTAAAATCTCCTAAATCTTTTAATCCACAGCAATGCATAGCTTTTTGCTAAATTCACCACATGTCGCATATATATATGTGATGACCAAAAGATTACAAGCTTTGCGTCCAAACCACCACGTGAGCTGTCGTGGTGGGAGCTGATTAGGAATGCAGCCAGAATAGTGAAAGGCATGTGAATTAGCCTTTGTTTTCCGTAGCCATGTGGGTGGCACTTACAGTGTGGCTCCTGCTGAATCGCTGTGAGCCTACGGGGAAGAGGATACATGCAACAAAAGACTGTATACACTTTGTCATGCTTTCCATTTTGATTAAACAGGATGATTTACACACTGAGAATAAGATAATATATTAAGCTCACTGATAAATATTTGGATACTACATAAAAGATTACTCATCAGGCTCAAAGTTCTTTAATTTGAATGTTCATACATTCACAAATTTTAAACAAGGCTAAATATGTTTTCACAGTTGAGAACATTTTGCACTGGCCTCTCAACAGACAAAAAAGAAAACAATTTAACAGTTTTTCCAGTCAGGGAAATTATATGGTACTGTTTTATTGTATCCTATAATTTCCAATCCAAATGCTTTTCCCTCTGATTGAAGAGAACCCCTACCTTGTTTCTCTTTTCTTTGGAAAATTTTGTACAGAAATCTCCTTCCAAATCTCCTTCCAATTTTTTGAACTGACCAACAGTAGGTAACAGAATATGTCAGTGTCCTTTTCTGACCACCAATATCTTTGTTTGGGTCTTGGGAAGTATCTCCTGATCTATTTTAATTTTGCATTTAACATCTCCCTGGAAAACACTACAGATTTCATCACAAAAATGACTCTTCCCAATGTGGAAAGAGTCGTAATAGAACCTAAGGTTCAGTGCACAGCAACCCAGAAAACCCAGACAAGCACCACTATCCCAGTCTTGGGGCAGTTTTTGGATTTTTCTTCAGAAAAAGGACTAATAAACAATTGAACCAATGTGATCAGTGCAAACTCTATTGGAACATTCTGGTATAGTGTGAATGAGAAAACTGAAGATGCAAGAGAACATTACCTGGTGGATACCTGGTGGTTCAATGTAAATAAGAACATTCTATGGCTGTGTGCATGGGAAGGACCATTCTGTTCCAGTAATAATCAGATGGGAGAACATTCTAAAACAGTGTGAATAGGAGGACAAAAGGTGGTCTGGTGTGAAGGAAGATATTTTAGAACAGTGTAGATGAGAAGAGAACAATATAGGACAGTGCGAATGGGGAGAACATTCTGGCCCAGTATGAGTGAGATCATTCTAGGGTAAAAGTGGACGGGGGAACGTTCTAAAACAGTGTGAATGGAGAAGAACAGCCTTGGGTGCCACTATGATCACACACTTTTATGACACAATGAAAGAAGACTCCTGCAATGATCACTAGCAAAAAAAAGAAGAAGTCTTGCAATGATCATTAACTGCAATATTATTTAATTTAAATAATTCACTGGTCTTAGAAATTTTCTGCTGTTTAATACTTCTGGAAGTCATTAGGGTCCTATAAATAGCAGAAATACTTTTCCAACATGCTGTGAAATCTGTACTAGCACCGCTCTAGCTCTTCCTACCACCTCAGCCAATAGTCTGGCATCTTTGATGTTCAGGCTCGATGATTTGGCATCTTTAAGATTCAGAATTGTCTGGCATTGTGGATATGGAGAGTGATGGTCTGGCCTAGTCAAAGCTCAGAGCCATGAAGTGGCAAGATTTAATTTCAGAGCAACTGTTTGGCAGCACTGAATTCTGAACATACTGTGGTTGGTGGGCACGTGGTTTCTGCTGCTGTCTGAGAAGCTGATATGCTTCCTTTCTCAATCTGAGACTTCAAATGCCTCCTACATGTGATCAGTGCCTCTGATTTGTGGCTTTAGGATTGAGGATACCACTGCAACTGACACTTTTCAATATCTCAAGACATGCCTATGCCAATATCGTGTGATGTAAATGGTCAATCATTATCGCTGCCGCATTCTTTTGATGTTTAATCCTATGGAAATTCATCTATAGTGGGTACTGCAACTGATACATTTCAATATCTCAAAAATGTAGATGAAATTTTGCAGTTTGGTATGTTTACAGTACACTTGATGACATTTGCTCAAAATCTCCTACAGTTCTATTTGGCTTGCTCAACGAAATAGCCACCAATAAGCAATCAAAATTTAGAATCCAGCACATGCCTGTGTCAAGGGCCATTAATTAAGTTTTATAGATTTTTTTCATTATGGTCTTCTTCAATGCTATTTACCCATTTTCAGACAAATCAGCTATGTCACTATGACAAGGTACAACATACTTTCCTGGCATGGGTTGATCTATAAATTTCACATCTAATTATTGACAACAGTGTCTTCTTTAGACATGTTTAAATCATGTCATGGAAGTTGTTGCTTTCATTAAAATCATTCTGTAACTATTTCATTTTCAATTATAGATATTTCAGTAGAATCGTTTTATTTTCATCTAACACTTCAATTCATGGCAACCATGTATTATGTGTAATAGAGCGACAGTGAGAGTTTAGCAACCGATTTGCTTTTATTGTGTATAAAAATATGTTTCATACACAGTTACATTAAGATGGAACACAAGGCCCAAGAAGTTCTCCTAAAGGTTTGATTCAAATTCAAAACATGAAAAATCCCTCAAATGACATAATAGTAATTATAACCAAAACACAAAGTAATTAACTGCTTAGAATGCACAACTGCTCTGTCACTGGGGATGGTGTATTTAATGGAATATACTGTGGCCTAAAATAATCCGTTTAGTATGTTTATTCATGTAATCTTTTTGTATTTACTGTCATTTTCTCTTGGTTTTGGTTTAAGGCTCAAGGTGTCCTGAATTCCGGTTTCTGTTTCAGCCTAGAATTTTCATTTTGGTGGATCAAGAGGGTTAAGCACTTTAAAAGACGCTGCTTTCACTTCACTGAAATCTCGATTTTGCATTTAAAGGTCTTCCTGTGAATTTATTCCAGCTTTTTAACAAATCGTCTGTCGGGGTGAATACCCTTTTAAACAGGGTAGTGTGTGTAAGAGGTTCAGTGATGAGGAGCTGTAAGAGCTGCTGTGCATGTCGCACTGTGCTCTGACTCATCCTGGATTTAAACCTTGAAAGTGCATTTAGAATTTGGATTGACTTCATGGTTTCTTCATGGCTGTCCCACCAGGAAACAGTCCTGCTACATGAGCTGATAAGGGTGAATCTCTGAAATTCTCTTTAGTCTCTCACTCTCTCCCACTTCCCTCTCTCTCCCCTCCCTTCGTTAGGGGCATGTTAGCAAGACTCCATGTCTTGAGCACTAGTGAACCATAGAGCCTTTAAGTCTCCCCCACTGTGAGAAATGTCCCCTTGCATTTATATGTCAGGGAGAGGAGAGTGGAGCTGATCCTGTCTTGCTGTGGGAGATGAAACCAGCTGAATCAAAGCTCCTGGTTTAAGAGCAGCTATATTAACGTAAATCAGGGCAGATAGCCCATTTCATTTATTATTTTATTTTTTACTTCCATAAATAGTGGATAATGTAATATTATGTGTGCTTCAGCATGTCATCATCTGTTGGCATAAACCTCCTCAAAGGAATACTCTCACTGTTTTCCAACCTTATCTCTATCTACCACATTTGCATGAGTGATTAACACACTTCATACTTTAAATGTTAATTTTACTTTTAAAAATTGGGAAACTGATTATTTCACTTTTTAAAAAGTGCATAAGTAAATTAATTCAGACTGATGTCAACTGAAGTGCCCTGTTCATTCTTAATTCTGAAATCCAGCACCAAAAGGAAATGTTTCTAAGCAATTTTGACTGGAAGTGCTATTTAGTTATGCTGAAATATAGTTATATATCAAGTGTTTCTAATAACTATTGAGTTACACTTTAACAATGTATGCAATAATTATGTAACTACTGTTACAGCTGAATGGCAGGAGTGTAGACTGTAAATACACATTTATCAAATTCAGCTACTCATTTAATTACTTTGGTAACAACAGACAATAATGTGCGTGTAATTAAGTACCACTGTAATCCGTCTGTAACTGTAAATACCTGTGTGCATTACAATACTTGTGTGTGTGTTATGACACAATATTTCTGATTAAATGATCAGTTGCTTCATTTGGAATGTATGAAAAATAACTTTTTTCCCTGCAGACAAACATGAACTGGAAACATTTGGAGTCAAAATACATTTGTAATACAAGCCTATCAGAAAGCTTCCTACTAGAAAATCGTAAAAGAGCAGCTTTAGTAAAACATGTCTATCATAAGACCTGTACTGTGAGTGTAATTCCAATATGTGCAAAAATTGCCCATTGGCTTCTATTATAAGTGAGTTTTGTGATGACAAATTTTCTATTCTATTCTAATTGCATGAAAAAGTGTGTAAACATTTGGTAATCGGCAGGATGACACAAATTGAGCAAGTATTATTTCATGGGAATTTGCAGATTTATTTTGTGGAAAGGTCTATGTGGGTTCCCATGAAGGCTACATCGTCACACACACATCAAAATGCGACATAAGACAAAGACAACCACAGTAAACACAAAAGCTGCTATTAAATGATTATTTCATTGATAGAGGCAATAGCAGTTATCCAGCAATAACTGCTATCCCATTTGCTATCTCATCTAGTTATTCAACCATAATTATTTTGCAGATAATTGGAAAATATTAGACTAGACACACCTGGGCTTGATTACTTTCAGTCCTGCTGAATGTAAGCATCACTTGAATTAAACCTTAAGGGTCTTAACAAGCTGCAAACAGTGCTGCGATCAAACAAAATTCCAGAAGAGAAGAGAACATGAACCAACAAATTTTGGGGGCAAATACTTTTTCACACAGTTGATATAAGCCATACTTATATTCTTCAACAAAAGAAATGGTGGTTTTGTGTTTCCTTCATGTTAGATTACATTTAGCAAAAGGACCCAGAGCCATTTAATGTGATAAAGATACAAATAGAGGAAATCACTTCTGGGGCAAATACTTTTTACAGCTCAGCACGATGTCCTGGAAAACATCTGTTATCAGATGCCCTATAGTTTAGTTTAATGAGAACAAATAGACTTAAACTAGAGGAAATCAAATGTTAATGGCTCATTTAACATGTTTTCTCAATCATTACACATTATAATAGGATTAATAGGAAAGTATGCTGTTAGCTCAGAGATAGCTGACTTGTGAAGAAAATTATAAAAGGAGAGAGAGAGAGAGAGAGAGAGAGAGAGCAAACAGATTTGAATAGACTGACAAACACAAGGATATATGTGACAAGTACAGTCCTATAGACAAAACATTGAACGCACCCAGTCACATGACATTTTATTGATTTTCTAAGGGAAGATGAGGAAACAAACTAGAATATAACATTTGCTCCACACGTTAGTGGACAGCCTGTTTATGCCCTTTAGTACTTAAACATATAGGACAAAAAAGTGTAAAATGTGCCATGACATTACTGCAGGCCATTTGTGTTTGTTTTCCACCATGTTAAATTCAACAAATAAATAGTATTTGTGCCTTACAAAGTGCAGAAGTGTGTTCTCTGTAGAGCAGTGTTTTCCCAGCCCTGGTCACTACCCTGCACAGTTCTGTAGGGGAGTGCTCAGTAGGATCAGGTGTGTTGGGAGCAATGAAAACATTCACATATGTTTTCATTGCTCCCAATGACACTGTGCCACTGGGAACCCTGCTGTAGAGGATGTGTACATATTTACACTTAGAAAATCAACAGAACAGCAAGGGTACCCAAACATATGCATACTTTTCCAGACTGAGCATTACTGATGTGATCAGCTGTGGTGATTGATGTAGCTAAAACGAATAGATTACAAAAAACACACCAACAGGTCCAGATAATGCCATGATTTTAAAACTTTGAGGCCTCCTTTATATTTTATTTATGCTACACTATATGGACAAAAGTATTGGGACAAGTTTAATTATTTTTAATTATTGAAATCAGGTGCCCATTTACTTCCACCAGACCAAGACATTTTGGACAACGCCATGTTTCCAACTTCGTAGACACAGTTTGGGGAACATCCTTTTCTATTCCAGCATTACTGTGCCCCAGTGCACAAAGCAAAGTCCATCGTTGTGAAGGAACTTTACTGGACCTACAGAATGAATGGGCACAGATTCCCACAGAAACACTCCAAAATCTTGTGGAAAGCCTTCCAAAAAGGGTGAAAGCTGTTATAGCTGCGATGGAGGGACCAACTCCATATTAAATTCTGTGCATTTGAATGTCATTCATGTTGGTGTAGTGGTTAGGAGTCCCAATACCTTTATAAAATGAGATAGATACGTTTGCCATCTTTATTCATGGACACCTGTGTATCCATTGCAACTCTGTTCAAAACACTAATTGAAATCCCAGATTAAAGTCATTAGCCATTGTTTTCAATTGAGCTCACTCGCGCTCACACATTATAGAAAGATCGTTTAGTGTTCAAACCTTGGCCCATATTCTTCATTCTTAGAAGAAATGACAGAGCTAAAGTCCACACCTCTTGCAGACTTAACACATTGGACATTTGATCCAATTTTTGAAACAGGGAGACAGTTTTGACAGAAGGACAGTAATGTAGTGTTGCCAGAGGTCTGGACAGGAGTCACATGACTTGGACTTGAGTCATGAATTTCATGACCTGAGACTTAAAGTGACAACCTAGGAAAGACTTGTGACCTGACATTGACTTGAACACCAGTGACAGATTGTGACACGTACTTGAAACTTTAGGTTAAAGAAGTGGCTGTTTATATTCTTGTTAGTATTGTCTGGTGACTGTTGAAAGTGTGGTATTTTTTCATATTGATTTATTTCAGTTTGCTAAAATTCACAGAAGGGACTATCCAGGCTGGGCCAGAGAGGTGTGGTTAAAAGGGCTGGATTAGAGTTTTGAGTTGTTGACAAGTGTGTGTATTTGGGAAATATAAAACATGAGTGCCCAGGCCTAACAATACCCCTGATGGGCAGCTCTGGGGAATGCTAATAGGCTATGTCAGTGAGTCAGCTATACAGCCAACCAGTTTACATAGAGGTATTTTAAATAGGGGTCAGTTGAATAGCATTTTATTTGCTGAGGAATACAAACTGACTTGTTTAGCATTCAGGACTTGACTCAGGTCTTACTTGTTACTCGCGACTCAGTGTTCTCAGCTCTTTGTATTGCCGCCTTGGCAGCAGGTAATGAGGAGACTAAGTTAAATCAAAGAGGGGTTTAAACATGAGCACCTCAGTAGCTGAGCTGAAGAACTCACATGTTCTGCAAGCAGAGGCAGACAATCCAGCTTTCTAAAGTCGCTGCTTGTTCCCACTCCCTTTTCTACCGCACACCACTCATACACTCTTCTGTTCTAGTTACAAAAAAAGGTGGAGCTGCAGGAGAAAGAGCCAGTATCTTTTCAGTGGATAAAACCAAATCTAAATCGTTCCTTAATCCAAAAATGCAATAGAACCGCTTTATCTAAAATTTTGGGTATTGTATTGATATACTTTGGGTTAATCTAATAATAATCATTTACATTTTTGATTGTAACACTTTATTTAAAATAACAGGAATTATCTGGCATATTGGTAAAAATCAGTAGTCTTGTGTGACCAAAAAAATAAAAATAAATAAAATAGGAAACTTTTGTTACAAAACACTTTTTAACCCAGTGGTTTAAATGAGCTGACAAAAATATCTTCATATGTGTGGGCAGGCATGGTCAGAGATCATATGGAACAGAAATAATTTAATATTAAGATTAGGATTTAGGCATTTAGAGTTTAACCTTTGAGAGAGCTTAAATGGAGCTCTCCATGGTGCTGAACCGACAGTGGAAAACGTACCCAATACCTCAAATGAGTTTAAAACTCTGACCCTGACCCACCTCAACCAAAGGTACTGACTGAAGCACATTTTGACACCTGACCTTTCTCCATGATTCGTTCTCAATCAAAACTGATTTTGGCCTGACTCAGTCAGGGCCTTGGTCCGAGGCTGACCTATCACAACATTTGGAGATCTAATGAGACAGTGGGCTGTGAGTGAAGGCTGGTGCATAGCGGTGAATACCAATTCAGAATAAAAGGCCTGCGGGCTTTCGCTGCCCCCTCCTTCCCTCCTTCTTATCGGTATGGACCAGAGCGAGCTGTGCATTTTCTCATTATTCTCACACCGATAATAAAATTGAAGCCGTGAGCCGAAGCCAAAAGGTGAAAAATTGACAGTGTGGAGACCGATTTGGCTCCGTTTGAAATCTGCCACATGGCATCATTAGCAAACTGATGACGCATGTGATTCGTCTTGAGTAGACAGCTTCCTTCTTAATGAGTTTGGCTCAAGGCTTGTTTGCTATTGAAAGAATACACATGCTCCTGACACTCTTAAGGGAAAATATTAGCTATTAGTTATAAGCATTACTTCTGTTAATGTGATTCTGTATTATTTATACATCATCATTTTGTGCTGCTGTGGAGTAAATTAATGTTGTTCTTAAGTGGGTATTTTCCCCAGTTTTAGCCCCAATTTATTTGGTATTGTCATGGACCCCTCCTGTTGACTTGTGAGTGTGGAGAGAGCACCAGAGGAAACCGCCATGTGGCAGTTGAGACTTTTATTTAGAGAACTCAAACTGGCTCGAGGGCCATGCAAAGCAAAACAGATTACAGACTGGATAG
>JBBPDC010000129.1:23403118-23414638 GCA_037974485.1 Hemigrammopetersius urotaenia
GCTCAATTTTGGTCTCATCTGACCACAGCACCTTCTCCCAGTCACTCTCTGAATCATTCAGGTGTTCATTGGCAAACGTCAGACGGGTCTGCACATGTGCCTTCTTGAGCAGGGGGACCCTGCGAGCACTGCAGGATTTTAATCCAGTGGTTTTCTTGGTGACTGTGGTCCCAAGACTCATTAACTAACTCCTCCCGTGTAGTTCTAGGATGATTTCTCACCTTTCTCAGAATCATTGACGCCCCATGATGTGAGATCTTGCGTGGAGCCCCAGACCAAGGTCGATTGATGGTCATTTTGTGCTCCTTCCATTTTCTAACAATTGCACCAACAGTTGTCACCTACTCTCCCAGCTTCTTGCTAATGGTTTTGTAGCCCATTCTAGCCTTGTGCAGGTCTACAATTTTGTCGTAGACATTACGTTCCCAGAGCACCCGCATATAATGAAAAACCATATTGTTGTGTTTTGGTAAGAAAAAAGGCCTAAAATGACTATTTTTATAGTGCAAACCCTAAATATGCCCTAAATATGCTCCCAAAACATTTTAAATTAATTTTAAACGTAGTTTAATACATTACCCTTAATGAAAATATTAGGGTAAGCCCATACAGACTGTACTGCAATTCATGCACATGCATTTTCTTTGGTATAAACAGGTAAATACAGTAATGAATTAGTGTAATTTTTAGTAATTAAAAATACAGTAATATGTAGCTGTAATCACCAATAATTTTTGACAGTTGAATGATTTACTGTTCATCAGCAGCATCTTATTGTAGTGACCTGGTTAAAACAGACATTGGATGGTGACTGAGCTCAACTCTTGTATTTACAGTACAAGAGAATTAAATTAACAATCCAGAGAAACACTCAAGATGAGTCAGGGGTGGACTGGCAATGTGTGTTTTTGGAAAAGAACACCCCATACACTGATTTATATTTAGCTGCATTTATAGTTGGAGTACTATTTATTAAGGATGCACTGAATATTTGGCCACCAAAAATGTTTACCCAATTTTCAGATCATTTTTTTTAACACAACCCAACCGGTGTTTATGCAATCAAACCGCAACTTGCATGTGCCAAATTGGATTAGAGTCAACATGTCTGCTGTGTGGGCGCATTTTGATATATCTAAGAAAGACACACGGAAAGCCGTTTGTAAAGCGGGTAATGCCAAAATTTCTAGTGATTGTGCCGGGATTAATTTATCATACAAAATCAAAACATCCCGATCGAGCACAGAAGAAGCGAGGCCCTTCGAGCACACCCTCTCCATTGGCGGATGTTTTTGAAAAGGCAAGAATGTTTTCCAGTAATTCCAGTTAATATATGGCCTGTGCCAGTCTTTGTTTTAATACAGAGAATGTTGTTCTATCTTTCAACAGTTTTAAAGCTCTGAATACACTTCATTCACGCACTTCGTTCAGAATATTAAAATGAACTTGAATTCACTTGTTTAATGAGAGAGGATATTTAATTGCATAATATTTCAGCTATCTTGCTTTTAGGCTTTAGACTATTTGTGAGTGGGGCCAAGTAAAATATATTTTTTCAAATTTTCTTTTATATTGTGCATTGTTTGAATGCTATATAAATATTTTCATAGTTTTGTAACAGATCTATTCTTTTAATAAATTAATAATAATGATTTCTTTCTGTGTTTTAGTTTCGTTTTTCCTCCAGGTGTTTCCTCATTTTTGGTTTTCGGTTTCAGACAAAAAAAAAAATCAGTGCATCCCTCTTATTTATGTTACAAAATTACATTTTTCTGCATAATTTAGAAGTAAAATGCATAAAAAAACACATTGCCACGGAAAAAGCAAAAAAAAAAAATATTTGCAGATTCTGCGTTGTGGAGATTTCTGCATAAAACGATGTGACTGAATCTGCAAGTCCTGATCTGCATAAAACTGGGGGATTACTGTATATATCTGTTCCTAAGACCTATCTAAAATCATAAATAGAAAAGTTTTTAGGGGTATTAAGATATTTGAATATTTGACAGTGATGAAAGACTCTGGTGTATGTGCTGGCCTTTTCATTTAGATACATACTACTTTTTGCCCAGTATTCTGCATTATCCACATCCCAGAATGATTTTAGTAGTTTTCTAATGGTTAGCAGCAAATACTAACACAACACCCATCAGCTAAGCCTCACACGGCAATGCTATTAGCAGGCTGTTAGTGTATCCTGAACATCAGTAACTGAAGGTGCTCAGTATAGTATAGTGTGCACTTCACCTAGACTTAGTAACTGAAATTTGAATTTTGTGGAGCAGGCAGTCGTAGACTAGGCTGCCGACCTGGAGCCAGCTCTGGGACACTAATTGCATGTTTAGTTCCTCTACATTTCCTTTTCTCTAAGGTAGAATTAAATAATTCACTAACTCAGCACGGGGCTGCATAATACTGACAATATTCCGGTGGTGATACACAATGTGAATGGCTGTTTTCAACATGATTGTGGAAGGAAGGGTCCAAGTGTATGCAGCAAATCACACTATTTGGGATAATTGGGACCCCAGAGGCCTCTGGCTCTAGTCAAAGTCATATATTTTGGATCCCCTGCTGAAAATTCTGCCATGCCAACCTTTTAAGTACTTAAGGATCACTCTCTGATCAGAATTTTTTTGTTTGAACTCTACACAAATTAAAAGCAATCTATTTGTTATGTGACCATGGGCATGTGATGCACCGCTGTTTCCTTATATTGCTCACAGGTATTAAATAAGTGCCCTTTAGCCTGCGAATTTTCGAAATTTACGAATTTTCTGATCTGATTTAACCCTAAATTATAATCATTTATTTAACCATATATATATTTGCCCTATCTATGCTCCTCAAATGTGCTCTTTCACAACAACTGTTCCTCAGCAATTGGAGGCTATTTCTTATTAGACTGAACATCATTTTTGTTAACATTGCACATTTTGTTCGTACAATGGTAGCTATAAGGGAATGTACTTGTGGATGGAGTATGAATAGGTCAAATCTTAGCGAGAAAAGATTTCTTATGACTTATGACCCTGTTTTTCTGAAGGAGGGCATATCAATCAGATTTTCTGAAAAAAAAGGCAGAATGAAAGATGTTTACTTCTTGACTGGGATTCATATGCTGGTGTAGGTCTTTCAGCTTACAAGGGATATGTGCAGTGGCTGAGAGTGCAGCCAATGTCTTTGGACCAAAATCTCCCCATGTCATTTCATTTGATCCCAGGATGCATCATGGCATCTCTGAAATCGACCTTGTGAATCTCCGTTCTGCTTCAGGAATTCATTTAAGCTCTTGATTTCCACATTTGGTACCAACACAGAATAAATGCGGTCCATTGAGATTTTGCCTGCAGGCATGGCAGCAGCGCTGAAATCTAATACCCATCTATACAACATTACACACACGCACAGCGTTACTTGTCATTAAGGCTTTACGTGATGAGTCAGTCACATCTAAAGTAAGTGTGTTGGACTCAAGGTCAGGGTATGAAAGTCAATGTGCTGTTTATTTACTGGTGGAGACTTGTGTAAGGCCTCTATGCTGTACCGACATGTAAACTCACTGAGGTACAAATAATGCGTTTATTTGCATACATGACCTTTTACCCTTCCAAGTATGTGTTATTTATCAATATTTGCAAATATATTGTGTCAGGACATAATAACTCAGCATACCTCTAACATATACACACTGTGCAATTAGTCTATATCCTTATGCATAAATCTCACATGCTATCTGTCTTATACCACACTAATAAGATGACACTAAGATACTAAGACACTAAGATACTAAGACACTGGCAGTAACACTACAAATGTTTAACAGATCACAATGATGTGTTAAAAGTGCGTTTCGATAATGCATTTGTTTTATCGAAGGTATCCAGGTATCCAGTTATTTCTCCTAATTAGTGAATTTAGATACTTTAAGGTGCCAAAGGGTGTTCAATTGCACACACACACAGCTCAAATGTCATAGAAAAACACTGTCAATAGATTGGGATGCTCTGGAGCAGCCATGCATGAGTATCAAGGCCAAGTGTCAGTTGGAGGGTTATGAAGCCCCCTGGGATTGGGATGTGAAGCAGTGGAATTGCATCCTCTGGGGTCCACTTTGGGATGAGTTGAAGTGACATTTGTGATCCAGAAGAAACCATGCAACTTCAGTACCAGACCTCACTAATGCTCTCGTCACTGCAGCAAATGAGGAACAAACTCTATTAATATCCAAAATTAATGAGAATCAGAATCAGAATTGTGTTTATTTGCCAAGTATGTGAGCGAGTACAAACAAAGAATTTGATTCCACTCAATGGTGTCTCTCAAGCACAATAGTATAAAACAACATCAATGCACATGCTATACAGCAATATTGCATTTTATGCATTATGTTTTACTATTTAAATACTGTTAATATCCATCAAAGCTCTGAAACAATATAAACTATATGGACAAAAGTGTTGAGATGCCTGACCATCACATCAACAGCAGCCAGAACACCTTCCACTCTTCTCCGAATGCTTTCTGCAAGATTTTGAAATTTCTGTGGGAACTGTTACCCATTCATTCTGTAGAGCAGTTATGAGCTCACAATCTCCGTTCCAGTTTATCCCAAAGGTGTTGGATGGGGTTGAGTTCAGGGCTCTATGTGAGCCAGTCAAGTTCATCCACTCTGAACTCATCCAGCCATGTCTTTATGGAGCTTGCTTTATGCACTAAGGCACAGTCATGCTGGAATAGAAAAGGTTCTTCCCCAAACTGTGGTGGAAGCATGGTGTTGTTTGTACGCTGAAGCATTAAGATTGATCTTCACTGGTAGTAAGGGGCCACCAGAATTCAATAATTAAGGGATCACAATATGTTTGTCCATATGTTGTATATACAAAATCAAACAGGTAGTTTTGCTCACACAGACTATATGTAGGTAAGTAAAAATGGCCACTAGGGATGGCTGACAAGCTCATTTTAACTGTTTTAACTACACCTTTTTTCTCTTTCTTAGGAGTGCAGTGCAACAACAAATGGCCTTATTATCAGTGTAATATGTAGTTCAACATAATGGGGTTCTACTGTAGAGTAGGTTTAATGTTGTTTTTGTTTCTTGTTTCTTGAACTGAAGCCAAGCTTGTTTAGCCTGTATTACTTGTTTAGCCTGTATTAATTTTTATGTTTGGAGGTAAGATATAAATGAGACAGAGTGGGCTACACAGAATGAAAATATGTTATTAACTGGTCACAGATAAAATGGCTTCCGGCAATCACACATGCCCTGTTCTATGGGTTCATTCCATGCCCTAGGAGGGCCGCAAGTAAATGCAATGAAACATTTCTGTTTGAGAGCGGTTAAGGATAATAACATTTCTGATTGCAATTTTGTTTTCAGCATTCATTTCTGATTTTCATTTTTATTCCGTGAACCAGTTCAGAGCCCGGTCTGCCTGTGTGTGTCCATGTACAGGCTATGTGTCTGTGAATCTATGTGTGTGTGTGAGCTCGAGTGCATGTATCTGTGACAGTAGAATCTTCCTCAGTTTCCACCAAGAGCTCTTTAATGATTGATGGTACTGATTCTAAACCCCAAGGTAAGTGTTGCACTGGCTGATTTTTCAGTATGAAAGTGACAGTGGAATAATGTGAAAGGGATCAGAGTAATGAGGTGATACACACACCCAGTCTACCTTCATTTGTCTTTATTTAGCTACATCCTCACCCAAAAGTTAACCAATAAGTTTTATTCTGGAATTTTAATCTCCCCAAATGCACATATTGTATTATTATACATATTAAAATTTTTGATGAATGTTCAGTATCATCTCAATGAAACATTCATGAAATATATTTGAAATACTGGATCACTTGTATGAGGGGCATCTTGAAAATATATATATTAGAAATACTTCAAGAAAATTGTAAGCCCAAAATGCTTAAGTGATGTAACATTCCAAAGCATGTATCAACAAACAAACTTATGATTTAAAAAACATTTTAGATATTCTGCTGAAAAATCTTTATTAAATAATTTGGCATTATTGGATCTTGCAGAAAGCTGAATTTATTATTGTTATTATTATTATTATTATTATTATTATTATTATTATTATTATTATTATTATTATTATACTGGGTAACAGCACTGGCAATTGTATCAGGACACCCCTACATTAAGTGTTTCTGAGCAATCAGTTTTACAACAGCAGTAGCCATTTCAGATTTTGATTTGATTTAGTATCATGTTAAAAAAAAAGGTGTTTTCTTAAGCACTTGTTACAAAAAGCCCTTTTCCCCAGAATAATGGATTGTGCCTAACAAGCATTTTAAGAAATGTTTGGGAAGGTGTCAGCAAATTGACATGAAACAGCCTGACACAGAGTCACTGACTCTGTAATCACAGTGAAAGACAGAACTAGCTCACAGACGGCTCCCTTAACCAGGCGCATCCTGTTTGTTTGGCTGTTTTCTTCTCTGCTGCAAAAACAGGCAGCATCCTGAACCCTTAGCAGAGATGAGTTTCCTCATGAGCTAAAATAGCTGTTTCAGCCTTTTATCGTTCATCTCAGCTGCCTTGAACGGCCTGCTTGGAATAGCAATGTTCATGCACTGAGCTTTCCAGGCAAGTAAAAAGAGGCAAAAGTACATATAGAGAGCCTCATCAGAGGCATAAAGTGAGAGATGTGGACTAAAAGGATGGCGCTTCCTCCTCTCTCTCTCTCTCTCTCTCTCTCTCTCTCTCAAATCCTCCACATCATCCTCATTCACCTGTAAGAGTTCTCTCACGCCCCGTGAAATGTCTCAGTGCATTTCTATCAGTGAGGGGAATAAAAGATCTGATCCTACCTGCCTGAGGAAGATGAATCAGGGGGAATTACACCAGGCACAGCTTTGCAAAAGCTGGAGCCCTGAATACACTTCAAAAGGAGGGGTTTACCATTTAAAACACTGTCTCTGTCTCTGTTTTTCTCATGGAACACTATGAGATATGTATAGTGTGATCTATTATTAATAGTATAATAAGGACGTGCTTGACCTAAATAGTGAAATAAATCGTAAGGTAATACAGAAGCTTCCACAACTTTACTGTCACATATCAAACTATATTTTTTATCACCACCAGCTATGTGGACCAATAGAAAAGAATAAAAATGGCTTGGAATAGAATCTCAATGCATAAACATTAAAACTGAGAATGATTTTTCCTCTTATTATAAAGTCACTCCTTCAGAGATAAGGTTGTGTCTTTTGAGGATAAACACTAGAATGATGGATTTGTACCATTCTGTTCTCAAATGATATTTTTGAGATTGGTGGGGATGTAAAAGCTGTTTGCTGAGGATTTTCACTTTTATAATAGTCTTCTGTTAACTAGATCTGTTATTCATAGATTTGGTAGCCAACACAATGAAAAATAAATTTACTCTTATAATTGTGTTACTCGTCTGTAATCATGTTCCAAGCCTTCCCCTCACCAGTGACCTCGCCTCTCTTCCTTCATCTGAACCAGGATTGTTTCTGTCACCTAACAAGATAATGCAATGATTAGTGTAGTGAGGAATGAACAGTGATGAAACATATTATGGCTTAGTTGATTATTATTATTACTATCATTGTTGACATTAGCAATTTAAACACTTTCTTTAAGTGACTTAAAAGAAGCTCCTAACACAAACCTTTCTATTTTTGGCTGTCATCCTGTCTGAGCACCTGTCAAACACACACAAACTCGTGCTTTCATTCGTGTTTTCGTTATCTTACCTGCATCTCTATTACCTACATCTCAGGAATGAGACCCGTTAACTGTTTGTACACCAAAAATGTTGAAAAAATCTTGTAACGTGTCCATTTGTCACATGTGAACACACCACAGCACAGCACACAGTGTGAACAGCATGAAATTGTTCTCTGCAATCCATTCACCAAGTGAAGCAGCGGGCAGCTAGGAATGCAGCGCCTGGGGAGCAGTATGTGGGGACAGTACCTTACTCAAGGGTACCTCAGTGATGCCACTGGCTGTCCTGGGATTCAAACCCATGGCCTTACAGGGGCAGATTCCTAGCCACCAGGTTCTTAGCTGCTCGGGAGATTTCAATAGCCCCTGGATACTGGGGACATGTTCCTACCACCTCTACTAAATTCTGCTTTTACTATTTTACTAAAGATATTTCTTTAGTTTTTCCTCTTCAGTTCCACTTCAGCCATTCACATTTATATCTTAATCCCTTTAAGGTTCATTTATATTCTAACAGGCCCCACTTTATAGTCTTAGGATTGTATTTTAATCTGAAGGGATTCCTGAAAGAGATTAGAATAGCTAACAAAGTGCATTTTCTATGCCTGTAGATACAAAACGTTTCTACTACAGTTAAAGAGTGAAAACAGTATTATAGACACTTTTTTTTCTTTCAGCTACTTTTCTAATGACATTTACTTCTAATCAATATTTCATCGACTTCATATTAATATTGAACAAGGCCATGCATGGTGGTGGCTAACCAAATGCTTCAGTATTCAGTTTCAGTATTTGCCCTTGGTGATGGTAAAAGCTTATTTGCTGCTAGTTCAAAAAACCTCGGGGGCCGATGTGTGCCATTGCAGCAAGCAGGAACAAAGCCTGTACAAAATGCCACCTCCCAGATATATGGCTCAAACCTGGGCCAGAAAAAGCACCTGCTAATGACCCACATACTGCATGGCATGACGATGCAAAACAGGGCAAATGTGGAACCCAACCCTAAGAGGACCACATCTCAGCCACCATTAACCACAACTACTAGAACTGGCCCACCACTCAACCACAACTAGGCCATTATTATCCTCTATCTCACCTAAACTGATATTTTAACTAGATGTTGCTACCAGTCCCAGTTATGGAGTATGTTTCAAGACAACTTTAAAAGATCAGATTTCTGAAATCATGCAAAATGGATTCAAGTCTTTGGAAATTTAGTCAGTTTACATTGTGATATCTTTTGTAGAATTTGAGACTCAGCAGCCATAGATACGATAGATTCGGACGGTAAAGCTTGTGTGACAATCGGTATTCTATTCTTACAGTTTTGTGGCCATATTAGAGGAGACAACAAAAACCACCAGAATATATATGTGCACAACCTTTGCTTAGTTATTATTATTTATTATTTTTATTTGGTTATTATTATGCTCATTTGACAAAGACTGACTTTCATCTTACTTGCTATCACTGTGTTTGTGCATCAACGTGTTACGGTTGTAAATTTACCAGTAGCAAATGCTTTGTGGAAATTGCTTTAACTATAATATGGTTTGACTGTAAACCATACAACAACTGCCGCTACTGATATTATATAAACTAGGCTAATTTAAGCTTAGCATGACTTCAGGCTACATTTTTATTAACTACATACCTTATTAATATTGTTAAATGATACTTACATGAACCTGATTCATTTTGCTGGTGTGGAATATGTGTGTGAATGAATCTGACATAGTCTAATGAAGGAGGACTGCCTAATGAATGGGGTAGATGGATGAGCTCCTTTCCACACAGCAGCAGATTAGGTTTGCCCCTCATTTGTAATCTTCAGTGATGTGCAATAACTTCATTTCATGTATGTAACTCAAGCAGTCCATGGAGAATAGAAATGGTGGGAATACTCATGTGGCTACAAGATTCTTACATGATTGTTGAAAAAAATCAATAAAGGTAAATTTGCTTTCTAATCTCAACGTCACAAACAATAAAAAAATGTATACTCAGAGCTGGAGATAAATGAAAGCGCATCTATTGAGGGAAATTAATGAGCTCATATTATGAGCTTTTCTTTGATGACATTAATGCTGTGCTGTGCAATATCTATGCAAATTCACCAAACTAAAGGAGGAAGCTGATGACACCTCCTATTAGCGTGATATAGGTGTCTTCTCTCTAGACAATATTGTGCTCTTAATGGCAATATGCCACTGCCAGCACAGCAGAAATTCTCCATTACCTGTGCAAAAAATATATGATAGAAAGTAAATTGAATAGTGCACCATTAGATGAATGGACAGAGCACTTGTGCTTATAAATTAGAAGGATGCCTGAACATACAATATGATTTTCCAGCAACCGCAGTTATTCGGGTCTGCAAGGCAGAGATAGGTTAAAGCAGCAGCTTTCCATTAGCCGACCTTGCTGTCTCTGGGAGGTGAAATTAAGACTTAAGGTGGAAAAAGGCACAGCAAAGGCAGTGACGTGCTCTAATTGATTTCAGGATCGATGAGTTTAAAAAAATGTAATGAAGTGGGCGAGGGCAGAGGTGGCTTCTCTTTTTGCCTTATAAACTTACTGCAGACAATTACGTGCAGCCCAATCCGCACGACCAGCACTTTGGCAACTTCCTCTGTGGACCTCACCAACGTGGGTAGAGGGGGCTATGGTGGGATAAAATAGCAGGAACTGATTACTCAACTGAGACACAGTTAGTTTCTAGAGCTCAGTTTTTAAAGCCTTTGCATTTTCTTCTCTATTCATTTATTTATTTTTATCTGGGAATTAGTGCTGATCTCCCCCAGTCAGCATTTCTCTGCCCACATTGTTACAGCACTTTATTTTGCTATTATTTTAGATTTTGCTTCTTTTTCTTTGTTTTAATTTATACTACTATTTATACTAGTGTGCGCTTGAAATGAAAGGTTCCTAAATGGTCTTTGCAGAGTTATGTTCTTACACATGAGGTTTGTCTTCCAGGGACTGAACACATAGTGCACAAACAGAACTTGTGTCTCTCCGTGAAAAAACTTAATACATTTCTGGACGGATAACATTTGTGATAACATATACTTAACTGAACATTTAACTCTTTTTCATGTATTTTGGTTTAATTTTCTCATCTGTTGATCTTATCATTGTCTTGATGGTCACTTTCTTTTGGTCACATTAGTTGGAAGAAACAAGAAAGGAGAGTGAGCGAAACCAAGACTGAAGCTGAGTGAAAGAGGCCTCTTTCTCATCCTTTTCTCTTCAGTAATGCTGATTGGCAATTAATTATTTCTCACTGGTTGCATTTTTATTTGTTTTATTTATTTATTTTTTACTTTTGGTCACAAATGTGGGCTTCTGGTACTTACTGATAGCTGTGAACAGAGATAGAAATCTTTTTCTGCATAAGTCAACTGGAATCAGTATTTGCTATGTGATACAAAAAAGTCAGTCTAATGTGCATCCTCTACATTTTATTTTGTTATAGTTATGAAAAATGAACATACTCTCTTTAATGGCAAGAAAACAAAAGCAAATCCATTAATTTTTTTATTGACACATGACAGCAGAAGCACTATATCTCTATCTCCTGCAAAGACTGCATACCATAACATGACCCTAGTGTTAAGCAACTGTCAGGCCGGTGTGTGGATGAGTAAAGGGGAGGACGCCGGACTGAGCAGAAACAAACAGGTTTTAATGATACGAGAAACAGGGGACCCCAACTCGGGGGGAAACAGGAGTAAAACAAAACCAAAACAGCAGGACTCGCGCTGGCTCAAAAGGCAAACTAAAGCAAGGCAGTC
>JBBPDC010000129.1:23452458-23476525 GCA_037974485.1 Hemigrammopetersius urotaenia
TGTGTACAGTGCTTTTTACATTATACCGTTGTGCTGCATCTTATCTTATCTAATAAACATCTGGATTTGCATGATTGAATAAATGCTAGTTGGCAACTTTATAGTCATAGGCATTATAGTCATTCCGGTGGCAGGTGAACACCATTTAGTCACGTTTTTTCAATCATAATTTTCCTCTTTGCACCACATATTAAAGTCAAGTGAACTGAACACAATTTTGTCATCATTGTAATTTTTCATGAATAACAAATACAGACTTGTTCAAAAAGGGTTTATTGAAGATTTTAACAGGCGCCAGCAGTCTTGTTGTAGATTTATAAAGACGCCGAATGATTGATTGGGGAAATTGGTATCAAAACAATGGTTTCAACAGAACTGAGCTCATGCAAAATATTTAGTAACGGTAATCATATAATATATTTCATCATTATGAACTAGAGCAGATTTTACCTGATGCTTCTTCTTTTTGGTTGATGTTTAATTCCAATAAATATAACCAATACTAAGCCTTCTAAACACAACATAAATCTCTTAATACTTACAATGGTTACATGCTGTGATATGCATAATTTAAAATCCAATACTGTTTTGATGGTTTATTGAATTAGGCTGCTGCATGCAGAGTTCTCTTTGAAACGCTTGAACATTCAGTTATTGAATAATCTTCTTAATTGATCACCCATTTAATTGCTGCCAAAGACATGTTAAATCAAGTGAATTAAATCAATTTGGTGGCCCGTTGTTGCCTGCAGGTGGTAATAAGGTTGACCTCCCAAATGATTCCCATGAATGACTTGCACTTTGAAGTCCCACTCCACTTCATCCCTTTACTTTAATGGAAGGACTGTCCTAATTGTCTCCAAACCCCACATGCATGTTTTAGCACACCATTTCATACCTCATAACTTGAGCAATGGACTTTAAGCTCATTGCCACTTATTGTCTATGGCTATTAGTTTGCATATGCAGTCCATTTACAGTACAGCAGAGGAGGGTACTACCATTGACAGTGAAGTAAAGTCCATTGTGCATATATCTACTTTAAAATACGCACTTAATGCACTTTACTTTGTACTAACACAAATGAACCTATGTATAACTATGAACATGTTTGTACTTATGAACATATTCTTAATTCTGAGCATATTCATAAGTATAAACAGAAGTGTTATAGCTACAAAACATATATGCAAAAAGCAATCAATAGCATTAGTGCCTTGCAGCAAAACTTTTGTTGGTTAATAAGAGTTTTGAAACATCTGTGGTAAGAAATAATTAAGTTTTTGCACCATTGTAGTTCAGTTTATTCCATTACTTTTACTATACTGTCTTCAGGTCATTAAGTTTATAAGAAGACTAACAATCCTGCACCACCTTCAGCATAGTATTCATCTATTGTAGAAGACTGTCTTGAGTTATTTGACTGTGACTCTACTCCTCTTTCTTGGTAAATGAGAGTAAATTCTCCTCTGATTCCTCCTGGGACATCATTCCATTCATGCTTCCATTGTGAAGACCCAGAAACATTGGCAGAGAAGCAGGGCCATGTTGAGATGCTCCCACCTCTGTACTTCATTGTATGCAAGCTATTCTTGGGATCACACATGCAACTCTTCTTTCTCTGGGTGGACTCTGCCAGAACTCTGATTATATCATTTCAGTTCAAGTAGTTAATAGTTACCAATTCCTGTTACTTATTCATTTCACTGTTTTATATTGAAGATTGCATGTGCAATGCACCGTGATTGGTCACACCTTTGAGATATAGGTTTGTATTTTGGACCACAATGATCCCAACAAAACACACTAATAATTTAAAGTAAAGTAAAGCGGCGCTTTGTATGAACACGCCACTGCTTAGCGCACAGTGTGAACAGTCTGAAATTCTTTCTCTGCATTTAACCCATTCACCAAGTGAAGCTCTGGGGATGGTACCTTGATGGTACCTTAGTTATGCCACTGGCAGTCCTGGCATTTAACCCCATTATCGTCTGATCACAGGGGCAACTCCCTGATTATTAGGACACCAGCTGCTTACTACTGGGGGTAGAAAGATATTTAAAGGGAAAATTCGGTCATATGTGAACACACCGCAGCACACAGTGTGAACAGCACAAAATATTTCCTCTGCATTTAACCAATTCACCAACTGAAGCAGAGGGCAGCCAGGAACACAGTACCCAGGGAGCAGCATGTGGGTATGGTACCTCACTCAGGGTACCTCAGGGGAGCCTAGCGGTCTTGGGAATCAAACCCACGACTTCCTGATCACAGGGCAAACGCCCTAACCACTAGGCTAACACGATAGCTATATGTTATGCCATTGCTTGTGCATCGACTACAGTTGTTTTTTGAAACAATTTTACTTTTACTTGAGCCAAAAGTAACAATACTGGAGTATGAGTTAATACTCTGCCCTCCTCTGACATACGATATGATAAAGACAGCTTGTCTGTACAAGTTATTTTATTTTCATGGTGGCTACAACTTCCCACTCATGTTCTCCATGTCGAGGACTGAATTAAACAAGAAGCTCCATTGTGCAGATGAATACCAGAGTGTCCAATGCACTGACTGTGTGTGTAATTATGAACCAGTGACTATCAGCTTGCTTTGGTTTTGTTATGCTAAACAGATGTGCTCCATCATTACAGCCATAAACAACAACCTGATTCTTCATCCTGTCACAGAGAACACCAGTAGAGCCCAGAGAGACTGGCTGCTCTTTCAAAACTAGCTGCTGTGATTAATTTTCAGACATATAAACCACCATCGATCTGCAAAACAAACAGTTTTTTGTTTGTTTTCAAATCAGATGAGGGTTGTGCTTTGAAAATGAATAAGTATGCATTCTGATAAACATATCATTTCTGTCATCCAAACCTTTTTTAACACCATTTAAAAAAAGGCCAGCTGCCCTTTAGGATGTATGAACATTTTGTAGTTATCGGTAAATACATTCATGTTCAATTAAAGTTTATCTTTTTTCTGTAAAGTTCCTGTTGTATGCACGTGGTAATGGCGGCAATCAGAGCAGTGGGATCAAAAGTATTACGCGATTAATTGATGCATGTACACTGAGGTAAAAAAAAAGATGAAGAGAAACTGGGACTCCTAACAACCACGCAAGACCTGGTATACCACCTAATCTGTTGCCATCAGTTAAACAGAGAGATGAGATAATCAGGCTCCACTCTTGCATTAGATCCACAGGTGTGGAAGTCCACCCTTTCATTGTGAGACAACACGACAGCATGGGTCTGAAAGGATGCAAAACAGGTTAAGAAACTGAGAAAGAGAACTAGGAAAGAATAAAATTTGCAATGCAAAACAAAAAAATGGTGGGCTAGAGCCAAGACCTAAAAATTACTGAATATGTATGGGATTTCTGAATATGCAACTATGTTTTAAGACAGAATAAAAACAGTAAGTTGTGTGACACAACTTTGTCTGATATTAGGCCACATTTTTGAAAAATAATATTAACAGACTGCTGTTACTTTCCAATCACTTCCTGACAAAGCAAAAATAATTAGCAAACTGTTTGCACCTGAGATCATTATAACATTATAATGAACACACTGCGAACATACAATATTTGATACTGATGTGTTAGAGTTCTGCATCCTACCCTAGAGCATGATATCACTCCTGAAGCATGAAAATATAAACAGCTTCATATTCCACCATTAAAAAGAAAGATGCATTGAGAGGACAATAGAGGGCAACTGCTTTCTCTGTATCTTCCTCTTCTATTGACAACCCTCTACTAATGCATCTCCTCTGCCCTCAAGGAGCCATCCAAGGTCCTGCAGTTAATCTGTGGTTTGTGGTTTTGAACTTCTGGAGGACTGGCTGGGCATATGAATTAGTTAGAGATAGCCAGTGTTTATTTGGGGTTGTGCTCTCTTAATCTTTGCAGCGAGCAGATTTTTGTTCCAACCTGGTGATTCTCACCTCGTCTGTTCTATATTCTTAATGGATTCTGTCTGCCTTCCTGCTGAGACTCAACTGATCTATCTATGCTCCATCCATGAACACATTCTGTCAAAGTTTCTGGTGGTTGGCTGAGATCTGGAGCAGCCGCACACAAGCCTAGGGTCACTATAGAGGGGTATAGAGGGGTATAAAAACCTCTGGGGCTGTGGAGCAGTGGAATTGTGTTCTCTGGAGCGATTGAGCACAATCCAATACCTTTGGGATGAGTTGGAGTGGGGTTTTTGATCCAGAACTAATCATTCAACAATAATATCTGTCCTCACTATTGAAATTGGTGCTAAATGCAAATAAATCTTCACAGCCATGTTCCAGAATTCAAGGTAAAGCTTTTCTGAAAGAGTAAACAATATTACTGCAGCTTCTACTTTGTTGTAGGAAATAATTGTGTAGGCCATTCTTGTCAGCTTGAGCCTTATTAACAATCAAGTAAAGTAGAGCAGCAGACGGGATCTCATTCAGATCTCTGTTCTGGACCAGGCCAGCAAGACCAGCCTCTAGGGAAGAAACCACACAGATGTGCTCTTTGCTCTATCCCCTGGTTTCAGGCAGGGTAATTATTTAGACATTATTGGATGTGACAGGCAGAACAAACCATACAGATGCTCCAGGTACAGACAGGAGCAGGAAAACAGTAATAGAAAAACTGTATTTGTGAAAAAAATAAATGCTCATGGCAGAGTGTCATTCTCCACTGAGAGTGCCTACCATGCTCTCATGCTCCCAGGATGCTCTTTGACTGACATTTGAAAAGGGCATTTCGTAGTGATGAGGCATCCATGTTATTTATTGTTTTAGCAGCCGAGTTACTGAGGTTAATGCTGATGGCAGACACGTGTTTTCTCCCTCTCACCCCCCAGTCCTTCATTATCAGTGGTGATTTATTGGTTTATTTGGATCCTCATTAACTATGCTGAAGGTGGTGGATCTTTAGTGAACAGTCACAAGCAATGACTCAAATTGTCTATATTGCTATTGGGAAAGGACTGGCTTTGAATAGGAAGGTGGGCCAATGCAGTTTTACCAAATTATATATTCAATGTTTATGACCAATCTGAGATATAAAACGTAAGTATAAATTACAGAGACGTGTGTGTAAGTATTTACATGTTGCCATCATGCCAAATAAGTTCCATACACAATATGGGAAGATGCTTACAATGTCCAAACTTTCAGTTTTGTCGTCATTTTGTTTCCCTGACCTTTTTTGAAGTTTAATGCATTCAAACTGTCTCCATCTGCCTTGCTGTCTGAATGTAATATGTTTCATTAGCATTGGGAGTTTACAGTTTACATTCAATGTTGTCTCATTATGCATGCTTTAACACTTGGCTTAATTTGGGTCACAGAATATACAAAAAAATGTAATTTGAGTGCTTGTATATTAAGAAAATAAAACTCATTTTCCACAGAACTTGGGAGAAAGTAGCAGGGCAATTCTCATGAAATTATTAATTTCTACAGCTTGTTTTATATATAGCAAAAACATGGGTGACTACAAAATTACTCACCTTATAGATTCAACAAAAATCATGAGAAAAATCAATAATACTAGATAGTGAATCAAATGATCCCATGAAGTCATACTAGCTGAATGTTTTTTTCTGTCAGAGCCACTTTTGTTAGTGTGCTCTTTTCTTATTTACAGTATTTTCTTATTTACAGTCTTGTTTGAGTTTTTAATATTTCTTTGGCATTCTTCCGCTGTGTGACAAATACCTAACCCTGCTAACTTGTTAACGATGGTACACCTGATATGCCTTCTCGTTTCTTGCAGCGTTAAAGATTAATTTGTTACTGTCATAGAAAACTTGCACAGAAATGTATCTTTAGCCAAAACACAAAGTAGTGCTTGTACTTTGTTGACTTCACAGTTGTTAGTTTGTATTTCCACATTAGTTTGTTTTTTGCATGGACAGTAAAAAAAAGTAGCCTCTTTCCATTTTGACCAACCAGAAAGCAGATATGCAGGCGCCTCAGCTGAGGCCTGCTTTTGGCCCTGCCATCAAGGTACAGCTCGGGTACGGGTTGCTTTATTTGTAATCGAAGGACATTTGAGCACCAATGCAGAGGTGCCAAAAGAATATTCTCCTTGATTACTGTTCTGAAATGTTCCTTGTTTAACTTTTCCAGGATATTCTTTAATCCACATAGATCTATAAAGTTTTCTTCATTTTAATCTATTCTAGAATGTTCACCTTCATCTAACACAGCATGTTCTGCCTTTAGGCTGGTGCGTTTTGGTAAAACTGATCCAGGATCCTATTTTACAGCATCAGGTCAATTTTGTCCATACAATTCCATTCAAAACAAAAAGCAATCATGGATCAATATTGACTTGTCTCCTCTTAACATGTTCTTGATTAGTTATTTCTTAACAATTAAAATGATTGGAGCTCGTGCTTCCAAGCTCCAATTATTTCACATTTTGTCAAATACATAATCAACCCTTTTATCTCCAAAGCTGCTCTTTTTTTAAAAACATTTTTTATTGACCACTGGAAGTTGATGCTGCTTTTGAGAATGCAATCTAAAAATCACAGTGTCAAGTGTCTTAATATTATTCTTATACAGTTTTCTCTCACGTCTTTACTCACTTTTATTGCGATTATATAAGCCATGAAGACCCACTGAGACACACGCCAGGTTGACACAGTGCATTTCAGTGTTCCTGACCTCCATTACTGATTTCTAATTATAGCCATCTGATTGGGTATAGGGGCTGTTGTTAATGGAGGGTAGAGAGAGACAAGATCACTTCTCCTGTGCTCTTGCACCATGGTAACAGATGCTATTTCTGTCTTATTCTGTATGTCAACTTCAACTCAGCGCTTTCAAGAAAATTTCACTTTCAAAGTGTCGTTATGGAAGTGAAAGGGAAGAGACGAGAAATGTTGTCACGTAACATACAAGCTGAGACACACAAAAAGAATGCAGGGTTTTTTTCCAGGCTCCTATGCATAACAAAACTGTTGCTTTAATGTCTTCCAGACAGCATGTTGAGCAAGATCGTCTGCACTATATAAAGATATATCCAAAGATATGTTCTTTGGAGCAATGTCATAGAAGAACCGTCTTCGGTTTTCTACAGAACCTTTCAATGAATAGTTTTTAAAGAACCGCGTAAACATTTTAACAAAGTAACCAATCTCTAGCTATGCACTTTCATATGCATTCTGTCCTTGGTGATGCTACAGCCGTCTTTTGAGGCTGGGAGACTCAAAGGACAACTGCATTTGCTCCTTCTGATGGAGTCCCTCTCTCTCATTCAGTGTGATGGTAGCCAGCACAGGCGGGTTAAGCTGTCTATTGATTTTTGTTAGCAGTAGTTTGATAAGATGCAGTAGCACTTCATGCGATTTATAGGAAGCAAGAGTTAAGTTTTCAGGTGCTGACTTAAGGCCACATATGATAACAAAGATATACAGAATACACTTTGATGGCCAGCTTGTACAGACGGGTGAACAGACAAAGCTGACTGGGTTTATCTGGGTTTAAATAAGAACTAAAAATGAGACACAGGCGAATATAATCACAAATGGAGAGATACCAAACAGACATGAACAGAGAAGCCCTGGTTCGGCACTCATGAGGCATGACAGTTTAAAAAGAAAATAAGAATTTATTGAGTTATGCATATTATAAAAATGATTGTTCTCAATTGGGAGATGGACTGGGGTAAGAGTACATTTTTGAAAGGTCAAATAAAAATGATCTTATGACTTTTGACATGCGGTCATTACTTTGGCACCCAATAGAACCCACACTATTCTGCTGCAGAACCTTTACATTATGTGGCTTTTATTTTAAGTAAAGCAAACTAAGACCGTATAGGGCACTGAAACCTGTTTGGATTCCATTCAAGGTGAGTTAGTTGGTGGGAATGAAAGTGTAAATAATTATTTTTAAGGTGAACCATTCATTCGTTCATTATCTACCCCTTTTTCCCGCTCTCGGGGTCAGGGGACGGGGCGAATGAAGCCTATCCCAGCTGCAATGGGCGAAGGCTGCGCCAGCACGTCACAGGGCCGTATACAGAGACAGACAACCATTCACGCTCACATTCACAACTATAGGCAATTTAGAGTGCTCAATTAAGGTGAACCAATCAATTGTTATTTTTTGTGCCTGTATGTGGTGTTTGGCTAATTGTACATTGAAAAGCTTCTCCAAAGCTTTTTTCTTGGAAAAAAACAGAATCGTGAAATTGAAATGACAATTTAATACTTCTTCCCAGCAGTTACACGTTTTATTTGCACTGTTTGTTTGTTTCACAATGCCTTATGTCTGTTGCCCTATATGTACACTGGGGAATCTCTCTGTATTCTTGTATATGACTGAAATGACAATATAATTGACTTTGCCTTTGAAAGTTTAGAACATAGCTCCAACAGTCATTTCTAAATAGAGTTGTGGGGATGTGACCCCAGAATATGCATCTCTGAATGCTAACTGGTCAAATCAAACACATGCTGACACAATGACTTAGTTTTGAGATGTCTGAGTACAAGTCAGTGTGTGTTGTATTTTAATGTCTCAGTTGAGATCAGAGACTAGATCTGGAGACTTAGGTGTTATTAGGAAAACATTGGGAAACAAGACTAGCTTGCCTGAAAACTTACACACGCACATGAAGACTAAGAATGAGTATTAAACGAGAACTAAAACGTCTTTGTCCTGTAGATGATTTGCAACATTAGTGTGTGAGTGTGTGTGTGTGTGTGTGTGTGCGCGCGCGCGCGTATGTATTTGCACAGAAAATTACCAAACAGTCCTGATCAAATGCTGATCCCATTTTTGATGGAATCCAAATATGTCGGTAAGTTTATTACTGAGGCCTGAGTTTGAGTTCGGTCTCACTACATGTCAGTCATTCAGAGTCCGTTCCGCGCACAGGCTTCCCACGTTTTACCGAGAGCAGCAGCACAGAGGAGAGCTGATTTATTTCACACCTGTTTTCCGGAAAGCCCGCCTCCTGCGCTGCGATTTGTTAGTCAGCACACACACACACACACACTCACACACACACACACACACACCACACACACACACACACACACACACACACACCACACACACACACACACCACACACACACACACACACACACACACACACACACACATATACACATGTAATGCATGCTTGAATAAGAGTTGTTTGCTTTTGCTTTACTTAAGTTTTACTTATGCTTTACCACATTGACAAGTCACACATTGTCCCTTTTATTCAGCGAAATATGAATCTTAACAAGAATAGACAACACATTCACAGCACAATGTGTATATTATGTACAGACAACATACAACATACAAAATCTTCCCATGTGTTGGTGGAACTCTAATGAGCCAATCACAGCACAGCCACGTGGATCTTTCTATCCAATGGGAGCGGGTGGTGGGCAGGGCTTGTCTAAAAACAGGTGCTGAATGGAATAATTGAGCCGTGCTGTGATTGGCTGCGTGCTGCTCGTCAGGCCAGGCTGCAGGAGGGTGAAGGGACGGGAGTGTTGAGCTCACATGCAGCCGGAGCGATGAGTGGCGAGGAGTGAGAGAATAAATCCTGAAAAACACGCAGAAAGAGACATTATGCGGGACAGAGGCGGCGCACGGACTGTCAGGAGGAGCTGCTAAAGTCCACGCTTCCTCTGAGTGTATGAGTGTGTGTGTGTGTGTGTGTGTGGGTGGTGGGACTCGTTTGGGATGGCAAGACGAATAGAAACGAGAGAGGAATTTTAATGAGCGCGTTCTCTGGGGGTTTCTGTGTGTTTTCTGTAGTGTTCATGCGGAGCTGGGACGAGTGCGCGTGCTGCTGAAGTAGTGTGTGTTTCTCTCACACACAGAGAGACAGATCTGCTCAGTCTGGTTACTTAATTTTGTTGTTGTTATCGACTCTCCATCCACATCCACTCCACAGTGCCATTGCGCGCGCCTCTCCATCGCTGTGTGAGTGTGATCGAGTGTGAGTGTGTCTGCCTCGCCCGTGAAGGAAGTTGAGCTGAAGTCCTCCGTCATGAGTGTCTCTCCTGCCGGATCTCGGCCTGGTGGGGAGCTTCAGGTTATTGAGCTCTGCGCTGGAGCCCTTCTGGTGCTGCTGCTTTCATGAACACTTGGGCTGACCACCTTCTGAGGCCCACCAGTGCTGAAGTCCCCCTGACCCCCAGTCCGTCCGTCCGTCCGTGCTGCTTCAGAAGGTCTGGAGAGTGTCTGGCAGAGGGGAGCGCACCAGCTGGAGAGGTAAGTGCCCAGACCCGCGGCCCCAGCGGGCACCACGCACCTCCGAGACCCCCAGTTTTTTTCTAGAGTGAGGGGCAAATATCATTTTTCCATCTGTACAGCCTTGTTTCTGCAACTTCTCTTGTTTTGCCATCTTTCCTTCTTTATGTGTGTGTTTCTTGCGCCAGTTTGTCCTCAATGATGCCTAAACACGGCTTTTAGTTTCTCCGGTCTATGCGATCATTTGTCCGGTGGAATATTTGTGTCATTGTGAGTTTTTCCACTTGTTTATCATTATAATAATAATTATTATTATTATTATTTAAGTATTAATATAACAATCTTAGTATTATTACTGTTATTAGTACATTATCTATCAATCCATCTATCTGTCTAGACGTATCTATCTAGAGTGAATGGCTATTTAAGCTTTTGTAAAATGATGGAACTGTCAGTCATTTTCTGCACATTTGTTTGGCATCTACGGCCAAACATTTTGCAACTTTATGTCGAGTGAGAGACAGAAATGCTCACACAGTTGTGGTTAGTGTGTAAGTGATATTCCTTGAAACCAAAAATACATTAAAGGCAAAGTCTTCAGATTATAAAGATGCAAAATACACACCTTTATTGTGATTTTGGGAACATTTTGTGTGGACTGAATCCAAGCAGTATCAGGTAATGTTTGAGAAAATGTGTTTGTTGCAGTTTCTGCTGTTGTGAACAACTGGGCTCTGCTTAAGTGAGTAAAAGGAAAAGCTTTGAATCAGCTCATTTCAGGACAGTTTTATTAGTCAAACAGTGGCTATTTTATTAGTAAAATGAATGAAACAGCAACCTGCCAAACTAAATGACCCGATGTCCCGCACCATCTGCCTCCACACCGGATTGAAATATAGAGACACAGTCACAGATGTTAAAGGTACAGATGATATGATCTACTGAACAAATGTTCGGTGCCGCACACAGTGAATAAAGAGACAAGGGTCGACAAAGATGCAGTTGCTGAAGCCTTTTTTAGTGTTCACCCTAAACATCATTAATAACATTTTCAATAACATTTGACATTCATTCGTTCATTTATTGCCGAGTGATGCTACAGCACACAAGCAATGAGATTCAAATTGATGGTAGGATACATCAGACATGTTGTCTGTTTTGTGAGGCGTCTGATCGTACGTATAGTGTGGATGCTCTGAAGAGAACGCAGAAGCACATGGTGGCTTTGGCTCCTGGGATTTTGTGTTATGGATTTTAATTAAATCCCTAAAATAACTATTGAACTGGCCACATTTGATGACTTTTTGAAAAGCCGGTCCCTGCGGTTGCTGTGCCACAGTTTGCTTGTTTCATGTAATGGGTAATGAGAGACAGCTTGCAGTTCCTTTGAAGTTCAATCTCAAATTGATCAGAGCAGGGTCAAGTGTGTTTCATGAAAGGCTATGATTTTCTAAATAGACCCTTAAGGTGCAGAATTTATTCACATGGCTAATCTCTGAACACCTTTGGCATGTCTGAACTTACTTTCGATACGCTGCCGCACTCCTTTCATTCATGAGAGTGGAAACAGAACACAGTGTCTCAAAAGAGTTTCTTTGTAGCTGAAGAATTTAATGAACGTCCTATTTTTCCTGTGACCTTATTTCTGTCCTGAGGTTGTCATTTGCCCACTGAGCTATTTTCACATGACCTTTGGTATATGAAGAGTAGGTCTGTGCCGTATGAAGACATGGATCTTGAATGTGACAAAGTATGCCAACTATATATTATGAAGAGCAGGGCTGTGCGGTATGAAGACGCCAAATACACATCATCTATACTTAAAGAAAATGTTGAATAACGTTTTTTTGTCCATCATTTTTTACTGGCGCCACTGACATATCTCTATTTCTTGTGATACTATGTTTGTGTCATATCACCCACCCTCTTGAATAGATGAAGTAGCCTCCTGGTTGATTATTTATGACGTGTGCCAGTGACTGTGGTTTTGGAGGAAGAAGATTATGGCGGTATTGACCTTCACAGTGCTGATGTTGCTGAAGGTTACGATCTGCAAATGGAGCTCTAAATATGACATCACAGTTGTGTCCTGTGAGAATCTGGACCAAACACATGTTTCTGAAAGAATTCGATTTAGTTCAAGACAGGGGTGGGCGATCTGACGATATAACGACGATAGCGATTCTATGCTCGTCCTAATTTTTTTTCCTCAGCAAAATCACACTATTTGCTAGTCCTCTTAATGCCCGCCTTATATAGAAACAGCGCTCAACCCACAATAGTTTGGTTGTATTGTTTAGTAAATGGGCAAAATGGTAAAACAAGTATAGTCACAAATTAATATAAATACAGTGAAAAAAATCAAAATCATGATATTTTTGCCATATAACCCACCCCTAAGTCCAGTACATTCACACGATACAGGATATATAGGTGCTGGGTAAAACCAGTTCAGCCATTTCCATCCAGCCTCTGAAATATTAATACAGAACAAGCTGTTACCTCTTCTTTGGAGTCGCATGTTGAACAAGTGATATACATTTTGCGGAAGAATTCCTTCACAGATATCAGGCTGTGTTATGGTTGGCTAGTGTTATTGGTGCTGATGTCTGTGTATCATGTTTAATATCTTATGTTTCATTCGATCATTTTAAAGTAGTAATGTGACGAATAGATTAAGCAGTTGTAAATGTTGTTACAGTTTTTACTAGCGTTAATATCATGACAGGCCAGCAAGAGGCCGTGCCACATGGTCATGGTCCACAGCCCCGCAGACGTTTTCCACAGCCACCGGCTCCAGTGAATGAACATCTGCTCCCTGCTGAACGCTTGCCCTCTCAAATACCGACATTCCTTGAGGTGGAACATGAAACTGTTCCACAATGGAAGCTGCTGGGAACAGCACTGTCTTTAAAGTGGGAGCTACCTTCAGTGTAATCTGCAATGGCAAAATGCTGACCATGCACAAAAGCCCCCCACATGGCAAAATGCATTGCTTAGTCCCTCCTAATTGCACAAGGCCATTTTTTTCTCTGCTCATTGTAAACTGGGAAGCTATGAAAAATGAGCGGTGGTTCTTTTTTAGATGCATGCCATGTTACCATTACGTGGCATTACATTTATTTGGCTGATGCTTTTATCAAAAAGTGGCTCACAATTTGAGGAACCAATCTAGCTTCATAAACCAAGAACATTGTGGAGAACAAAATGCAGACCAGTCTTTCACAAGAGTTCACAAATGTGTAAATTACATTTGGAGTATGTATCTGTATAATCACATTATAGCATTTTCAGGATCAATTATATTTACTTAGACTCCACACAGTGTGATCAGACAATCGCATAATCATTTAGCTCACAGGACCACACCCCGAAAGCTCCTTGTGTACACAGCGCACACTGTGTATATTGTGCTGTATGCTGATGGATGTTGGTCATAATTGCCTCAGTTGGAGCAGCTGATGAAGCCTGTTGTTGGGCTGGTTGTTGCAGGGATACTCCTCTTTTCTCGTGATGATGTTATTTTGTGTGCTGTGCCTGGGTTTTCGCACCAGCACCATATTCACAGTGGTGCTGACTACACTGCACAGAAATAGACTCAGTCCCAGCACTGCCCCAATATAGATATTACTGGGACCATCTCATCCACTCTCAGACATGCAGGCCTGTATTTTCTACAGGTTTTCCTTTTTACACTTATTAATCAGATTGCTCATTATCTAACCACTTTTAGACTAGTTAAATAAACTCAAACTTTGAGATTGTGCTGTAGTAAAATAAACTAAAGTAAATGTATGTCACCTGGTAGAGAGCCTGGTGGGTGTTGTTGCTCTTTTTGATTGCACAGGGCATTCAGCTGGCATGTAAAATGACGAACAGCAGGCCATTGTTTTCATATGACATGTAAGGGTAAGGCCATGCTAAACAAGTGCTACAGCAAAAACAGATCCATGTGAAACAAAACAATATTCCCTTTTGCAACGTATCTCGTTTACTGCTACCAAACAAAACTTCTGAATGACTTTTAAAGATGAAATGGCATGAAATTTGCTTCATATATTATGCAGTGAAAGGCTGACTGTTTCCACTATGGGCAGAACAGCGAACGTCGAGTTTCTGTTGACTAGCTAACATTTAGCCTGATACCCAACGAAAAGAAAGAATGTCTCACTCATTTTCTGTAAAAAATTTAAAGTGTGTCTGTCACACTGTTAATTTTTACTTTTTCCCTTTTTAAATGCAAAGCACTTGCCTTGTAACACCTTCACTCACTCACTCACTCACTCGTTCACTCACATCCAGCCAGCTCCAGAGTTTTAACAAGTGTTGCGTTTTGGTGTCAAGTTTAAGCCGTTATTGTTTTTTAAGAGGTTTTCAGTTCATATATTATCTTAATCAGATTTCTTTCATTGCCCATTTATAATATATGGTGAAAAACTTTCCAGGGAATAGTGAACAGCAAGCACTTATTAATATAAATAAAAATATTACAGGTGTTAATAAGAAATCTATGGAAAAACATTTTAAGGTGCACATCAGGTATTTAGCAAGAAATCTGATGTCTGAAGTCTCATTTAGGCCCAGAGTTATCTCACGATCACATTACAGGCGTGCTTGTAAATATGCTGACTGAATTATTGTCAGTATTTTTTTGATGATTATTTTGTATGCATCCAATTACAGTAAACCTCTTGTTATTTGTGGTTCAGCAAGCACAACTTCAGTCTCTCGCGGATATTAATAATTGTTCACGGAAACCCCTGAACACGGAAACTGCAGAAATCCTCCGCAGGCTTTTTGTTTTTGTGACGCCTGGGCCTCGTCTGCCACACAACTCGTCCTTGTGCTGGGTTGTATATATGTTTGGGCATGCCGGTTGCCTTGCTAAGCTAGAGGTCGCCATAACCGAAAAAATGGGCACTTAATTGGACACGGGTGTGGGAGCTCCCTGGCCGGATTAGCAGTAAAGGTTTTCAGCCTCACATTACCCTCACAGATTCCTGTCCTTTGAGTTTTTATTTGCAAGAGTATTGGCCTTTATGCATTTTTGTTTTTGATAAAGCTGATCTCTGAGAAGTGGAAATCTGTGCCTGCGCCTCCTTCGTGGACTGGGATGCACCCGATGTGACAGCGTGTCATCTGGTGATGGGAATGAGAAACAGTATCTGTCATTTATCTCAATTTCTTTCTTTTTGGGAAATTGGTATACAGATTTAAAACTTGTGGCCTGGGTGCATCAATTGCATTGACTATATTTTCCTTAGAGAAATTATATTATATAGGAGGAGCATTTGAAACATGGCCAAGAATCATATCATAGTATGGAGACACTGGGGTTTAGAGCCATGCTAAGCAGTTTTTTTTCTTTCTGTCTTTTTTCTCATCATGTTAACTATGTTTGGAAAATGTCCAGAATCTAAGGAGTGGGTGAATCCATGGACGGTGAAGGGGTGTGTTGAGTAGGTGGAAAGGTCGCAGCAGATCATCACACTTGCTTGTTAAGTCTTTTTGGTGACTTCCATACACCCAACTCAGACCTTGAATGAGCTTTTCTTCACCTCATCATTACATGAACGAGCTCGTTAGCAGCCACACTACCTTCCTCAGAAACAAGCAAACACATTCCATTCATCACTCGTGTTTTTCTTCCCCGCAAATCCCCCGGTATTCTTCCTTCCTTCCTCACTGTCAGTTTCTCAATGTGTTTACTTATCTCCTCTCTGCCGTGGATAAGACCTTGAATCTTCTTCACTGCAGAGCAGGAGATATAAGCAATAAAGGATGCTATTGTATCTAAATAAATTCTGTGCAGTCGCAGTAGATGCAGGCATTTTAATCTCGCCGTGCCCCAACATGAGTCACGCAGCAGAGTGAGGAGTCAAGGTAAGACTCCACAAGCGTTCCAGTGCATGACTCAGTCTTATCAAAACACTTTACAAGAGCTTTGCCACAAAACTCTCAAGGGTAGATATGCTTTCTTTGGAGGTGCATTCAGCCTGTTTGAAGAAACTGTTCAATGCTGGTTTTTTTTGTAGATATGTTTATATGCGTTGACATGTAATTTGAAACTTTCAGGTGCAAGGTCTTACTGAAGGCATCTTAGTTAAGAAAATGAATACTCCATAGAATAATATACACTTAGTTTCCAACTACTGTTTCTTAATGTCTTAAAACGTTCTCAGACTTGCCTTACACTCAGCGTTTCCTGTGGATGAAGGAATTTGGTGTGGTGGTGTGTGAGCAATTTCGTTTTGTCGGTTGGAACAGTGGGGGTTGTGGGAGAAAGAAAGGTGGCGAGTGATTTCTTTTTGTCGAGAGTGGGAGTAGGGTGGCGAACAGTGGCAGCTCCTGGTCAATATTTTTGGTGAAACAAACCCCCCATAATCCGGAAAACCGGAAAACAAACTCGGTACCTCGCCGTGCCCCTGGGCAGCTTGATTTTCTTGCCCTAAGTACTTCACCTCCATGTTCTACTTTTGCTGCCTCACATTTTCATGCATCTTCTCTCTCCTGCTCTTCCCTCAATCTCCGCATACTTAAAAATGTTAAATCACGACAAAATATAAAAAGTATTTTATTGTGCATATCTTACAAACATGTAATAGTAATGTTTATTTCAACAGTACATAACAATATTTCTGAATCCCAAGAAAACATATCTAAGCTCTTTCTCACCTTATAAATCAAATCTACCCTCATTGTCTTCTTGGTGAAATTGTTAATCACTCTGCCATACCAGCAGGGATTGTTTTCCAAGTATTTCACCAGTGCCCAGCTTGGCTGGGGTGGTGGTTAGGGTTGCTAGCAAGCAGTGAAGCTAACAAGCTAATGTCCTTCCTTCCGTGTACTCTCAGACGAGTAATAAATATAAAATAACACTGAAATTCTTTGTTTAACCGCAGTTGGGGTTGGTGCTGTTTCACGTTTTTGACAACTGTAATGCTATTGAGGAGCTGCCTTATTTCTATGAGCATTTTTTTCACACCAATAAAAAGTGATAGTTATTGTATAAAAAGTTATAGTTTCACCTGTAGTCTTATAGAAAACACCACTGGTGGCAAGCAATTTCATTTTGTCTGGTGGGGAGCATGTTACTTAGTTTTTGTCAATGGAGGGTGGGTGGGGCTGGTTTTGTTTCATTCAGGCATGGTAGAGAAATGTTACCTGCGGAAACACTGTTACATTTCTTCTCCCTTATGTTCTCAATGACGAAATATTGCTACCTAACAAAATATGGTCCTTCAGACTGTTGTCAGCTAGATTCGAGTTTGTTTTAATGATTTAAATCTCTCGCATTCTCTGCTCTCACACACTCTTTCTCTTTTTCTCATTAAGTTAACTCCATTGGAAAAGTTCTAGAGTTTATGTGGTGTGTGACACCATGGGTGAGGGTTTTGTTGGGTTGGTGGAAAGGTCAAAGCAGATTGTTACACTTGCTTGTTAAGTTCATCTGAAGTGTGTTAAACATTTCAGTGAGAAACAGCAGCTGTGAGAACTTTAGCACAGCAGGTGTAACTGTTGATCAGGCCAGGAAACAACACATTCGAACAGAAGGCCATCTTTGTTGTTCTTATAAATTGCTTCTTGCTAAAATAATAATTCTTAACACATGAAGCCTAAATTCCACAATTGCAGTACCTTTGATTATTGTTGTTGTTGTTGTTGTTGATATACTTTTAGTTGTATCCTTTTTTGTTTCTAAGACATGCCATGAAAACTTCCAAATCAAACTCAAAAAGCCTCCATTCTGTTTCGCAAAAAAAGGTCTTAGATGACTTGAAGAATGTGGATCACGCATGGAAGGACGCCTTTATCAGTTAAGGAAAGGATAGGGGAAAAAAAGAAAGCTCTATCTCTGCTACAGAATGTTCTGAACCCAGACAACATGTCAAGGCTGGTTCAACATATGCTTTACACAGCAAAAGCAAACAGGTTACAAGATGAATGTTTTTACTTTTGTGTATCTTAAGGCTGCAGGCAATGTGTTTTCTGAATTTGACAGTCATAGCGGATGGATACTAGCAAATCACAATGCTGTCGTCAGTCGGCTTACGTTAGAAAGAGGAAGTATTGTGTTTGAGGGGATGACATCCCCTCATATCCACCCTCAGATCAAGATCTGTGTATTTACCAGTCTTAACCAGCGGTCCACCAAATCTTTGATGGACTGTAGTTCTGTCGCTGGTTTATGTACGTATCTTTCCTGTGTATGATCTCAATGTCTCTGTTTAATCTTCGCTGTAAACTTGTCCTACCTGTATCATAAATCCACTGTTCTCCCAGGACAAGGATAGGTTCCACTTTAAAGTTTTTGTTGCACAAAGTGAAGTACAAATAAATTGAATTGCAGTGTTCAATTTGATGCTGAGGGGTGGCTGGTGGGCAGAGTTGCAGACAAATAGTTATGTACTCCACTGTTACAAATACACAATTAGTAATATTTATATGTTTATTTGTAAATATGGCACCACTATTTTTTTCAAAAAGTACAAACACCATTGCTTTTTAAAACAACTTTTGAAATATACACTATATGGACAAAGGTATTAAAAGATACCTGACCATTACACCATCAGAGACATTTAGTGACATTGCATTAAAAAAAACATAGACTTTAGTATGGAGTTATCAGCTTCTACAAGTAGTCCGTTGTCCAGAATGTCTTGGTATGCTGTAAAACCCTGAAAAACAGGTGTGTCCCAATACCTTTACCAATATAGTGTATCAGCTGAGTTCTTAAAACTCATCTTTCGTAGATGTCATTATTATTATATAAAGTCAGTCACTGAGTTGTTTTGAGTATTCAGAGCTTCTGCAGATGGTGAGAGTTGGTGGAGAATGACCCTTTGGTTTCCTCACACCTTATCACTCATGGGCAGAGCTGTATTGATATGTTGAGCTGAATTTTGCGAAGAAGTTTCTCTGTCTCACCTGTCTGTTAAAATCTTCTGAAGAAGCATTTCACCTCCTGGGGTCCATTGATCTGCCCAGTATCGAGCTTAGCTCAGCCAGATTCAGTTAGGTGACTCCTACACCACAGGCCTAATAACATGGAATCCTTTTAGCTTTTTTGAGAAACTTTCTGATTTGATCTCACTTTTTCTTTTTAAAGTTTTTGCTATTTGTTTGTTTGTTTCTTTCTTTCTTTCTTTCTTTCTTTCTTTCTTTCTTTCAATCATCCATTTATTCTTTCTTTCTTTCTTTATTTTTGATTTTTAATCTCATTCTGGTTCAGTTTTTTAAATTATTTCTTGATTTGACTGATTCTTACTTTCATTTGTTATTCTTTATTTCTTTCTTTCTTTCTTTCTTTCTTTCTACCTCACCTCTCTCCTTCTTCCTGGGATATTTCTCTATATCTCAATATATCTGTTGATCACATGACCAGTGCTCATTGGTACATACTGGCATGCGGCTGCAAGGACGGTGCTGGTATTTCATGCCTCATACTCACAGTAACATACTGATGGCTGTGCGTTGTGTAACACAGCGAAACAGATTAGCACATACCAGCACAGTTCCCACAGACCATAGTCTAATTCCATTTATCAAACACATGACACGTCAAGGGTGTGGACTCTATTTTGTGGTGCATATATATGTGCACATTATATAGATGAAGATATTGCAGAATGAGATGGGCCATTGGCTGGTTGGAGGCTCCAGATGCTTAATGTGCTAATTTTTTATTATAGATTCAAGTGGAGCTATGTGTCACTTCCAAGAGTACCATTTGCATAAGTGGAATGAGTTTTAATGTGGCATTCTACAGCCCAGAGCGTAAATCATAATGGCTTTCCTATTACGGTGGCTCAATACGTTGCACGTGACTGCAACTGGGTGAGCGCTTTCGTTTACCACCATTTATTTTCTCCTTGTATTGTTCTGGGAAGCCTCATGGATTGGCCAGAAAGGGAAAAACTTTTGAGATGCGTGTGTGCATGTTTGTGCATGTGCGCTGTTCAGCTTCAATGCCACTAAAAATATTTGAACGCAGTAGTGTTGACAGACTGTACGCTACGACAGCTCTGCCGAGGTTTCTAGACCTTGTTTATGGACAGAGTGAATCTCTTCATTCTAGAGAGAATGACTGACAGATATCTCTAAAGCACTTCCCATGGGAGGGTTCCACTGAGATTACAACCTAGACAGCTCACCCACTGAGTCCAACTGAGATGACAGGCAGATAAATGTTGCATTCACACTCAGCATTGATTAATCTGGACATTTTTATTTTATATTCAGTTTGTTTCCATTTACATTCCCAGTTTCTTCCTGCATAGAAGTTGTGATCTAGATCTGTCAGTGAAGCCCTTTCCCGGTTATTTAGAACAGAAGAGCGAAGATAACTGTCAAACAGATGGCTGAAAGATTTGAAGCTGATTGAAATTTTGATTGTTCAAAGGTATTTCATTCGCTATTTGTTCTGGATTTATGTGATTCTGATTTAGCAGTATCTGCACTTTATATGAAAATACATCGGAATAGAAACCTGCTCTTAAAACAAAGGATTCTGAAATGATTCTTGGGTTGACAGTATGATCCCAGGACAAAGTTTGATTTGGTATATGTTTTCATAATATAAAAGTTCTTAACAGTTTTTCACACTGTGCATCGCATTTACAAATATGGATTTTAGGAATCAATAGCAGAAAGGATCTTCAAGGAACTGTTTAGACCTGGTCCCTTTATGCATCTTGAGGATAAGCACCACAACTGGATGAGGCCAAGCCACACATTAAAAACATAAATCTATTTTTAAATATACAAATATGCAAAGCTAATCAAGTGGTCTGAGCTGTTTGAGCCTCATGCATTCGTTTCTCCAAGACACATTTGAAAACAAGTAACCCTCCCATTACTTTCACAGCACCCCCTCTACTGTCCTGCTAATGGAAAACACTGCCCTTCAGACTGCCCCCACTTAATGTGTGCTCTTAAGTTCATCTCCTGTAATGAGTTCCTCCTCTGAGTTTAGTTCAGTAGCCCACTTTGGATAAACAAGTTAGCTGAAATAAAGTACTGATTTGATTAAACTTTAGCTCACCTCATCAATTTTCACCCTCTTGTTACAATACACTGCCTTTTAACATACGTGGATCATGATAGCGATGATACAGGAGGACAATTATTCTTAACAGCCGTCTCCTTGTAGACACTGACTGTGCTGTTCAAAACTGTGCTCTGCTTTTGTGTAGAGCAGGAAAATGCAGATGAACTCATTCAATTCATTGTTGTGTACGAGCTGATATCCCTCACGCATAGTCATCAGAGTTCAGTCTGGCTGAGGTGTAGTTTATTTCCATGTGTAAACACAGATAAAATCTGATAAGGATGCAATGCAGATACTGGATCACATGATGTGACCAGTAAACAGGGTTGTAGTAGTTTTCCTATGAAATCACTCTAGAGGACCCTTTGTGCTGCCTTTATTTTCCAGAGTATACGATACAGGCTGAATTCATTGTTAATTTGTTGATTGATACACATTCGTTTTGTTAATACACATACTCCTAGCCAAACTCATACTCATATCCATACTTTATTGTTAATTATTTATTTTGCTGTGCCTTTTGTTCCCTCTCTTTTATATTCACCTTCTTCTCTCTCCTCCTCCCATCCTCGGGGGTATCAGTTTTGTTTCTTCATCCTTTTTTCTGTGGCTTTGTGTGGGTGTTTAAAAATATAACTCATAAATCATCATATTTCACTTTTACCTGGCCACAGAATTAATGCTTAAAACCTTTATAAGTGGAGGAATGTGAAGGTAAGGGTTTTTTCATATAAATGCATCACAGTATGTGGCAGTACAATCACAATACTAATATTTTCTCCATACTGTGCAGCTGTAACTTCTAGTGGACGGAACAGAATATTCCAGAGACCAGTGTTAGTAACAAAGCATGTAAAGCTTTAGTGTTTATTTGCAAGTGTAATGTTAGTTCAACCTGGTATGGCAGGAAAAGCTATTGCTTACTGATCATAACCGTTAATCCATAATATTGACTCACTAAATTTGTTGTTAACGTCCTTTGGAAGAGAAAGAAAAAATGTGCCTTGTTGCTTTTGTCTTGTAAAATGTCCAACACAAACCCTTTCAACATGATGTATTTAGCTTTTGAATCTGTGTTACCCTTCTTTGGTTACTTCTTAATTCTCCTTGGCTTTGTTGGGGTTAGGGAGGGAACAGTCTCATTTGTAGTTTTCTCATTATGTACGAGTTTCTGCTCTTGTTAACATTTCCAGCCTGAGAGTGCTTATTCCCGAAATATTTTCATGCATATCCATTTATAATGCGTCATCATTTTCACCTATTATCTGCACTGTCGTTATTGCTTCCTCTCATGCTTTTAAAAGTCTTCTTTCTAGTTTGAAGCACCCTTGTACATGTAAATGTATTCCTTCTTAACACCTCTCTCCAAAGTAGCTGAAAACCTCGCATGGTTGGGGAGTGTTGTTGAATATGCATTGAGGAGTATAAATGGCGTAAGTGAAGGGGCATAAATGCAAGAGGGTCAAATGGGAGGACTTTGCTTTTTTCAGTGCTTGTCAGTTTGAGTGTTGGCTTCGGGGGTAATTTGAAGTCACTCACCATCCCGTGTGGACAGCTTTGTCAATAAACCCTTGGTAACTTTAATAGCCCAGCAAGCACGTTTCATTTTCTTACAAAAGAAAGTATATCCTAGTCTTTCACCAATGACTGATGATATACAGTAGATACTATGTTTGTAAAGTGGCCCATTTGCATTCATTATCTGGTTCAAGTTGTTTTTTTGATACGGGTAGCGACGTGCACCTTTTCTTTTCTTTAGCAAAACACTGATTTTATTCTCCTACAGTTTGTTATTCAGGATGCAGCAGTACCCTAATCTCCCTCTTGCCAACAGGGTGTCTGTCAAAATGCGGAGGTCTCCTATCGCATGTTAATGAGGCCTTAAGTAAGATAATGGAAAATGAAACACGTTCTACGCCTCTAATCAATATGTTTTCTCTGGACAAGTGGGGCTCCATTTTTCCCCCCACAAGCAAGGCGTCAGATTGCTCTCCTCAGCATAATTGGCTCCTCTTGATGATGAGAGGGGAGGAAAGGAGTGTAGGTGGAGAAAGGGGGCTGAGAGAGAGAGAGAAAGAGAGAGAGAGAGAGAGAGAGAGAGAGAGAGAGAGAGAGAGAGAGAGAGAGAGAGAGTCTTCTTGCTTCTGGAGAAGATACTGAGAGGAGGCTCTTCACCTTTGAGCTTCTCATTCTGGCTGCCTGACAGGAACTGTGCTCAGAAGCGCAGGAAACATGCGGTCTTCCCTCATCTCTACTGAGAGAGAAATTAATAGACTTTTCCAATTACCTCAGACAGTGGAGGTGTTGGATTGGAGCAAACGTGACAGGCTTAATATGTCACTTAAGAAGACTCCACTACACAGGATGGCCTAGTTATACAGTTTGAGCTGTTTCCATGCAGCCTTGTTTTTCCCTAATGTGAGTTTAGGAGCCCATTAGTGGACGAGGACAACAGTCCAATGCTCTTAAGGATGCAGGCACTGTCTTCTCTTTCTTTCAGTATGGCTTCTGAAGTCACAATGTATTTGGCTCCAATCACTGCTAACAAGATCTTGTTTTTCCCCAGCCAGAGTAGAGTTTCTTGATTAGCTTTTTCAAAGAATTCACATAATGGTGTAATGGAATACTTGGCTGATTGTTCCAGATACCACTGTTCACATACTGAAATCAGCAGTACATCACAATACATCAGGTCACAGTGAGATGGTTCTGTAAAATGTAGCTTTTGTGGGTTTTATTGTGACTGTGTAAGATTTGAATGACGTGCAACAATAACACTTTTTTATTTTAAACAATGATAACA
>JBBPDC010000129.1:23502932-23514798 GCA_037974485.1 Hemigrammopetersius urotaenia
AAACTGTTTAAAATGAAATGAAAGTGTTCTGGGAGCACATCTGGGGGCATATTTAGGGTTTACACTATTAAAATTGGTATTTAAAGCATTTTTTGACCAAAACACAACAACGAGGTTTATAGGTCATTCTTTAAAAAAAAATGTCAAAGTCTCGTCTCGTTCTCGTGAACCCAGTCCCGTGTCTCGTCTCGTCTCGTGGGAAAAGCGTTTAAGCGTTTTTTTTTAATGAATAGAAAATGAATATTGCACAGGTGTGCCTTAGACTGCCCACAATAAAAGGCTGCTCTGAAATGTTTGATCACAGCACAATGGCACAGATGTCGCAACTTTTGAGGGAGCGTGCAATTGGCATGCTGACTGCAGGACTGTCTACCAGAACTGTTGCTCATGAAATGAATGTTCATTTCTCTGCCATAAGCCATCTGCAAAATTTGCCAGTACATCCAACCAGCCTCACAACCGCAGATCATGTGTAACCATACCAGCCCAGGACCTCCACATCCAGCATGTTCACCTCCATGATTGCATAACCAAAGAATTTCTGCACAAACTGTCAGAAACCGTCTCAGGGAAGCTCCACTGCATGCTCGTCGTCCTCATGGGGGTCTTGACCTGACTGCAGGTCATCGTAATCGACTTGAGTGTTCATATGCTCACATCTGATCGCGTCCACCTTGGAGAGGCGTTCTGTTCACGGATGAGTCCTGGTTTTCACTGTTCAGGACAGATCGCAGACAGTGTGTGTGGCATTATGTGGGTGAGCGGTTTGCTGACGTCAGTGTTGTGGATCGAGTGACCCATGGTGGCAGTGGGGTTATGGTATGGGCAGGCGTTTGTTATGAACGACGAACACCGGTGCATTTTATTGATGGCATTTGGAGATACCATGACGAGATCCTGAGGCCCATTGTTGTCACCTCATGATGCAGCATGATAATGCACAGCCCCATATTTACATTTATATTTTTATCGCTTTTATCCAAAGCGACTTCCATTACTACAGGGGACAGTCTCCCTGGAGCAACTTAGGGTTAAGGGTCTTGCTCAGGGACCCAGTGCTGGTCTGTTGACGGTAGGATTCGAACCCATGACCTTTTGGTCCGGAGGCAAGTATCCTACCCACTGAGCTACCTCCATTGCAAGGATCTGTACACAGTTCCTGGAAGCTGAAAATTCTTGCATGGCCAACATACTCACTGGACACTGAGCATGTTTGGGATGCTCTGGATCGGTGTTCCAGTGCTGCCAATATTCAGCAACTTGGCACAACTATTGAAGAGGAGTGGACCAACATTCCACAGCCCACAATCAACAACCTGATCAACTGCGTGAGGCAAACAGTGGCCACACCAGATACTGACTGGTTCTCTGTGTGTGTGTGTGTGTGTGTGTGTGGTGACTTATGCACACCAGTGGTCTATGTAGATCACTGTTGCAAGAAGTAGGTTATGTTTGCACTCACCCAAATGTGAATACTTGATTCTGATGTGGATCTTCACTGTGCTGTGACAGTTATGATCACCCCTTCCACTATAGCTTATTTCTGCCTGACAGCTAAGGGACATGTGTTCCACTCTCTTTGTTTAAGGTAAAGCACTAGCATATGGTAGATGACATGTGTATATATTTCATTTCAGATATTGTAGCATTTTCACCAGTTCATAAAACCACCAGGGTTTCCCAGTCAGGAGGTTTCTATTGAGATAGAAAATCTTAGTGTCTATATATACTGACCTGACTTTGCCTTTTTATGGCGTATGCAGCAGAGCTGTAAACAGACTAATATTGTCTCCGCACTGGGATGTTCTTTCATCTCACATAAACAAGGATCATTCAGGGCAAATCACACTGTGACTAAATAAAATTCCTCCTCACCCTGTTGTTTTCGCCCATTGGTTTTATATCTGCTCTTAAAAATACACTTTATAGGGGTATGTTGTAAATAAAACTGTAATCTTTGGTTTAGTCTATTTCAGGTGTGTGTATTAAAAAAACACTAGTGTTTTTCTACTTAATATCTGTGTCATATTGTCGCTTAGTATAAGTGACTATTTTGATATGTTGTCGCACTTAATTGAAAACACAAGAATAGAAACCCTGTTAATTCACTTATAATCGCAATGGACAGTCACTGAATTCTGTGGGTATGCCTTGGAAATACCACTGTCTGTTTTCTGACAGTGGGGCAACTTTCCAACTGCTGTTCTGAATCAAAGACTCAAAAAAAAGTGTGATTTAATAAGTGCTGGCGTTATGCTAATGGTTTGTTTTTCATTCTCTTTCATATGCCAGGCCTTTCTTTATTTATTTATTTATTTATTTATTTATTTATTTATTTATTTATTTATTTATTTATTTATTTATTTATTTATTTATTAATAATTTATTTAACTTTACCTTTATTTAACCATTCACATTGTACTGTCATTCCAATCTCTGGTCAAATCTCTCTCCTCGTAGCCTATATAGACAGATCACCACTGTCTGAATAATTACACACATACATTTAATTCCCCTTGGAAAGATTTTAATGTAAATGTTCAGTCTGGTAAAGAATTTTGGAGTACATCCAAATGATAGAAACAAAAATCTTGGCTTCTGACAAATGTGGAGAACCACAGGATGTTAACATTGTTATGTACCGTCTGTGAAGAAGATATGTTATAGATTATTGTATAATAGTATGAGGTAACTAGATGATAATTAAAAGCTCTAAAACAGTATTGTTTATTATGATAATTCTGCAAATGCTTGTCAATTTACTTTATGGTCTATAATTAATAGTAATCGATCACATGCTGCCATTGTGGCGTATATAGATTAGGTTTGAAAAGGCTGGTGTATTGCTTTAATGAAGAACATCTCTTTCAGGTTATCCTCTGTAAAATAACGTGTGGGAAAAAAGAAACGGAAGAGTGGTATCCGATTATCTTGAGAAGTGTGTGGGTTAAGAACCTTATTGCTTCTCACAATGAAAACAAATAGAATGTCTACTTTTTACTTCCCTCTACTTCCATTAATATTTTAGCAGAGCAGGGGCTCAAGAGAGCGTTGTGTTTACTTTGGTGAAGTGGCAATACACACTTGTGTTTTCTCTTAGAGTGTGATCACCTTGTGTTCTGTGCGTGTGTGTGTGTGTGTTTGTGTGACAGGCGAAACCCTCTCCACTTCCACTTCATCACTGACTCGATCGCCCAGCAAATCCTGGCCTCCCTCTTCCATACCTGGATGGTGCCGGCTGTCCATGTTGACTTTTATGATGCTGATGAGCTGAAGGTCGGTCCCGTTGCTGATGCTTGATCAAATTGCATTTGAGTGCTGAATTAAACCCGTTTTGAACATCTATCATTTTGTCATTTTTCTCTTTTGCCCTTAATAAGACTGGCTATGGCTGGGCAGTACTGAAGGCTTTGGAGACTGCTTAAGCTTGTGTCATCAGTCTACTTGATATTGTCTGTTCTTTTTGTGTTTAGTCTGAGGTGTCATGGATCCCCAACAAGCATTACTCTGGAATCTACGGCCTGATGAAGCTGGTTCTGACCAAGACGCTGCCTTCTGACCTGCAGAAAGTCATTGTTCTGGATACCGACATCACCTTCGCCACAGATATCGCTGAGCTATGGGCAGTCTTTCACAAGTTCAAAGGTTTTATCTCGTTATCTATGCTTTTTGTTTTCAATGCCTGCTCTGTTGTTTTATGTTTTGAGGCCTTTCAAAGAACATGAATGTTTCCAGTCTTCTCCTGGAAAATGTTGTTGTTTTTCAATGTGTCTTCTTTCTAAATATGAGGTACTCGCTTTGAATTAAGTTTTTTTTTTTTGTCCTCGAAATTATGACGCCAAGCAGCTCACAAGGTTAAGCTCATTCACTGCGAAAACCATAGGGAGCATGGTGATCCCTTCTTACAGTGGATCAGCCTGGCACTCCTTCAGTCATGAATCTGAAGCCTTTACCCCTTTGGCCATATGGATGTAAAATTGTACACAGCACAGGATTCTATGAAATCATCTTCACTACAGCAAAATAAACGCTGGCGTGCCTCTGTGTTAACAGACAGGAAAGAAATGTGAGGGGACATGAGCTAAAAGAGATTTCTGGAGACCTCTGCATGGGACTCCTGTTCCAGAGCAATGCAGATCTCTGGGGGTTCGGATCAGTCTTTATTAAAGGGTCATTCCTGTGGGCACTATTTCTCCTGCCCTTTTTACTCCCTGCTAAAGTGGCAGGCTCTCCTGTGTGTATTTCTCTAGAGGAGCCATTATCACAATCAGTGGGGTTCCTCAGGGACTCGTTTAGGGACCATGCAGGGTTTTTTTCACATTTCAACCTAGCAATATTCTAATGAAACTGAAACCATGCCATGAGAAGAACTGTGTAAAAGTGTCAGTCTTCCATTGTGAAATCAAGGCAAGGGCCTAAGCAGCATAGTGAAATTGAAAAGCTTTCATTTGATGCTTTCCTTGATAAAAGCACCCTACATAATGGCATCTAGTATAGACCAAGAACCTGTATTGACCACTCAAATGCCGCCTTTTGATCAGGTATCAGGGAGTTGCTGAGGTTCAGTCTGCCTCCCTTGATGTAGCTGTAGTTTCCATATCAAGGTAATCTGTGAACATTGTGATTAGGACACAGCTAAAAAAAAGTCTTGCAGTCCAAGTGTCAAAACATATGTGGATCTGCATTATTTATTGTGAGGACTCTCTCCAGCGCGCAGGACTTAATGCCTAATTAGAGGAGGACTAATGAGCTGGGTAAAAATGAGATAAACAACAAATGCAGCAAAGTGGGTCCATAAAGGGACCACTATACGTGACTTTTTAAGGACTGATTGGGACTAGGGACTTACCAAGTCATCTCTTTTAAACTGTCTCTATTAATATCTCTTTTAATCACAGAGATATGTTTTGTGTCATGCACTTTCACAGTATTTTACTGCTTTTTCTAAAAGACTGTCTGTTTTGGGCAGTCTGACTCCGTCGGAAAGCCAATCTGACTTTATATGAAACATGTCCCTTTGAGCCTATTCAGACAAAAGCAATGCTCACTCTTTCTGCTTCCAACATGAACTTCTCTAGCCTTGAAATGGCTAATTAACTTTCTCTGTTAGCTTCTCTGCTTATTGATCCCCAAATCAACGATGTATTCACTAGAGGTCTTGCCTCTCAGGCAAAAGCCGATACTGGCAATTTAGAGATTTATAAGGGTTACAAAAGAGTAAAACTTTCCACGCGCCATTGACATTAGGTTACAGGCACATTAAAACTGAAGCCATATTCAGCAATGCTGAGTGCCTGTTAGAAACAGCTATCTATATCTGTATCTGGGAGGACAATATGCTCTTTCGCATGAATGTTTTTATCAGCACTGAAGCAGGGTGTGATTTCTATCAGTTTGCAGCTTTTATGCAGATTATCTGCTGCTGCCGCATATTAACAATTATTGGGAAGGTCATCGGAGACACACGCACATGCAGACTTCACCACACTCAGATACGCCTATTGTCCATCCAGCTTCATCCAGCTTTCACTGAAAATGCATTTTTATGTTCATGTTAGAAGTGTATATGCCACTCATGTGCATGAATTGGGTACAGAAGTTTGTCTGTTTGCTAAACTGGAATACTATACATGTGCTGTATTTGGTCAGTTACCAGTTTTGACATGTTTTTCTGTATTTAGAAAAGAACAGAGAATGAACTGGCTCAAGCAGAAAGAGGCAGACAAGTTACAAAACATTCCATAAACTCTAGGGTTTTGTCCTTGCTGCAATAAATGAAGAAGAAAATATAAATAAATATGCTTGTTTAGGAGATATTGACCTTGTGGTATGAAAAACTAAGATGTACATTCATTCCCTAATTCCCATGCATCCACATGGCATCCAATGGTGTTTAGCCAGGGAATGAATCAGTTTTCAATATGCAGATGGAAAAGAAAATGTTAGATGAAGACTTCAGTAGAATGCCTTTATAGTACAGTAGTAGGGCTACTTCTCAATGTCAGCATCCAGCTTTAAAATCTATAAGTTTATCTACAGATCTGTGTAGCAGCTGAAGTTTTGATTTGCTCAGCAGATTTTCTGCTCCAATTGCAATTACATCTGCACATGAATGCTCTGTCAGTAAAAAAAAAGCATGTTTTTGAAATGAAACTAGTTCAGCTGCTGAATATTTTGGCTATGGGTCCTCAGTATATAGAACACTAGGTAAAAAAACACTTTTGCTCCACTAACACACTGTGTATATCAACACCTTCAGAGGACAGTGGTCCGTTCTAACACACAGGGGGTGGGGGGTGAGTCCAAAGATCCAACACTGACAGGGGGTCATTAGAAAGTCCTTAAAAAAATAATGTTATAGTCTTTCATAGGGCCCAACATTTCAGCAGCGCCTCTGCAAACACATCCACCTCAGCTTCAGAAAGATTTGTTAACAGATGATTAGTTGGATGAGGTGTGAAAACCCAAAATGAGCAAGGAAAGGTGTAGTCCAGGACCAGGACTGGTTGGTCTGGCTTGGGCAGATAAAACGCTCGCTGAAAAAGAAAACGATATAGAGATTTTGGAGATTTCACCAACACATAAGTATATATTGATTTATTTTTACCATTAGAGCATGTACAAAGCTATTACTATGTCCTTATGTGCATATTAAGAAATAACAGTATTTCTTAAAGACACCAACACCCTGATATTCATGGTTTGGGGTGCCGGGTAGCTGAGTAACGTAGTAGCTACAGAACAGTTGCTAAACATGCTGACGACAAAAAATAAATAGGGACTAAAAAATAAAGGATAGGGACTTATCAGTACTTTCTTGTCATTTTTTCAGTAAGTTATTTTTTTTATTTCAAAAAGGTTGTGCATGATTTGATTATTCCCCAATAATGTTTTTCCCTTATGATTGATATCTTAAAAGTCCTGTATTAAACATAAGCTCACTGTGGACCAAGGACCAGACCATGATCTGCTTTTAGCTATTCTAATTATATTTAGCTGGATTATTAAAATTCTCTTGATACTTATTGATGTCTCTCCCTCAGGTCAGCAGGTGCTGGGTCTGGTGGAGAATCAGAGTGATTGGTACTTGGGGAATCTGTGGAAGAACCATCGCCCGTGGCCTGCTCTAGGCAGAGGCTTCAACACAGGTGAGTCCTGTGATCAAACAAATTATAGTAAGATAATTTCACACTGATATCACACAGATGTTAAGGAGCACAGTTTAAGCTGATCAGTTCAAAAGGGCAATTTTTAGCAAACTCACCCAACCCTTTCATTATGAGGATGTTCCATAAAAAGATAATTTGCCAAAAATGTCAAATTTAGCCAATGTTCCATTCACCCCAGATGTAGCCATATACATATTTGGAGTCAATAATTAGCTTCTATGGTTTAGAACTGCAGCTGTGAGGTGTTTTAACCAGGTTGAGAGAAGTTTTACAGAAAAGATTTGGGTGACTATTGACTTATTGTTTGCTAACAACATTAGCCTCATGCTAAAGTAAAGAATACAAATTTGAAACCTGTCCTGTGGAAAAGAGTGTCAAGCCTTTCTTTTAAAGTCCTCCTTAGAAACCAAAAACTGATTCCTGTTCTATATCTAGATCTTTTAAGAGCTTTTAAGAGTGTGTGTGTAATCACAAAACACTTTTTAGTTAAAATTAGATATTTGACATTGTTTTTCATATTTGATCCGTGTGTGTGTCTGTGTGTGTGTTACAGGTGTGATTCTTCTGCTGTTGGATCGTTTGAGGAAGCTCCGGTGGGAGCAGATGTGGAGGCTGACAGCAGAGAGAGAGCTGATGAGCATGCTGTCTACATCACTTGCAGATCAGGTACAAACACGCATTGACATATGACCATTTCTAACATGTGCAGTCTCAGTAGTATAGGTTGGAATCAGATATTTTTGGAGGAGGATTGTGCTGTTCTGCATATTATTTCAAGCTACATTCATGTATAGACAGTATCATGACGTAATTATTCACAAACTGACACTAAAAGGATATATTTAATAAACATGATCACTATCTATATAGACCTCTGAAGTCATGCTATCATTCTGTAGTTGGGGTATGTGCACATATTAGGGACTCTGGGTCTAATCCAATTTTCTCTATGAGAAAGTGCTGTTATTCAAAATCTGAGCTTTTTTGTCCGGTGGCGGCCAGAAATGTTCCAACCCTAACGTACTTTGTCGTTCTTCTTTGGAGGACCACTGTCACTTGAATGTGCAGGAATGTTACTTTTTTGTAGCAGGTATAGCCCTCAATGGCCATGCTGCATTGCTTTTATACACACATAGTAGAACCCATGCAGGGGAGATTTTTGCTGAAGAAGAATTGTGTACATAATACATTCCTGCGATATTTTCCTTCACAAAACTAAACGTTTTTTAAAAAATGGGCCTGATTACTGAATGCTTCAGAGGAATCTTACCTTCTGGCACACATTATGATAGCATTTTGCATTTTTTATGAATTATTTGTCCTTGAAACAAGTGGAAGGTTGTGTTGTTTTGTGACATCAAAACCCATTGTAAAAAAGGGAGGGGTGATGAAAACCCAAAGTAAGAAAAGAAAGACAGAAATGTGGAAAGACAGAAAAAAACAATATGGAAAGCGCACAGACACTGATTGTAAATGTTAATTCATTGCCTGTGTAATAAAATGTGACATGATTATGACATGATTAAATTTGAATGGCCAAAAACCAGTAATAAAAGCTAACCACTCAATATTTAAAACATCTTTCAAGGATTTGGAAAGATTTTCAACAGCATTAGTAAAAATTGCTGTATTTAAAATAATGTAATGTAAAGTAAATGAATTTTTTAAAAAATGTCATACAATGTTGTGACGTTCCTTAAACATTTTGAAATGGCAAAATATGACTTTCATGGTGTTTTATAACCTGTAGAATGAGGAGGCATGAAACATGACTGGTGCGGGTGTGTAGCTCCAGCCTCCTCGGTGTTCACCTCTGTGAGCAGAACGTCTGATAGACAGTCTGACTGAAGCTGTAATCCCAGGCAGAGTCTACTTTAGTGCAACTTTCTGGCCATACATTCGCTTGCAGAACCAGGGCTTCTACAGCCTCGAGCATTCAGTTTTCCATCACCAAACACTCAAGGTCAGGTCTTTCATCTCCTCAAAGGTTCACACTTGCTGTGTCTGTCTCGCTCTCTCTCTCTCTCTATTCGAGAAAGTCTCTCTAAGACTACCTCTAAGCTATTTTTTTTTGTTTTTCACAGCCAATGTTTTTACTGCCTCATCTTTCAGAGACAGTTTTTCTCTCCACAGATCATCACTCTCTGATGTTCTCTCCCAGCTTTGTTCAAATATAATTTAAAAACATGTTTGGACGCCCTTCTATGCTGGCTTTGCATCACAAACCTTATGCAAGAGTAGAAGCCTATTCAAGTGAAAGGTGTCTATGTTCGTCTGAGGGACTTGTTTTCTCTGCTGTTCATAATGGAGTGCTGCTTATGAGAACAGCTCTATAACCCTCTTTATCTTGTGCTGTCTCATTTTAATTTGATTTCATGGTAAAACAAACAGTAGATTTCTTACATGGATATAAATACTTAATTGTGCATCACGTCTTGTTTCTGCATGGAAGGAGCTTTTACAGCACAAGATGATATTTGTTCATTGTTATCATTATCTTCACTGGTAAACCTGAGCCCTATTTTGGTAACTACCCCCAGTGACGGTAAAACTCGTTCACTAACCTGTTGCTCATGTATTGTTTCATTTCATGCAAACTGCAGCAAGACGGTAATAATAAACTTTTAAACAGGTTGGGTGATCCTGCTTAATATATTGTTTATTGTATCTAACATCAATTAGATTGTTCAGATTTTTTTTTTTTTTGGGGGGGTGGGGGGGTGGGGGGTGTTTGATTATAGTGTACATTTTAGGAAATCCTTCATATAATAGAATTAATCAGAAAAGCAACCTTCAGGCTATAAACACCACAACCTCAAACTGTAAAATCTACTGTTTCTTTCTAGATTAATTACATTTCTCTCATGAAACTAAATGACAATATATGGTGACCCTAAATTTCTGAACTGCTGTTTTGTTCTTTTATGTGGCAGAGATTATGCTGTAACTCACGTCATCACTGTTTCTTGAATATTTGCTTCAGTATAAGAGACGGTAGCAAAAATTTTAAAAAGCATGACATTTTTGTGGGAGTTTAACTGTTTAACTGTTACTGTTCTATATTATCACAGTGCCATACGATGCAAACGAGTCTCTAAAAACACATCTTATTATGTGCTGTGATCATCCTGACAAATTGCAGATGTTCTAAGGGTGCTTATATGAAAATGAGACATTCAAATGACCTAACAAACTCACATCTGTTTGATCAAGCAAGCCTTTTGTAAGACCTGTAACCACATCACACAAGGGTTGCCAATGTGTTTTTAATATACTGCGAGACACATGACAGTTGCAACATGTAGCAATATAATCACAAGATGGTGTAACCCTGACAGGCATTGCTCAATTCTCAGTTCATTTTGTATGTTGAGGATGCCTGATGGAACCCTGGAATCCGTCTGTATGTATCTGTTGTAAGAGAATGTGTGTTCTGGATTTGCAGGATATCTTCAATGCTGTGATCAAACAGAACCCCTTCCTGGTTCACCAGCTGCCCTGCTTCTGGAACGTCCAGCTGTCTGATCACACCCGCTCCGAGAAGTGTTACAAAGACGTGTCCGACCTCAAGGTGAGAGGGTTAGGAAAGTCTTTAAGTGCTTAATGGAGAGAACGACTATAGACCACTGGTCTGCATGTAAACAAAAACATTTTGGTGACCTCAGCATCTTTCATCATGGTCAATGATGAAAAAATTATTTAATAATATTTATTACATTTATAAACATTTATTTTAAATACAAGCAAATAATGGATTTAAATTTAAATGATGTACAATATACTTGAGATCCTTGAGATGAAACCTTTAGCTTGAACTAAAAATGGCTTATAAGTTAGCTTAATCATAGTAGACTTATCTGATATTGTATGCTGCAAGCTCATAAAATCCTGTGTTTTTACAGTAATTACAGTAATCCACCGCTTTTCACAGGGGTTACGTTCCAAGAGCACCTGCGCATAGTTGTGTTTTGGTAAATACATTTTATAGTGTAAACCCTTAATATGCCACCAAACATGCTCCCAAAACACTTCACTTTCATTTTAAATTCATTAACCTTGAAGATATTGTGGCCATAAACGCACATCCATATTATACAGTTTACACTGAACACCAACAGCGCTAGAACATAAATACCACAGCGAGTGTGAGTGAGAAGCAATAACGCACTGTTCAAGCAAAATGTCTTTAATTCTCAACTTTTACAGCTTTGAACAGACATTTGCAGCACAGAGTACTGGGGGAGCCGGTCCTGCCGTGCCCCTCGTCCTCTGCAGGGTTTATGTTAGGGCGGGGTGCTTAGCTACCCAGCACGAGAGCAGGAGGGGTCGTGGTGGACAAGGCCCGAACATCACAAAAGCACGAAAAATGCAAGGATATCTGCCTTTTCCACGCATGTGCGGGGGATTCTGCAAAAAATTATTTGTTTGGTTCTCAGAAACATCCGTGTGAGACTGAATCTGCGACTACTGATCCGCGTAAAAATATTGTGTGGACACTCGTGGTGAGGTCAGTAAGAGAGCTAAATATCCCGATGAGATCTGATGAGAAATAAGCAGATAAGGAAAGAGAGGCCTGTCTGTAATAGTCTATGTATGATTTCCTTCCTGCTGACCATGACCATCTGCTGTGTGTGTGTGTGTGTGTGTGTGTGTGTGTGTGTGTGTGTGTGTGTGTGTGTGTGTGTGTGTGTGTGTGT
>JBBPDC010000129.1:23551042-23568602 GCA_037974485.1 Hemigrammopetersius urotaenia
TACAACAACTGTCCAAATAATAACTAGCCAACACCTAACCCAACAATACATAAGCCCTGGAGAGGAACAATGTAAGTAAAAAAAAAGTTGTTTTTTTTTTTGTTTTTTTAAATAAGAAATAAGTAAGCAAGTAGTTGTATCAGTGATCGCAGAATAGCATTAACAAACGACAGCAGAGAATAAAACATAAAGGCCACAGTCATGGTCCAATCAAAGCTGAGCATAAACCATATCTCGGGCTATGTAGTACTGTATGTGTGTAAGCTGTAATTGAGTGTTTTAGGAATATCCCATGTACCTGCATGTTTGTACCATTAGTCTGGAGATTATTCTTACGTATTAGTAACACCCAATGTGGCTAGACAAAATTTTGCTTTGGGTCTCCTAATCACCACGGCTGTTACTGCGGATTATGATTTACTTGAGGCTGTTATCGCTGATTTGTTGTGAGGACTCTTGTAACATCCTTTTAGTGTTTTCAATCAGTGGCCTGTTCCCCAAGGAGCCACTCAACCCATCCTATTAGACAGACATCATTCAGCCACTCTGCTTGTTATGGACAGGCCATTGCAGACAGGCTCTATGCTCCAATCCCAGACACAGGCAATTTCCCCTGCACACTTCAAAGAGATTTCTGGGAATAGGCAAAAGGTCTTCAGAGAAGGCAAGAAGGCACTGAGAAAGAGACAGAAAGAGAGAGATGGAGAGAGAGAGAGAGAGAGCTACAAAGATGGATATAAAAGACATACATATTCAGAAAGAAGGGTGAAAGAGCATGAAGAGGGGAAGATGTGAGAGATAAAAGATTCTTTATGAATTCATCTCACCAAATTCCTACAGCTTCTAAAGCCTCTCTTAGAAATCCATAGACTGCTGCATGTGAGAATAGCATCCCAATGGAGCAATTCAGTAAACTGATATTTATGAGCACATGTGCATTTTTGTGCAGATAATGCTCAGATGTGGACAACACAGAGCTTGCACATGTCTGAACTGCAAATGTACTTTTTATCACACAAAGAAGTGCTTGATCATCATAATTCATCTCAGCAGACCCACTGACTTTGAAGTAGATTTCTTCAAAACCAGAGGATCAAATCTCTCAAAGAAATAAAAGCTCACAAGAGCACAACACCAGATTTTACATGTATCCTCTCAAGTGCCATCAAAAATTTTACCTGATAAAATACTCTATATGTTGTCCAATAGCACTTGACTGACTCCAACACTGCATGCACTGTTTGCAACAACAGTGACTCTCTTTCTCTAGAAAAAACATCATTCACTCCCAAATCAGCGCACTTCTTATATGGAAAATAAAGTAAAGAAACAACTCGTTTGGAATTCTGTGATGACATAAATACATGGCATATTTGCACATACTACCTTCAGCAGATTAGCCTATTTAAAGATTAAAAGTTAAAAGAAGTAAATCTTCACGAGCAGCATGGATCGTTGCCAACAGCACAACAAATGTATACGTATTAAATGCACAGTAATGAAAGCCTGTTTGATTTAAAGGCTAGAGTTCCTAATCCCAATCCTGGTGACCTCTCACAGTGAAGAGTTTGTTAATTAGTTAATGAGGTGCCACAAAGCACAAAAATGTGCACAGTATGGTGATCTGTGATTGGGAATCCCGGTTCTAAGGGATAAATAGACACTGGAAAATGGTCATATAAAAATGAAAAAAAAATGTATGGTTGCCTGAGGTCAAAACATTATGAGTGAACCTCAGGAGAAACATAAAATGTTAGAAAAATGTAGGGCATGGCCCCTTTAATTAATAAACTACTACAGCACTTCAGGATCTGCAGCTATAAACTGCTTTGTCATTGCATTTCACTAACACACAATTGTGTTGTTAGAGTCCAATACCCTGGAGCAGGCCTGTAGCACATTTTGAGGTCCAGCAGCTCCATCCAATTCAATTTTATATGCTCTGGTGAGCAGATATATATTTATTTGGTAGGACACATGGGCATCATAAGGTGGAAAATTTCCAGCCAATCTCCAAGTACAACATGCTCTTTAAGCTTAGCTCCTTACTTCCTTGCCAGACACCTTGTTGCCTCCCCAACTGACTGGCAAACCCCTTTCTCTGCATTTGAACACAGTAGCATTCGAATAGGCCAGCCATATGCTTCGTCCCGCCTGCACTCTGCTGATAAGTTCTCTAAATCCATCCATTTCTCCATCAAATGACACAATCCCAGATGGCTTCAGAGGAGAGATATTACTTATTGTTTACTGTGTGTTGGACTGCGGGGTAACCATTTTTTCATGTGGCTGAATGCAAAAAGTGCTTATGGCTGCATGTTATAAGCCTAGCAGGTTACCTGCATCCAGACAGACCTCAGCACATTAGTTTATTAGTTTAAGCCATTCATAAGAAAGGCCTGAACATGACAGGTAGAGCAAACTTCACTGTAGTGTTATGAAATGTGAATTATGTGCAAATACAGAGGTTTAAGGGACACAACCTAAACCCCCATTTCTTTTGCAGATATGTTGTAGAAAGAAAATAGATTACAACAGTTTAGCCATTTCATTCATGCTGAAGTGAAATTTAGCCCCTTGCCAGGTTCCCTCATGGTCTGTGTACTATACATGTACTATATGTTTATTAAAGTGTATTTCATTTCTCAAAAGTGTTAGACCACAAAGACACACCCATTACTGAATGCCACGTGAAAACAAGACATTGGACTTAGAAAACGTTTTTATGAATATGAGTCACAATATTCTAATTTTCAAAGGAAGTTGTGGAAGTCAAAAGAAATCAAACAGCAAGCTAGGATGGTGATAGTAGCTAAAGTTAGTAGCAAAGAAGTAAAGGAGAACTAGTGCAGCCATATACAGTGGGGTGTTGGCTGCATGCAAAACAAATATTGCAAAGTTGTTGGTAACTGGTGATCATGTTACAAACAAGCCAATCAACAGCATTGTGACTATAATTTTATCATTTAGCTACCTTTCTGCCATCTGCCAGCTCTGTTTCAGTTTGTGAAAATGGTGATTGGAAGCAAAGCTGAGGATGAGTGTCATGTTCAATAATTATGTTCGATAATTATTTTCTTATGAACAGAAAGCCAGTAGGCTTAATCGCTGTAGAAGCCCTTACTGTTCCCAAGAAAAGCGGTATTGAAAAGTATCACACTATCACACAAATTATGTGCCGAACATTTTCAACCCTTGCACTAAAGTGGTAAAGGCAGTCTCAGATCAAATTTTATTGCTTTTCTCTTGATCAGAACCATGTATTCATAATTTTACCCATTAGTTGGCTAGAATGTATCATTTATTTCCTGTGATCAGACAACATTATTAATCTGGTTCCCTGTGGAAAAAGGGTCCCCTTTCCTGGTATTAAGCTGTTGCACTCGGTGGAAGTGAAGTATCACGCAACTCAACCACACTGAAAGCCTTGTAAAGAGACTAAAGAGATTAACCATAAGCTCAAGCTCCTGCTAAACGAAACATTTGGCAGATAATCCAGAGCAACTTACAGTCATTAGTTCCCCTGGAGCACGGTTAAGTGTTTTGATCAAGTACACAGTGGCAGAAAGTGGGGGTTTGAACCCATGATTTTGGGGTCATAGGGTTCTCAGGCAAGTATTTTACCCACTAGGCTACTATCTAGTACTCTGTCGCTCTAGGACTACAGCAAAAACAATATATTTTATTTATAGACAATTCAGTGCAATACATAATATATAATACAGTAGACATTTGTGATGAAAGGATCCAAATGCAGAGTAAGAAAAATGCAAAGTTTTATTGCACACACACACACAAAGTCCGTAAGGCAAAAAGGAAAAAACAGGTCCAGAGCAAAAAAGGTCAAAAGCAGAATATCCAACAAGTAAACAAAATGAGTCCATGATCAAACATGGGAAATCCAAGAACCAGAAACAGGTCAAAACCATGAACGAGAAAAACACAATGAGAAGGCTTGGTATCTAGGCAGGGCTTAGTACACTTCGCACTGTAGAGCAGACAGTAGGGGGTATATATAGTTCTCGTACCTAGTACTCAGGTGAACCAGATCTTGGCCTAATTGGTCTGTATGAAAACCTGGGGTTGTGATCTGGGCGGGCTTGTTCAGTAGACTCTACTTGGGGCTCCACCTCACATCCAGTTCCAGACCTTACAACATTAAGCAACATACAACATGCAATGCAAAATGTATAAATTACAAGCAATGCACATATTAAAGAAAAAGTGGTATGAGTGAAGATAAAAGTAATGTAAAAGGTGCAAAATGCAGGTGCTCTTTAAAAATAATGAAAAATTTTTTAAATGAAGATTGAAGATTTTATTCCACCAATGACATTCTATTGAAAGTCATAATTTTTTACTCAACTACTGTATCACCCGTGTAGCATGAAGGATAAACCCAGTCACCGAGTAGTTTGAGATAGGGGGTTCACACACATTGTTCTAAGAGTGCTCTACACAGAGTAACACTCACAGACACAAGGAATGGCTGTGAGTACCCATGGTCCCAAGAAGAGATGATGACTGGTTTGTGGATGAAGACTTAATGACTGAGGAAACACGACATGCTTATCTAGACCTTTTATACCAAGTGACACGCTCATTTCTGATTCCTCCTACATGTCATGTGACCTGTGTGTGTGACAGTACCCTCCCACACACACCAAGGCCCATTACCAGACGGTTGTCCTGAATCAAGGATGGATCCAACCAGGAACCCAAGACCACTCCTCAGGAATTCAGCCCTCCCAGTCCACCAAGTACTGAGTACCACAACACCTATGGTGCAAATTGAGGACCACTGTCCACAGTCCTGGGGACAGGGGGCAGGACCTTGAGGCTGTAAGGGTTGGAAAATAAAAGGTCTAATTAAGATGCATGAAACAAAGGGTGGACCCGGAGCGTGGCAGCCAGCTGCAGTCGGAAGGTGACAGGATTTATCCGATGGGTTATCCAATAAAGCAGAGGTGAGCTTTATGGATTCTGTGTGAAGATGAAGGTTCTTGGGTGATAGCCGTAACCTGTCACCTACATGGAACAACCATCCTGGAGAGTGCCGACAGCAATGCTGTTGTACATAACAGTCAGGTTGTTGGATAGCTCAGCTAGATGAGGTAGTGGGCCCAGGAGCCAATCTATGACAAAGCATCTCAAAAAGTGCTCCAGCTGTTGGTCTGTTTTGTCTGACTTTTAGTCTGTGAGTGGTATCCAGACAAGAGATAGTTGGAACTGATCAGATGGCAGAAGGCCTTCCAGAACTTGGCCACAAACTTGGGACACTCTGTCCAAGATGATGTCCTCGGGGAACCCATGCAAACTGACTATGTGCTCTAACAATAGTTCTGCTGTTTCCTTGGCCATAGGGCGTCCAGGCGCACAGCCTTGGGAAAACAATCCACGATTGTCAAGATGACTGTCAGAGTCCGGCAGACCAGTAACAAAGTCCAGTGTGATGTGCAACCTGGGTCTTCGTGGAACTGGCAATGGTTGTAGTTCTCCCAGGGGTTGGGTGATTCACAGTTTTCACCCTGGTGTACACCACACGTCTAGACGAAGGTCTTAATATCTTTGGCCATGGAGGGCCACCAAAATACTTTCTGCATGAAATTGGAGGTCTGTGCCACTGCAGAAGGGCCAGCGAGGACAGAAGAGTAATTTCACTGGAGTACTGGAGTACTGCAGCTTCCACTTTCTGGGGATCCATGGCCAGGAATGTGATGGAGTGCTGATGGAAAGCGCATTTCTCTAATTTACAGAAAAGTTGGTGGACCAGTAACCTGGAGTAAAGGTGATAAAAAATGATATATGTTCATGGGGCCAGAAATGGTGAGGGATAAGGGAACAGTTTAACAGACGGATGGGGCTGTTGGACAACGCTTCTATCCCCACACCAGCAGCGCCTGAATCAGTGAATGCTGTGGTTTCAATCCGTTGGTGGCCCAGTTGAATTTGGGTTTGGAGGATTAGAAAAGAAATGGAGGGTAAGGTGGATGAAATCACCAACGGACTGGATGAGAGCCCCCCCAATCACCCGGTCTGTCCTTTTCCTGGATGGAGGGGACAGGTTGCTTGATGGTCACACTGTCCCGCTCCTCAGCTGACAGAGAAGTGCGCCCTAACTGCATGGGTTCCCCTCTCCCAAGTGGTCCACCAACCGATCAATGAAGCCTCCCCGGATGTAGAGTTGGCTGGAGCAGATGAATGAGATCGAGGAGGCACAAGTGGCTGGATCTGAGGAGCTGGTCTCAGGCAAGAGCACATTCTCTGGTTGATTCTGGGATAAAGTTGGATTAATCCATTGACCAGCAAGTTATTTCATCCATGGAGCCAGCCCCTCGTAAAATGAGGTCCGGAGTGCAGGATCCCCCCAGCATGTCTGCCCAGTGAGAAGGGAAATGAGAAGTGCGATACAGCTTCTGTCACTGGAAAAATGACCAGGCCTAAACTCAAAAAGAAGATTAAACTTAATTAGAAAAACATCCCACTTCTCTGCCAGTGAAAATTTGGGTTCTGAAGACATGAAAGTAGTAGTGGGAGAGGAGGAAACCCAGGGTGCCAGCTCACAACAGGTTTGCTTGAGAGTGGTAACCCTCTGGGCCAGCTCAGCCAAAGCCACAAAGGACTTGTGCAGAGCCTGGTTGAGAGCCAACATATTCAGACCCAACCTGTCTATCATGGCCACTTGCTGTGCCATGGTGTCACAGTTTACGGAGGGCTCAGTCATTCTTTTACAGAATAATGAACACGATCAGATCAACCGTGAGTAGGTGGTTCACGCAAATTATTCTAAGAGTGCTCTACACAGAAAAAAATTCCCAAAGGAAGCAACACTCACACACACACAAGGTATGGTTGTGAGTACTCACGTTTCCAAAAAAACATGACAGCTGGTTTAAGGGTGAAGACCCAACGACTAAGCAAACACCACCTGCTTACCTAGGCCTTTTACAGCATGTGACACGTGACCCGTGTATGACACTCATCCTGTGTAACACCAGTTATGTTGATCCTAATTAAAACTGCCTCATGTGGCGGGCACAAATACATGCACCTGAGGTCTGAGGATTCTACACTCTTTGACCTTTCAACATGTCAATTCAGTAAAACCAATCTTTTCTGTGAAGACAGGCCTGCGTTCTATAGTGGTGAAGTGATGTTTAGTCAGATAACATCAAGACATCCCTGCATCTAAGAAGGTGATTAAACATAAGAGATAAGACTTGCTGGCAGTCCCTGTACATTACAAATGTAGATGCGGACTCCTGTCAAGGACACTCTGTCTTCTAAGAACCACATTTTTTTGTGTTGTGATCACAAGGCTTGATGGAAAGAGTGCAATTACGGAGGATAATACATAATCTTCCTTCAAATTAAAAAGCATTTGTGCAATTAGCCAACTGACCCCAGTCAATTTCCTATCCAGAATCCTTCTGAAATGCAAATTGGGTAGAACTGCATCAGCTCAGAATTATAACCATCTTGGAGCTTAGAGTAAAATAATATGTCAAACAATTCTTTAGAACCTCTACATTATATGAAGGTTCCTTAAACTTTGCAAAGGTTCTTTCACTGTGCAGATATGAAGAACACATTTTACATTTTAAAAACCTTGAAGGGTAATTTTACGGGACCAAAAGTAATTCACCATAGATAGCGGTCTATGTTTGGTATGTTTGACAGTTTGATGATTTCCCTGCTCAAACATACCTGCTGTCATGGTTGCGGGGGTGACCCTGCTGCCATGCTTTTTCCCAGTTATGACAGAGGCAGGCTTCCATCTTTGTGTCTCTTTCCTTTTATTTAAACAGAAAATAAAGAGCGTGATGTAAGGGTGATAGGGTGATGGACCGATGACCACGGTCCACATGAACTGAACTTAAATACATAACAGACTTAGACAGAAACCAATCAGTAATCAAAATCACTTAACTAAACACAAGACACCTGAAACCGTGAAACAAGAAACAAAACAAGCACAAAATACCAAAATCAAAGCCCCAAAACAAAAACAAAACAGTGGCCCCTACCGGCCACTGGCCGAGCCGTGACAGTACCCACCGTCAAAGCCGCAACCCCGGAGCAGCAAGGCCCAAAAACAGAAAAAACACAAGGAAAGGAGGAAGGAAGGGAGGAAGTGAGGGAGGAAGGGTGGGAGGGCAGTAGACGGCAATGGCAAGGACAGCGTCCCAGCTCATCCCTCTCGTCGTTCCCCCACAGTCCTGGGCCGGGCTGGCTTCCCTCCAGCCCAGACGATGCAGGTGAGAACCCCTGGACGCCGTCCTGGTCCAGAGGTCTGGGTCCCTCACCGAGGAACCCCTCAGTGGTTGTGGAGGCCAAGCCACCACCAGGGAGACCCTCGGCTGGCAAGGTGCTCTTTCCCAATGTTCGGGCTTTGTGTCCCCAGCCATCTAAAGTCTCCCCGCAAGCCTTCCGGCCTGAGACCCTCTCCGCGGGCCTCGTCTTGGCTCTCGCCAAGCCCTCCAGTGCACTCCGGCCTGAAACCCTCTCTGCAAGCCTCGTCCTGGCTCTCCCCAAGCCCTCCAGTGCACTCCGGCATGTAGGCCCCTCCGTGGGCCTCCTCCTGGTTCTCTCCGAGCCCAGTCGAGCATGCCTGCTCCAGTCCGCCACTGGTGGGTCTCTTCCGAGCTCTAGCCCCACTATCCCCCGCTAGCGGACCCCCTAACCCCCGAAACCCCACCCCTCCTCTCACAGACCCATGTGCGCCCCCCCCCAAAAAAATATATGGGAGGGTTTCCCCCCTCCGGAGGTGATGGTCCCCCATTACCAGTCTCCCCTGGCCTATTTGCTAAGCTAATGGTGTTTACTAAACCCCCCAGAAACTCTGCAAACCAGACTAGTCCTGGTGCTATGTAGCTATCTGTGGCTACCTGCCCAGTGGGAGATACACCCGACCCTGGTAGGGGAATAAGTGGCTCCGCTAAACTGCCCTGTACTCCCTCTAAAGGGCCTAGGAAGTCCTGCTGTCCCCTACTGTCTAGTATCTCCCACTCTAGGCTAGCCGCTACGCTAACCTTGCTACCAGGTACTAGCCTGTTGGCTGGGGTTTTTAGCCGTGGTGCTGGCGTGGGTGGCTGCTCCTGGAAGGGCAGCTGGTCTTGTTCGGGTCTGTGAGGAGGCTGCAGTTGTATACTAAAGAAGCAACATTTGGGCCCAAAATATAAATGGTTTGGTACAGCCCATTGTTGTGCTCTACATGTAGGTTTGGGGGCTCTTAGCTTTTGTCAAAGACTACCGGTTATGTGGCCTGTCAGAGACCAAAAGTGAGTCTGAGAAGAATAGTGTCTTCTTTGCTGGGTTATGAAAAGGCAGAAGAAGAAGATTTATAGATATTCGCTAAAAGAGACATAGAATGTTTCTCAAAAAAGGATATCAATTGAGCTCTATCATTATTGGGAAATCAGAGCTAGCAAGGTCAGCTCAGAAGAGTACCCTCCTGCAGACGGGAGGATACAGTACACCGCCACTGCATGTGAAATGCATTCTCGGAAACTTGACACACAAAGCCCCTCCTGATGAATTTTTGACAAAAACACATGTTTGATCTGTCCTATATTATAAGCAAACATCGAATTGGAACCGTACTTGGGCTGTAACCTATGACTTTTCAGTCCAAGTACAAAGAAGAACACATACTGAAAAATGGCCCTAGAGATCAGTGCATATGCAGAGATAATGGGAAATGTGGATATAATCATCAAAAAGACCATAGTGCATCTCAAATAGTAAATTCCTCACACACTTGTTAAACCTAGTATTCTAATCTTCATGTAAACATTGACAAAAACCTCCAGCTTCAATATCGTCCTCAACGATGCTCCTTTTCAACATTTCAGAAAACTAAACTGACTTCACGTGTTGCTTGCTATTATTCAGGAGCTGCCAGAAATTATCTATGGTCAGCATGAATCTTTTAAGCTGGCACAGATGGTACAAAAACTAAAGCCCCATTCACACAGGATTACAGTTAATGAGCTTCTCAAAGATTATCACCGATGACATCAGTAGTTATCAGTAAAACTCAGTGCTGGGCAGCAAACTACTCCTCTGCTAAATTACTTCTATTCTAATCCAAAGCAAAGGAAACCTCTGGCACTGAGCCTTGTGCTGTCATCTTGAAATGTTTAACCTTTCAACACATTTCTCCATGTTCTTTTAACCCAATTCGTCAATGTTAATCTGTTAAGGTTACAGAATCACAAGTATGGTTGTTAGTGTTCTCAGTTAGCCACATTCTTCTAATTTTTGCCTAGTGTCTTTTTCCAAAAACCACTTTTCTCAGCGATGCAAAAACTGTCATTTTAACTGTCTAACTCTTATATTTCAGTTGTGGATGGTACATTTTTCTGCTCTTCCCTTTCTTCCCTTTTCATAATTTTTAGCCAAGATGCCTCTTCTGAAATAATCAAAATAAAAATACAATTTCCCATGCTCCCTGTCTGAAACTACATATTTTCCATGCATCCCTCATCTTTCTGAGCTGTTTGTCCTAACCAGGGTCACAGGACTTGCTGAAGCTTATCCCAGCCGTCACAGTGCAAAAGCCTGAGAAACACCTGGACAGGCTGCCGGTTAATTGCAGGACATACACACTCACACACACTCATACTTCGGAGCAATTTAACATCTCCTACGTGTCTTTGGACTCATCTGTTCCAAGCATAACTGTGTTTTCCAGTGAACTGGTTCATCTTTTAATGTACCCAATTCAAGAGCAGCCATGGTTAGCTAAACTTAGAGTGGGAGCTTGATTTGGTCCATTTAAAAATTCTATTCTCACATTCTACTCTCAAAAATGATCCACCAACGCCAAAGTTAAAATACATCTACATCTTCACCATCTACACTGCAGGCTTCTCCACCAATTGCTTCTTGCAGAAGTTCTCTGATGACTCTGCAGTTGTCGGCCTCATCACTGACGATAGGGAGTACAGAGAACTGATAAACCCAGGAGCTGGTGGCAGACTTCCACAGTCACAGACATCCTCCACTGCAACCACTGAACATCCACGGAATGTACACTGAGACTGTGGAGAGCTACACATACCATGGCGTAACAATAAACAGGACTGGACTCAAATTCTCTCTACAAAAAAGAGCAGAGCAGGTTGTACATGCTGCAGAGGCTCAGGTCTTCTAGAGTGCAAGGGTCGCTCCTGAAGACCTTTTATGACTCTATAGTGGCATCAGCCATCTCCACTGTGGACAGAAAGAAAAAGATCAGGAGGGCCAGCTCCTCTGGTCACAGTGGAGGTGGTGAGTGACAGGAGAATGGTGTCATACCTGTTGGACTACATCTCCCACCCCACGCAGGAGACTTGACAGCACCAAGCAACTCCTTCAGTGACAGGCTGCTGGATCCACAATATGGGAAGGAAAGATTCAGAAGGTCTTTCCTTACAGCTGCTGTCAGACTTTGCAACCAACACCTTGCAGTTACACAAACAAACACACACATCCAAACACCATGGACCAAGTGAAAGTTTCTCTTGTGTGCAATATTTCTCTCATGTGCTGTATTTTTCTCTTGTGTGCAATATTTCTGGTACAATTTTTTGTTTTCTGGTGTAACATGCAATTTTAGGGCCGAAATACTGTGAGCATGTGCAATAGGTCTGGTTTAATGTTACTGTTTTTACTCTTACTGTTGCTTACTGTTGTTGTCAATGCCTGCTGCTATCCAATGTGTACATACACACTGTGGCACCGGGTAGAAAACTCCTCACAAGCACTCCTCAAACAGTGCTGTCCAAGGTGATGTAGAGAACAACCACCGCCTCTGAAAAACACTAGAAGCGGCATGTCCCTTCAACCCCTGCTTTTCATGTGGGTTACATTCCAAGAGCACCTGCGTATTGAGAAAAACAATGTTGTTGTTTTTTGGTAAAAAAAAATTGTTGTTTTTTGGCTAAAATAAATCCTAAAAATGCCTATTTTATATTGTAAACCCTAAATATGCCCCCCAAATCTGCTCCCAGAAGACTTTGATTTCATTTTAAACTCAGTTTAATGCATTACCCTTAAAGAAAATGTAAAGGTAAATAAATAATCAGAATCAGAAAACTTTATTGCTTAAAAAAGCGTTAGCATTACTGGTTAGCATTAGCAGTTAGCAACAAGCCAAAACAAAGACTCATACACAAAGGAAAAATTGAAATAATTCTCTCCACCCACAGCTTACTAATTCTAAATAAATTGCTGTTACAAGGACAAGACACGAAGTAGTCATGCTACATGCCGCAGCAGAAAAAATCTGTGTTAGACTGAATCCCTGAATGCTGATCCGCATAAAACTGATGCTACACAAAGATGTCTATATTTATATTTTTGTATTATTTGTATAGCTTTTATATTATACTGTTGTGCATAGAGTTTTTTGCAGATCTTACTTTTTGTATGGAGCACTTTCTGCAATAACAAGGTAAATTTCCCACTTGTGGGACTAATAAATGTTTAACTTATCCTATTTTATCTTATAAAGAAGCACAAAAAATACAGCCTGGACAATGTGACCAAGACACAGCTTCTGAAATGATGGTTCTTCTGCCCATGCTAAATTAAACATCAAAGATTTTGGAATATATTTTTTTTCTGCTTTGTATTCAAGGACAAATAATTTGGCAGTTGTGGCACAGAGTCTGTGGGGGCACAGTCTTCTTTTCGGCAACTGTGAGCATTTTATAAGAACACTAATTGAATTCATTACACAGTTGTAGCTGCCCTTTGCACATTATTCTGATCCGAGCAGAGCCTTCTGAACTCAGCACCTCTAATGTGGATGAATACAATCGACAGCCTCTTGTTCATGATTGCTTATATTTAATTATCTGCCTGAGGGCAAGTGAGTGGGACAGCTGGCCAACATGTTCCAACAAGAAGTTCTTTTTGGATACTAGACAAAAGAGAAGAACACCAAATGGATTTGGCAGCAGCTGCAAATTTTCTCCAGTCATTTATCATGTCCACTGTTTATTTAGTTCATGGCATATTGCCTTGGGTCTCTAATCTCTGGACACCTCCATCTTCTGAGGTAACTGGAGAAGTCTATCAATCTCTTGTTCCCTGTGGAGATATCAAGGAGCTGCACATTTCCTCTTCTGAGGGCAACTTCCTGTCAGGCAGCCAGCAGAATTATTTTCAGCTCGATGGCATTGTCTGAACTGGCAACACGGAACTGTAAGTAGGCCATTCATTTTGAGGAGGCTGACATGTTTCTAATACACGTTTGCTTCTAGCCCATCCAGTACCCATGTGGAAGCTACTGGGTGGTATTTGCTGTTGTCAGGCATGCATCCTGTCCAGTTGGATTTGCCACAGCCAATTCCATGGCAAAATTCTCCTAGGTCCGGATCAGAAGGCTGAACACATGGAGTCCAGAAGGCGAAGAATGTCCCCAGTGCTTTATTTGCAAAAACAAAAAAAATAAAAATACCAAACATATGATGCAAATGGTTTAATTAATCTAAAATGTCTGTCAAATGGGGTGAGCAAAATCTAAATTTTCTATTTATCTATATATCTATCTATTTATATATTACAACAACAATTAACATCTATTTCTCATATTATCTATTTAACATATTATATATTTTTTTCAGGTTTTGTGAGCTAATGTGAGATTTTTTTTTTACAGTGTGTGTATCTCCTTTAGTACCCTCTGCAGTTCAAACAGGAGCAACTTATATAGAGAAGTGCACTCAGATGCTCAGCGGGAGCTGTTTTTTGCTCTCGTTAACATGCTAAAGGAGAGTGCTGTAGATTGACCTAGTAAACTTCAAGTAAAGCAGTAAACCCTGAGAGGCTGCAAGAGGCTTGGTTTTCATCATATGACATGTTTACAGTGATTTGTAAGAAATATCCATTTTATTTATTTAGGTTATTTAAAATTATTGAGGGTTTAACACACTAGTTCCTGATTAGTACATCTGTTTAAGTCTTGGCCCTATCACTGGGAGCTTGTCACAGTAGAGCCCATTTTGCCTTGCTGTTTCTGGATGGATAGGGTGGCATGCTTCCCTTCTCCCACCATCATTTAGCATGAAAGTTTGTTTCAAAGCTTCTCTGAGTGCACTGAGCTTTTCAGTATCATATTTTTTAATTAACTGCAGTTTCAAGTTGTGGTGGTTCTTCAGAGAAAACACATGCTAGTCTTCACCCTCTTATTATTGGTGGTATTGTCTAAATGTGAAGAAAATTGGGAAAAAATGTCAAAAAGCTATGATAAGGTTTATTCCGCAACTGCCCTCCTCTGACCCATCACTGGTAAATACTGAGACTTAGTGACACACTGGGTAAAAAAAATTGACAAAATACAAAAGCCATGCTCCTTTTTAACATTTCACAAAACTTAACTGACTCCACATGCTACTTCCCAGGAGAATAATATTCAGAGGCAGCCGGAAATTATTTATGGTCAGCATGAATCTTTTAAGCCGGCACAGATGTTACAAAAACTAAAACCCCCATTCACATAGGATTCCAGTTAATGAGCTTCTCAGAGATTATCGCTGATGACATCAGTAGTTACCAATAAAACTAAATGACTTCTGTTCTAATCCAAAGCAAGTGGAACCAGTACACGTTTCAGCATGCTGCTCTGAGTTCAGTTTAACCTGATAGGATAATGTCGGGATGTTATGATACTGTAGTGGCTAGCACTGTCACCTAGTAAGAAGGTTCTAGGTTTGAGCCCCAAGCTGGCAGGCTCTCGCCTTTTATTGTGGAGTTAAATCGTTCTTTCCATGTCTGCATGGGTTCCCACTGGCAGCTCAAATATTCGACTACAGTACAGTACAACCTGTCTAGTGTTTTGCTGAACATCTGTCTACCCTGACTGATCACCATCAGGGCTCAAGGGCACCACCTCATTCCGGATTTGTCCCTATCCCAGGTGTTATCGACTGGTTCGGCTGCTTTCGACTCCCCTTGTGCCCCCCACCCCCACTCTAAATGCATTTACTCTGTTAGCTATAGACTGCCAACCATTAATTGCTAGTTATCTCCATAGAGACTGTCTTTCCCTTTCTCTCCAGGTCAACCAGAGCAGGATGGGTTCCCCTTTTGAGTATTGGTTCTTCCCGAGGTTTCGTCCTCCAGCTTCAGAGAATTTTTACTCGCCTCTTGTCACCCTTGGCTTGCTCTCTAGGAACTCAGACCTGGACCTTTAAATGTTTGTGACAACATTGGTTGTACAAAGCGCTGCATAAATAAAATTGAATTGGCCTGAGTCCTCAGAATAAGTGACTTGGATAATAAATTAATTAACAGGTTCACTCTGAATGATTAAGCTGAAGAATCTGAAGTACCATTTGTGGGAGCAGTATTTAAGCCAGTTTAAGCATTTTAAAAAGAGTTCAGCTTTTGCCAGTGTCTTTTCTCAACAACCACATTTCTTAATTACACCAAACCAGGAAGAAGTAGGATATAATTCTATGATTATTTTTGTTCTTGCATTCCCATCCCTTTTTACCTTTATCAGTCAATATGTAGCTTCTAAAATAATGCAGAAGTGAATGTAGGCCATAAAAAGTGGTCTCGATTTCTTAGATTCGAGATGTTATATATTTACTTTTCTTATTTATTTTCCTTTTCTTTTGCTTTAGCAGCCCCAAGATGACATTGGAAATAATGCACAGAAGAATGTGACCCATTTGAGCAATTTATTTAGTTTTAGCTTTTGGACAGAGGCAGACAGATTTTCATTAAAAGTGGTACTTGAAGTCTATAATGCCATTAATACTAACAAGGTTCTAATTGTCCAAGGTTCTGAACTGCACAACATCACAGATCCTCCACCATACTTGACAATGTGTATTAGGTGTTTTTTCCATATGTTCCAGTGGCATCTACTAAGTTTTAGGCACTGACAATTGTAAGATGAAAGAAAAGGCTTTCTTCTGGATCGCCTTCTAAATACTTTGATGGCAGGTGGTCTGTAATTGTAGGTTTAGAGACTTGGTAACCCTGAAACAATAGAAAAGAGAGAGAGGGAGTAGAGAGAGAAAGAGTAAAGAAGAAAGATATGAGATGAGACAGATGGAGAAAGGGAAGAGAGTGAGAGGGAGAAGACAAAAAGTGATAGAGTGAGACAGGATGAGAAAAAGAAAATAAAGAACAAGAATATGAGAGCAGTGAAAGGGGAAAGAGAAAGAAAGAAAGAAAGAAAGTAAGAAGGAAAGAAAGAAAGAAAGAAAGAAAGAAAGAAAGAAAGAAAGACAGTTTTTCTTTCTTTCTCAGCCTGTGCTGAATTTTAGAGGGTAAGGTACTCCAAGGTTGCACTGACTGATTTTTCAGTAGGAAAGTGACAGTGCAATAATGTGAAAGGGATCAGAGTAATGGGGTGACACACACACACAGCCCACCTTCATCTGTCTTTATTTAGCCGCATCCTCACCACAAAAACATGTGACCCAAAAGTCTTTGGAACCATGCTGCATGCATAATAAATACCCGTTCACGCTCCTCCCACTAATGCCTTCTCTCATGAGAGCCACTGCTTTAGCTGTACAGAAGGCCAAAACAGTTTTGAGTTAATCATTACCCTTTTCTTTTGTATGTGAGTCAAAGTTTAGGACAGTTTGAAATGCACTTCTGTTGTTAGAATGGTGGCAAAGCTATTTTTTAACATGCTACTTGAATGTAGCATGTAAAATAGCAACACAGAATTTCAAACTGTAAATGTGTAAAGCTGTAAAGTTATAACACCTATTTGAGCATATCATCACAATATCATAAACCTACAACGGCACTACTTAAAAGGTCTATTTATACAAGTTCCAACTGGTGCAAGACTTATGTAGGTTTTCATGTATTATGAATGGACTATCAATTTCAGGTTTGAATTTAAGGTTAGAATAAGATTTAAGTTTTAAGTGGATTTAAGTAGGTTAGGATTAGGTTTAAGAGTAGATTTAAAATAATCTTTCTGTCACGTTCTGGACCGGCGTAGCCATGGTCCCGTGTCTAGGTTTCTGTTTCTGGGTTTTCTGTTTCATTCTGTGTTATGTATATGCCAGCGTTATTGCTGAGGACTTTATGTTCGGTTTATGCTTTGTGTTTCATCATGTTCTGTTTGTCACTATGCCCAGAGGTTCTGATTATGTTTCTGTTCCGTTTTGCCCTTATGATGGTTCTGTTATCATGTCTAGGAGTTCTGTCTGTCTTGTTCTTGTGTTATCCCCATGTCCTTGGTTCTCGTGTGCATCCCTCATGTTCCTGCCTGGTCCCTAATTCCATGCCTAGGGTGTCTGTCTTCTTCCCCCTTGTTCTGTTGTGTGCTCCCCTATTACCCTGTACTGGTCTTCCTATATGTTTCATGCCATGTTAAAGTGAGAAACCTCAATGCCGACGGCTCATGCCATGTTTAGTGAGAAACCTCAATGCTGACGGCTCATGCCATGTTTAAGTGAGAAACCTCAATGCCGACGGCTCATGCCATGTTTAGTGAGAAACCTCAATGCTGATGGCTCATGCCATGTTTAAGTGAGAAACCCTTAGGCCAAGTCTGATTCTCTGTAATGTCCCTGCCCAGTCAGTGTGTACT
>JBBPDC010000129.1:23588464-23602654 GCA_037974485.1 Hemigrammopetersius urotaenia
AGGACTGGGGAAAACACGAGGCACCTGGGGAACACAAACAGGAAACAGGTGAGGGCGAACACACGTAACAAGAACTATAAGGACTACAAGAACACTTATCAAAATAAAAGCCCAAATGAACGAGAACCGAAAAGAAACAAACAGAAAAGCAGCGACCCCTAACGGCCGCTGACCAGACCGTGACAGTGTGGCTGGATCCGCGAGTCCTGATCTGTGTAAAACTGGGGGATTACTGTAATCCAGAAAGAAGACTATGAACCTCTAGATATTAACAAAAAGGTGATCTCCATTAGTCACTTTTAGAAACGTAACTGCTTGATGTTTGAGAAAAGAAACCTGATGACTGGGTTTGAGTGTTCATTTGCTTTGTTGGTATTTGAGTCTAAATGTAGTATTTAGTGGGTTTTTTTTGGCACATCTCAACAACGAAAGTCATTCTATGTGGAAAATCTAAAAATAGTAAGAACGGTAATAAAATTAAACTATTGAAGTGGCCCCTTATGGTCATGCATGAACACACCACAGCACACAGTGTGAAGAATATTGAATTCTTTCTCTGCTCTTAACCCCTACGCCAAGTGAAGCAGTGGGCTGCCGTCAACGGGGGGCACCTGGGGAGCAGTGTGTAGGGATTGTACCTTACTCAAGACTACCTCAGTGGTGTCACTAGCAGTCCAGGGATTCGAACCCACAACCTTTTTATCTCAGGCCAAACTCTGCCATAGTGGTGAGGTAATGCTGTCTGTTGAGGGTGATGCTAAAACCAGCAACCCAGATTCTCAGAGTAGGTCTGTCACAATTAATATAAATCTAAATGACAAAAGTCTAACTTATGATTGCTGCTATAAGAAGCTATAAAGATCCTTATTTCCTGACGGACATATTTGACAAGAAACTCCTCAGTCCTCCATTCAGCTCTCAGTGGGCAAGACTCGACTTACTCACTTTTGCTTTCCATACGAAAAACTGTGAACTGCCCAAGATAACCTGATAAAGAAGAAATTAACACAGCATGAAGTTCCTGGGTTCGATATCTGGCCAGTCAGCCAGGGGCATTTCTGTGTGGAGTTTGCTTGCTATCTCTGTGTCTGTGTCTGGGTTTCTGCCAAGAGCTCCAGTTTCTTCCAAAAACTTGCACATCAGGTGACCTGCAGATGCTAAATTGCTCCAAAGTGTGAATGTGTTTGTGTGTCTGTCCAACAATGGACTGGCGACCTGTTTGAGGGTGTTTATCATCTTTTGCCCGATGAGCACTGGGATAGGTTCCAGCACCCCCCACCAGCCTAAGCAGCTAAGTAAAATGAATAAATGAATGAGTTCCGAAATACCAACGGATATTTGGCCCAGCTCTGATCGTAATTCTTATTATGTGCTCTCAATAAGTCTCTTTTTTTCTTTCAGACAGTGCCATGCACCCCCTGGCGAACAGCTGTTGCCCACATAGAGGTCTCTCTGCCTCCTGATCGTGTCCTCTCCGGCCCCAGAGGATGCTGGGAATGTGTCGTGGGCGCAGGAAGTTCCTGGCTGCTTCCCTCGCCCTGCTCTTCATTCCAGCCCTCACCTGGCTCTACCTGTCTGCTGCCAACTTCACAGGTAAGAAAGTCTATATTTGAAAGAACTGTTTTTTTGCATATGATGCCACAAACCACTGAGCTTTCCAGATGGAGGGCAGGCAGTTGGAACCAGGTTGTGAGACAAATTGGCATCAACCACCAGCACTGCAGCAGTGTCTGTGCTTTGCACAGTTCCAACCGATCAAACAGAGGAAATGACTAGAGATACCAAGTCCCAAAAATAGTGCTATTCAAAAGTGAGAAGTGAAAAAGTGTAAAACTGTGAAAAATGATAATTTGCACCAAAAAAAAAATCCAGCTATGTAAAGACTAAATTCAGAATGACTTTTAAAGTTCAAGACTTTAAAACTTCTTGAAGACTAGAGAATGGCATAGTGCATCCACTTTGCTTAATTTGAAAATTACAGTGAAGTACATCACAGAGTCATTTAGGCTGTTTATGTTTCCTCTGTGATGAATTGAATCACTGTACCTTGTCTGAAATTGATTACTTCCTCAAGATGATTTAGTCCAGTAGGTTTTAATGACTTTGTGGCCGAAAGAGAAATTTCCCTGCCGTCACATTATTAGTTATGTGAATTATTTATTAAGTCTCCGATTTTGGTTCAGTGAACTTGAACGCTTCAAATAGTGTGCTGTGTAATGGTCTCGGTTTCAGAATCTCCAGGAAACTTCCACTTCAGTTTGCCACTTTCGCGGTTTGCATTTCTGAATATATATATATATATTTTTTGTGTCAAATTAATAGTTTTAGTTGAGAAGGTGTACAATTATTGGGTAATATGAATTGTAGGAACTAAGCAGCTTTTTCCTGTAATGTTTTACTAATAAATCTGAGGTTTCCAACCACTGGCTTTTGGATTTTTTTTTGGATAATAATGCTCTAGTGAACAGGTGAGAATGCAAAGTGCTCCAGGTAATTATAATTATATGACTTAAAAATCACATCACCTCTCCCTATGGCCATGTGTGCACTTTTGGGAGCCATTGGTTCCTGAATTAGCATTACTGGTGACTCCTCCCACCCATTACACTCCCATTTCAGCCTCTTTCCTTCAGGGAGAAGGTACCGGACCCTCTGGGCCCGCTCCACAAGACTTTATCCACCAGGCTGTCAGGATGCAGAACTCTGTCCATTACCTCCCCATTCTGCCCTCTGCCCCTAGACAGTAATATACCTTATATCTTTATCTGCTGTGATCATTTGCACTACTGTCTTATTTGTCTTATTTTGTCTGTTTGTAGAATGTCTATTGCAAATTCATTTAAGATTCTGTAATCTAGATGAAACTTCTAGTTCTAATTAGGGGTACGCACAACGGAGAGCGAGAAAAGGCATTTCAATGGAAAATGAATCTTTTTTTCTTTGAAGAAGTTGTCTTTTCCATTCACATAAATGAGTAATAATTACAATCGCTGTTGAGCTGCATACAAATGCACATAAAGAACAAAAACGCCCACATTTCTTTTATTTTAGGTTTTAGAGACAAACAGAAAAAACACAAACTCTTTGAACCTGGATAAACTTTTAGGATTGTTTCTGAGAGCGACCGAGTAGCAGTGCGCCAAGTGAAGGCAAAGCATGCAGCGAGTATGCATGCTTTGCCTTTGCCTTATAATTATTATTGATAGTTGTAGTAGTAGTATTGCCCACCATTATGACAACTCTATTTATATCTGATGACTCCACATTTCCAGTGTCAAGATTTATTTGGATTTGGCCAAGCTATATAGAACGCAAGTGCTAATGCACACAAGACATATTGAATAGATATAAACCTGATTATTCAAACCACTTCAGGATTTGATGATGCATACAAGTGGAAATGCATTCATCTTTCAAAAAAACATCTGACACCAAAGCCCCTCCGGTCTGCCACCACTTAATGCAAACGTTACTGCTCCTAAAATCACCTCCTGAGTTTCTTCTCTCAGTTTAATTCAGTGTCCCACTTTGGATGAGACAGTTAGGTTAAACTTCAACTTACCATAGCATCGGTTACAGTACACTGTATTTTAATGCATGTGGTTCATAGTAATGTTGTCAAAAAACTCAATTCTCAGATACTAATTGATACTAAAATTTTGTATCGAGTTTGATGTCTATTAGCACTGGCATCGACTACCTGTTGGACCCAATGTATACATGGCAGCCGGCTCGAGTCAGGGTAAGCTTTGGGGCTTTGGAGCATTTTGCCCCGTAGCTCAGCTGCCACAAAATTTTACACGAACCCTCAGCTCCCCCAGACCTATCGAACGTGGCTGGTGGTGAAGCTCTCCTCCCTGCAAAACTGGCGCGTTGGTCCCCCTGTAGTATCAAAAATAATATTGAGCTCCATCTTTAGTATCGGTATTGTGTTTTTAAATTTCAGTATCGTGACAAGCCTAGTTCATAGTGGCAGTGACGAAGGACAGTTATACTGCAAACATTGTAAGGTAAATCAGGTAAGGGAATGCTAAGCAAAATTATTATTATTATTATTATTATTATTATTATTATTTATTTTATTTTATTTTATTTTTTTTAAATAGAATATAAAAATTAGGAGCAACACAAATGTAGTTAGCTCTATAATTTGCTGATTTGCATATCACCACGTAATAATCAGATTTCAGTCTGAAGATGTAATTTACAACTATATGCTTGATGGGAATCTACAGTCCAGTCTACATACTAGTGGCACACAGTGACCGTGTGAACAGGGTCAAATTCCTCATGTAACGGACCCACAGCTGGTGTTTTAGATGTGAACATACAGATTGTTGGCATCATTTTTATATGGGTGTTATTCCCAAAAGTCAATAGCGATTTAAGCAGCACAGCTTGTGACATAGCCTGCTGTATTTAATAAATGACTTCACTATTATTGTGTTTACGCTTTATGAATCCAGCCGTTGGTTCGAAAGCTAAACCTGCTTTCAGGAACAGACTGTGGACTCTTCTTTTGCTCAATGTAGTGTAAATGCCCTTTCAAGGACTCTCAACAGCTTTCCAAAGTTAATTGGTGTCAAGTAAGACAAATGTAGTGTACTGTTATGCCACCACTACTCCGCAATGTTTGCAGTTTATATACTCCAAGTAAGCACAGAAACTATTGTGTGTAGGAACTTGCCTTTTGTTATTGTGAGCTGTTTGACCCTTACCTGCTTCTGAACATAAAGGAAACTGCTTTGTCTTTTTCTTTATCATTTCATGTTCATGTTTAGAATTTCTGAAGCGCAGCCTAGTTTTTCCCATTCCTTTTTGAGACCCCCCTTTTTTTAAACCAAACTGTCATGGTCACACCACAAGTGAGCAGAGGTGTGTAATGCCAATTTCTTTCTGGAAAGGGCTTGCCTCTTTCTTTTTTAGTTTTTCACACTGTATCATTTTGTCATTAGATTTTGGTGAGTCTCATATCTACTTTGCCCTCAAATCACTGTACCTGGAGACAGAAGAGGCAGCCGTTAGAACGAGAGTCGTATTATTGGGATATTATTCGGAGGAATTGGTTCCCTACCTTTTTAAATGTTTATGAATGGCAGTGCTGCAACTTTCATCTGCTTAACCTTCTCTTTAAATTGAATTGAATTATTTGCTTCTGCATTTAGATCAAGCTCGCTGCTAGCCGAGTTGTTAGGCTATCTCTATTAAATGAAGAGGGTAAAGCCTCTTCCACCTCTGCTTTGCCTTTGCACTGAAACGTGTTATCCCTGTTTTCTCAGTTGAATGATCTTTAATATCCAATAAAAAGGCAAACATATTGGGTGTAGTTACTTTATGGCTACACCTGTCCGTTTTATCTGCTGCACTTGTAGGTGCATTTTGTAGTTTCATTGTATAGTCACACAAAGAACACAAAAATATTATATTTGGTCATTAGGTCATTTATTTATCGGGGAAAATAATCCAATATAAATGTGAGTGGTAAACCTCTAGGAATAGCAGAGTTGTTAATATCCATCTCCTAAGAATTTGGAATCCCCAAGTTCACTTTCAGACAGAAATGTAAGACCACTGTTACCCTGCCCAAGAGTGGTCGGCCAACATGGATCGCTCCAACAACAGGCTGTTAAAGATCTTTAGTCCAACATCAGTAAAACATTGAACAACAATGGTGTGCGTGGTAGGGTTGCAAGGAGAAAGCCACTGTTCTCCAAAAAGAACATTCCTGACCAATTTGATTTAAATGGGAGGTGCTATCTTAGGAGAATGGAAAACACTGCATTCTAGCCTAAGAACCTTATACTATCTGTAAAACGTGGTGGTAGTAGTATCATGGTTTGGTCCTGTTTTGTTGATTCTGGGCCATGATTGACTTGCCACCACTGCCACATCTATGAATTTTTTAATTTCAAGAGAAGGTGGGTCAGGCAGCAAGACTTTAAGCATGCAAGTTATTCTACCAAACAATGGTTAAAGAGGAATAAAGTTAGGGCCTTAACAAAATAGAACGTTGTGGAAGAAGCAGTTCATATGAGGAAATACATCAACATCCCAAACTCATTAGCTCTCACATATACACCAATGTCTGTGGCTGTCCTTCGCAAAGTCTTTCCATATTCCTTGAATCTATTTCTGAGCTGTTTCCTTTTTTGTTGCTTTGGGATTTTCTGTTGGAGACGAGTGTTGGTCCTTGTGGTTTTGGCCATTGTGCCTCATTCTCTGGTTGCTGTTTGTGGACATTACAATTCACGTCTGCCTGCTTGACCTTAGTTTTAAATCTGCCTACCTTAAGCACAATCAAATTGTTCTGTTCTTACAACCTGCCCAAGATTTTATTTTGTAGCTTACTAACTATTGTTATGCAATGTGATGTTCTTAGTTTTAAACTTCATTCCCATTAAATGTTTGTAATCTAGTTGTGAAGTGGATTGTTCAAGGAAAAATATCTGTATGTCCGTTGAGACATCATGAGAACTTTTGACCCGTCTGTTGCAAAGCATACTTATTATAGGTGGCCGCAACAACAGAGGGGTCTCTTGCGTCTTGTTTGCATTCTCCTCATGAATATTTAGTGTCCTGGCCGGAGGCAAATCAAGGCAGAATCTCTCCTTCCTTAATAGCGCTCATGTTAGTATGCACTCTGTTTTGCTGTTTCCATGGCAATGCCCTATCGCCGAGTCTTTTTTTTTTTTTTTTTGACTGTCCATATCACAGAGAAGAGAGAACATGAAGGTGTTGGAGTGATTGATTGGGCCCGCCGAAATGACGGAGAAGGGTCCTGACTGTTCTAATGCGTCTGAATGCACAAATGCGCAGCAGCAGGAACTTATGCTAATGGATGCCTCTTGGCTCCACCGCTGATTTCTCATTAATGCTCTGCATCTCCTTGTACCTCTCGCTGCCGTGTCTCGTACACTGCACTATCACCACCGCACTCATTCGTGAGCACATACCCAAGGGAACCCTTTTGAAATATCACAGAGTCAAAACTCTCCCTTACCTTCATGCGTAAACCCCAAAGGAATTGGACTTTGCTTTTGAAGCGGTAGGTGTTCCTGACGAGAAATTAAGGAACGAGAACCAAACGCTTTTGACCCAGCCAAACTTTTTGGTTCAGTTTCAGTGTACTTTGTTAACTTCACTCAGTTCTCTTTGCTTACACTGGCTCCTTTTTAGATGGATTACAGCATGGGTATGCTTTCCTTTTTGACTCTATTTTGTCATTTGTACAGTTTCTACACTTCATGCCCTACCCTATGGGAGTAATAGAGAACTGCAAGGTGTGGAGGGTGCACATGGTCTCTCCAGGGCTGGCAGGCTCTGCTGTGCGATCTTCTTGAGCAGTAGTATTGTCAAGTGCACTTGGAAGAGAGAGCTCGACAATAGACTTCTCAGGGAAAATGGCACTACAATATGTCCTATCTCGCTCTAAAGAACAGTTCCCCTCACTAGCACCTCCCCAGCACCCACCACCTTCTATTGCTGCATTTGCCGTTCCCCGAAATTCCCTTCTTCAGACACTTCGACTTAACGGCATGTGTTTGTGCCACTCCGAAACTGCCTTTCTTGCTTTTTGCCTTTTATTTTTATTGCTACACCCGAAATGACATTTATAGACTCGGATAAAAAAAAGGCTGAAAAAAGTTTTATTATATTCCATCCACATTGCTTGGAGCAGGTGAGCAAAATAGATTAAAAAAGTCACCCAAACTGTACATGCACACTGCACCAGACAAGGGTAAAGCAGTCAATGCATGCTCGGGGTGGTTTTACTTACACAGATGCTCTTCCTCATTCTTGCCATCTGAGTTCAGGCATCGCTGCTGTTGTAGCTTTAGTGACTGTAAAAAGAAGGGCAGTTTTAGTCATTTTAGGCAAATTAAAGTGGGTGTCTTTACTTGGGTTTTTTTTGTGGCTTTTTTCCATTTTATTCTGTAAAAAGTCACTGTGCTTTTGAAAGGTCTTTGTTGATGGAGTGGATTGTAGAGAACAAGTTTGGTTATAAATAGACAAAGCTTATGAACATTAAAGATTGGATAGTAATGAGTGAATACTGAAGCATTCAGATGATTTGTGTTTTTTCATATAAATTAAGACAAATTTGATTTGTTCTAAACAGTGATTCAATCCAGCAGGAATTCATTTATACTTCTTTAAGACAAAGGACCATGCTTTGTACATTGTAAACACAATTTTTTCATTGTTTTAGATACATTCATAGCAAAGATGTATATGCAGAGCATCGTAATACCTAAAGATCAGTACCCAAACAAACAATTTAATTTAAAATGTACTATTTTATTATCAACATTACACTTGAAAGCTCTTGAGTAGCGCAACTGTATAAGCTTTGATCCTGTTATTGTGAAATCAATTTCTGGTGGTGCTGCAGGTGTCCATGGTCAGGTGTCCAAAAGAGCACAGTTGGCTTCACTCTTTCTGTGCACATAGGATGGCTACATTTGTGTATGTAAACATTGTGTTCCCTGATTCTTACCATCACTAATGTAAAGAAATCTGAGTTGATTGTACCACAAGCCACTCTGAAAAATGGAATTAATTTCCCTTTTACATGTACAGTACTGTATAAAGCTCTCTGAGAAAACTAAACCATCCAATCAAAACAAGGGTAGTAATTTGAGCTTAGAGTAGTAGTGCTTGGGGTAAAGTAGGAACTTTACCCCAAGCTTAAATACCACTCGGATACCATGACATATTTGGAAAATGTGAAATTAAAAGTGTTTATTGCTTTGCGCTACTTAGAAGCTACTCCAAGCTGATGAAGATGCTAATAAGGATCCTTTCACATCATCTACCACCATCAAACCACTTCAGTTGACTAGCAGAGCAGTAGAGTTGTTGGAACAAGTGGCAGCCTTTAGCTTACTTGGAGATAATCTGGAGCTTTGTTTCGGGTGGATGATGAAGGTAATGAAATTGTCCGATTTCCACATGGGAGGGTGCGGGTTTTGGGTGTTCGACTGAGTGGGTTATGCAGATGATGCAATCGTAAGCGGCCTTTTCGTAGGCAAAAGTCTGTAACAGCGGCAGGCGCTGGGTTCATGCAAATAAAGTGCAGTACACATGAGTGCTCTATGAGCGGAAACATCACAACAGCCAATGAATCGAAAGTCAAATGCTTTACCGCCACTGAAATCTCAGCTTCATGGGTTGAGCAGTGGCTTAGCAAATATGATGAGGGGATTTTTCACACATGACCTGCTTACAGCCTTAAAATAAACATTTCATTCATACACCATTGATTACTGGGGAAGCATACACTTCCTGAGTTAGAGCTGTCTTCTTCTGTCTAAGTATTGGAAAATGTCATTTTGTAGTCTGTAATGATCCTGTTTCAGTTTAAACCAGGTGCTATTACTTTTAAAACAATAAGAACCAGTTAAATGAAGGAAAGCTTCAAGGAGAGTTTACAATGTGTCCTCAACTATAAAGGACATTGTTATGGGAGAAAAATTGTGTATTTTGACTAGTTGTGGTTATTGGCATTAACGTGCTGCGTTAACGTGAGACTCTTATCGGGCGGTAAAAAAAATATCGGCGTTAATCTATTCACAAAGTTGGGTTGGGAGCTGTGTCTGTACTACGCAAGCTATAATGACTTTCACCTTGAAATTTTAGCGCGGATGTATACCTAACCAAATTTCACTGAAGGGGGCGAGAACGAGTCTTGGAACCTGTGTGTATGCCTACTGTGAAATTACCACATCAAACGTGACGTGCTAACATGGATGCAGCTATGAAGCCGCCGGGTTTGCTTCAGGGAAAATTTATTTTTAAGAAGCTTCCCAATGGAAACCTCGACAAGACTAAGGTTGTTGCGGAATTAGTTTACTGTAGGATTAATCTAGATTAATTCCAAGATTACAGTGAGATTAATCTAGATTTAAAAAATTAATCTATGCCCGGCACTAATTTTGACCATCCCACCATGCCTTATCAATATCAGACTCTGTTTAACAGAAGCTAAAATGCTGCTTGGAAGAAATCTCGGTTTCAGTTTTCACAGGGGAGACAATGTAAGAAAAATTCCCAGGTGCACATCTTGCTTGGTAGCTGCCAAAGCATTGACAAAATGCTTCTACCAAACACGGCTCCCGCCAATTCAATGAGACTATGCCCAGAATCCACTCTGCAAATAAAGCTCAGCCTGGAAAAGAGGCAGAGGTGCTTTGGCATCCCCACACAGAGGGCATTACATGCTCTGTGACCAGCAGCTTCATTTTGACACTTATTTAGCTACATGTATTTATACATTTACAAAGGTGGTGGTGAAGTTAATGTTACTGTTTCCAACTAACATTTCTTAGTTGTGACCCGCAAAGCCAACATCTTTGCAACCATGAGCGAAAAACATAAATTGACAAACACCCCTCCCCACCCAACGATCAACAATATTACAAAACTGAAATAAGCCAGAGGCTACATTCACAGTCTCTTTTCCCTAGTTAGGGCGACTTGTAAACCTACGAAATAAAGTACTTACTCAAAGACATTTTTTAGATGAGTTCCAGAGCAACTCTATTAGCATGCAAGTTACCTTTGTGTGCATCATTAAAGAAACGGCCATGAACTCACACCAGCAGTGCTACAAAAGTTTCTTATTAAAGATTTTTTTAAAAATGTCATTATACAGTAGAAACTGAAGAGTAATAGCATGACTGATTAGCAGTGTCAAAGTCTGATGGATATAGATTAAAAGGCCCCACTAGCAAATTGGTGCTTTGACCCCAATGAGGGAAATTGTGTCTCCTTGATTTCGGTACTTTTGGTCAGTTGCACTGTCTTTTTCAGTAGCACAGAAATGATTAAATAAAATCCTCAAGGCGTGCAAAGCATTACCACGCTGTCCTGACTACTAATTGGAAATCACTTTTAAGGCCTATTGGGCTATGCTAACTCACCAAAACGTAAGTTCTCTGACTTCGATTATAATTGGTGCTGTTTTGTGAGCTTTGAGGCAACTGTGTGATGTTGCACTGACACAGAATACACATGGTGAAGTTTGAGATTACGTTTTTAAAATTTTTTTTAGCTTGGAAATAAACAGATTTTGCATTTTGATTTTTTATAATAAAAAAAAAGTTAAAGAAACATGAAATACTCACTATGCTCTATGTAAGTCTGTGATATTGACCATGCTAAGATATTTCTTGATTCCTTTAATTGAGGCCACGCAATCGCACAAAACGCTGTCGAGCATGCCAAGGCAGCAGGTGGCGATATAACCTTAAAACGTATAGCATTGGTGACCAATCAGAATTCTTGGAGAGGGAGCATCATTACCTGTTTCTGGTAGACAAACAACAATAGCGCAAAAAGTAAACCACCAACCACTGTTCCGACCGGGGGATATTCCATGAAACAAGATTAAGGGAAAGTCTGACTTACTTTCCCTTGAAATAAGACAGACTTTCCCTTAATCCTGTTTCATGGAATACCCCCCAGGTCTGTGTTGAATGTAATAGCATCCGAAGCTGACTCTGACGTCTATGCCCTTCATACTGGATGGACAGTAACTCCGAGCATGAGTATAAACATACCAACACTTCTAACGTGGTTGAGAGCCGCAGTATTTTGTACACGTCAGTCATTTTAGATGACAACCAAGGCGCATACGATGATGTTATATGAGTGGTGCACAGTATAACGCGAAACGGTCCGTTTTTCAAAATCTTCGTTTTTCTTGTCCACATGCAAACGCAGAAACGGAGTTTTCAAAAATCGCCACTTTGGCCGGAGTTTTTAAAAACCTACGTTTTCACTGACCCAAAACGCTGTTTACGTGTGGACAAAAGGACAAAACGCGTAGAAAAACCTCCGTTTTCAGAAATACCCATGTACATGTGGACAGGGCCTGAGGTTCAGTTCAGAGAAGTTCACTGTTGAGGCTGCTACAAACTGGATTCAACTGAAAAAATTGCATTAAAAAAAACCCAAAATATAAACCTTTTTATTAATCACCCACCAGATGCAACACAGACATCTTTGCACAGACAATGTCCTTGCAAAGATGTATCTTTCCATTTTGGATGAGTGAAACTAACCCAGAATTTCACCACCTCATTAAGGAGATGCAGCTTTTAGTACTTTTGCTTATAGCTCAGCCCAGTTTGAGGTGTTTTGGAAATTCTAGCACCACATTAAGATAGTAGAAGATAAACGAATAAACTAATTCCCTTAATGTTTGTCAATAAACTTCTAGATATTGGTACAAAACTGATTGGTCATGACTTTGTGTTGCTTGGGAAATGTAGCTAAAATCAAACTGAGAGCCAATAAAATAACGGCCTATTGTCAGCCTCCAAAAAGAGATGTAGTGTGTGAATACATGTGTTGTACACGTGTTATATACATTCAAATAAATGACCAATAAAACAAAGCTTGATATGTTTAAAGGCCTTACGACGTTTTACGTAGGGTAATTATTGATCTGCAGGCTGTTGCTCCTGTGAAGTTCATGCATATATTTCTCTGAAGTCAATTGTAATCCTCAGGTGTAAAGACTGTATCTTTCTCCTCTTCCCAGTGAAGCCACTGTCTTTGTCTCCACTGGAGCCTCAATCCTCCACGCTGGTCAGTGTTGCTGGTGAGCGGCAGGCTCTGGAGCTGCGGGTTCGAGAAGTGGAGGAAGAGAACCGTGCGCTGAGGAGAGAGCTGAGCCAGCCACCCAGACATCCCACCCACTCCAACCCCCAAGGCAACAGTCGCCATGGCAATCAGACACATCCCCACTCCACAGAGGAAGGTACTGGTGACAGTGAAGCACAGAGAGTGTTTTCCATGGGCAACAACTCCAGCTGCGTCCAACAGCCTGTTGTAGACAAATGTGAGGTAAGACTAAAGGGAATGACCTCATTGGTCTTCAGGCCAGGCTGAGGTATTTAAAAAGGGGCTGTCAGCTCATTAGCAAACATTAAATCTAAAGATATGTCATTAACGGCAGTGAGATTTAAACCCTAAACCATAATTCAAATGAAGACTGATGCTCCATTAAAGAAGAATTCAAGATCTTTGTCTGATGAGAACTGTGTGGGCCTTCCAGGCTGCACAGAGGTGCAGCCAAGTCATGGCAGCAGGCATTTCCTGCTCTCTGAAATGATTCTGTTCCGTTCCACTACCTACACCCAATTTCACTGTAAGCAGTTGAAGGATCTTGAAGGATTTATGTTGGTACTGGACTTCAGTCATTGTGTAAAATGAATTTTATGAAGTTATGAAACATAAAATTGATCGTTGATGTCACTTGTGAGTACTCAAGAGTTGGTGTACTTGTGCTCATCTCTAATTTAGATCATATCCATATCTTCCTTAAGATAGAGAAGGCTTATCAGTATGATTTAGGACACAGTATGACTTAATGACTTACTGTTAGCAAAAAAAATCATCAACATTCAGCTATTACTCACATGTTCACAAAACAGCCTTGAAACTCAACTGCTGAACTAAAGAAGGTCATCAAATGTCCTGGCCAATAAACTACACCTGGGGAATTTGGAATATTGTGTGGTTTTTTTTTGTCTGTTCCATTAAAATGGCAGTGTACGTCCAAAAGAAAAGACTTTTCAGTGCTGACGTTTTGCTGAAATCACATGATGCTTTGAATTTGTGTGGTACACTGCGTGTTGGTAGCTCAGACATCCACCTACAGTACAGAGAGAGGGAGAAGTTCTGCTTTCCAAGCTAAGTTTTACTCTTGTGCTATACTTTTACTTAATGTTCCATTAATTACCGCAATTCCACTACAGTTAATATAATGAGAGTCTAGCTTACTTGCATTCAGCAGATTTTAGATGTGGTTGTAAGGTTTTGGGTGGGTGTCACGCTCCCCTCCTGTCGGTGTGTTGAGGGACAGAGAGAACCACTGGAAGCCGGCATGCTTGAGTCGAAGAGTTTATTTACAATCCAGAAACCAGGTAAAACAAAGAGGCTCGTGGGCCATACAAAACAAGAAAACAAAACCTAGGCACAGGATACGGGGACAGGACACACAGCAGGAGAATAGGAATAACACGCAAGGTCAATGACGTATATGACGTATAATACAACAGCACACCTTACATACAGGACAGGACAAGGCAAGGACCAACCAGGAACACAGGGTGATTAACCAGGGATAGACAACAGGTGACAGGAACACATACTCACCTGAGGGGACATGATTACAGACAG
>JBBPDC010000129.1:23647024-23659150 GCA_037974485.1 Hemigrammopetersius urotaenia
GGCCTCTCTCATCTTTTTAAGTGGGAGAACTTGCACAATTGGTGGCTGACTAAATACTTTTTTGCCCCACTGTATTTGTTTTTGTTATGTATGACAAGGACCAAATTGTCTAACCAAAGCTGCATTTTACTGTTTAGGAGGTCCTCTGAGATCATGATTTCTTGTTGCACAAAATTTCATTTTTTTCCCCATGTCAGACAGGTTTAATTATTAATTTAAGATATTTTTTAGCTTACTAAATAAACTAAAAGAAAGAAATGATCTTTCTCTTCATAAATTAATCATACAGTAGCGTTTGTATGACTTTATAATCATTTGTATAAAATGCTAAGATCAGTCTGTTTTTCCCCTCCATCAGTGGGCCCTGACAAAATAAAAAGACATTCAAGCTGTGTTTGACAGAGGCTTTTAGATAGACGGGTTAAGGCAACGAATACACTGCATGTACATTCCCTGCATCCTCAGTGTTTTGAAAGCTGGCTCTCCTGTAGTGTGTCTAATTACTTTATATGGTTCTTCTTTATAGGAATATGAGTTTGTGGTTCTACCAAACGCCTACATGATCCACATGCCTCACGCGCCCAGCTTCGACATCACCAAATTCCGATCCAATAAACAGTACCGTGTTTGCCTCAAGACTCTGAAAGAGGAGTTTCAGCAGAACATGTCCCGACGCTACGGCTTCGCTGCGCTCAAATACATGACTGCAGACAACAACAGCTAGCGAAGCCACATGTTTCTTATGTTCCAGTCGGTATCGTTAGTCAGTATCAAAGTTAGGTGGCATGGTGGGCCAAAAATGGACCTAATGCTGTGATAATGGACACTTGAGAAGATCATGAGAAGTTGTGCTTAACCATTCTGGCGTTCAGAGAGCTGATGTGACCACTGTGACTTTTGTCACTACTTTGGAGACAGAAAAAGTGCAATATCTCATGTGTCTGCAGCTGGATGGCACAAAGTTAAATGGTTAGCAGATGATGAAGTCAGGCAGCAGACACTCCATGAAAGGGAATTGGGACATCATTAACAACTGGTCAGGCAGCTTTTTTACCATGGTGACCTCGTACGGCTACATAGGAAGCAGCACTGCAGGGACTCGGCAGCGAGAAAATTTGCTGGAGAAAATCTCTTGAAGAGGACTGAGTGAAGCCTTGAAGCAGAAGTTGATGTATTTGTTCTCGGTGATTTTTTGCTGTATTTGGTTGTCAAACTATGGAACATGGACAAAAGGAAGAGAGCTCCAATCAGGCATTAAACTAGGAAATGTTCTTACTAGAGTGTAACTATCACTAGAAGTGATTGTTAAAGCATAATGACATGTTTATTTAGATCTACTATAAAAAATATAAAAAATGCACTGTTAGCCACACAAACTGCATAACAGGTGGCTTGAATTTCAAAGCAATGGACTTGTGTAGAAAAGGCATTGTAACAGATGAGATGTCCCTTCCTGGAAGCACTGCGGCGAAAAAATGTGACCTCGGTGCTTACTAGCTACTGTCTGTTTGGAGGAAGTCTGCATTGACAATCCAGACACAAACTTGCAAACACACAGAAAAGCCCAAATCATAAATTAAAGTAAATACAGAGTCACCGTCCCTTTTCTTTTTGATGCAAAAACTCAGCATAACAGTATTATGTTATAACACATTTTGGACTATTTTTGTTGTTATTATCATGCATCAGTAATGTGTTTACACTTCTTGCAGCTACATAAGCAGGCTAACAGAAATGCACTAACTCCATGGTGGAGTCAAAATGAGAAGGTGGGGCATGATACAAAAAGGGTCTAAATGCACATGGCAGCCTTTTAAATGTGCTGAGAGATGATGTACAAAATTTGCACCATTTGGGAGCGATAATCTGCAGTTCTCACTGCCTTTCCCTGTGGTTGCGGTCAGTTGTTGTCCCATGAAGGGATGAACGTATAGACAAGCAGTCATTTTCAGCCATTTAATGCTGCTTTAAAATGTCAGAAATCCAAATTTACATTCAGCTTAATCTGGAATAATAATAATTGGATTGACCACAAAAGGTCCTAAGCTTCTCTCTTTGTGTACAAATGTGGAAATGATTGAATTATTCATCAGTATTATGTCAGAAATGTGGTTTACCATCAGTACCTTTTAAATTTTACTGTTGGTAAGAGAGAAGGGCTTAGAACCTCACATTAAAAACAGTCCAGACATACTCTTTTTACAGGGATGAGCAAGGCTGCTAAAAGGTTTTTAACATGTGTATTTCAGTTTTATTGTGCTGAAGGGTGGCCTGCGTATGTACATGTGTGTGTTTTGAACAGGTCTGAATAGGAAAAGCTGTGGCTAGAATCATAAATGCAGGATAGCACTGACAGTTTTTTTCTGCTACATGAATAAAAATGTTGGAAAATGATTTTGTTTTTGGTGTGTTTGAGTTTTGACTGTTGTGCACCTGCTCTTTGCCTAATGTATTATCCGATGTTATTTGGTACAGAGATGTTCAATTGGAATCTGAAGATTCCAAAGGCATTCTTTTTTTTTTTTTTCTTTTTTTTTTTTGAGGTAAATAATGTGAGCCAGTTCACTGCACTTGTGCTGAGTTTGAATGCTGCTACTGATATATCTAAAAAGTTAAAGCCCCTTATACTCACATGTCAACACAGCACAAAATTCTTACTCTTTATCCCATTCATAATGTGAAACGGTGGGCCACCAATGAGCGGCACCTGGGGAGCAGTGTGTGGAAAGGTATCTCAGTAATGATACTATCAATCCTGTGATTCAAACCCACAACCTTGTGATCACAGGGTCAACGCCCTAACCACTAGGCCACTAGCTACCCTAGTGTGCCTAAACCAAAATGCTATGGCTAAACTCATCATGAGCTTTTGACCTCAACAGCCTTTTGACTTTTGATTTGCATGTAAAGACGTATAAAAAATTGAGACCAGTGCACCACTGATTTTAAACATTGCAGGAGCACTGGCTAACAATGAGGCATGACAGAAAATGAATGGAATGAGAAAAAAGTAATGTGATGCAAGCGATATCTGCTATTAAAATGAATCATACATTAGAATGCTGTTCCTTTTTTGAAAGTAACTGTTCTAGAATTTGGCAGGATATTCTCAAGACATATATTGTATGTGTCAGAAACTGCACAAGAAATGTGCTCTTATGATGTTCTTCTGCTGGACAATGTGGCTCCAAATGGTTACTAATCTGAACCCAGAAAGATCTGCACCTGGTCTTTTTCTGCTCAGTGGTCTGCACTATTTGCAGTTTCACTCAAATGTTCTGGCTTGGAATGGTGAGTAATGTGCCTGGATAAGGTGTAGTTCACATGGCGGTGAAAACAATAACAATGACTGAACATGATTGTGTACCATAAGATGAAAAACACTATTAGAAAGACCTGCATCTGCTGATGTGGCAGACTATAATGACTGAGACACAAACGCTCATATATACACCGGTCCTCAACCAAATCTGTCCACATTTCAAACAGGAATGAATAGACACTCAGGGGGCATCAGTGGTGATAAATATGCACAGCCTTCTCAGCAGCTTGGAATTATACTTTTCAAGGACTCATGGAAACCCTGTTACTATATTTAAATGACAGGTGTGATCACAATATGACTGTGTACTCTATGATTGAATCTAATAGTGGTGCAGATACAGTCTGGAGACTGCCTGCACTTGGTAAGCAGAATGGTGCACTAGAAACAGCTGAGAGGGGGAGACTTGTCTGAGGCCCAAAAACACATGGAGTCCCAAAGCTGGCCATGTATGATGTTTATTTATGGAGAAGTGTGTGTAAGGGAGGGAGGCGAGGGCACAGTGAGGTGATAGGCACAGGCAGGCTGCCATGGTGTCTCAACTACAGGCCCATGCTGGCTATAACATTCGCATTCACAGCAGTGTAAATACTGATTAACGAGGCGCCGCACTGAGAAATCAAAGTAAAGGTGACTAGCACGGAGAACAATGTATGACTGCATGCTTTGGCCTAACAATGCTTATTTAAATTGTCTGAGCATTAACAGAACCCTGGAAGGTTAATAGCACATTTCAAAAACATGTCAAACAAGCCAAAAACAAGGCAAATTGGAACTAAAACTAAAACATGTTCTACATTTACAAACAACATAACAAAGCAGATCCTTAAAGCAAGTTTAACAAAATGAAAAGTGACAGCTGTGAAGGCTGGCAGAATAGGCTAAAAGTCTTCATCAAAGCTTTCTGAGCACCTCAGGAAAAGCTCTTCGTAGTCCCCGGTTAGAGGCAGATCCTGAAAGGAATTAAGAGAGGTATTAAAGGTGAGTAATGTGTCATTTTCCACAAAAATATGGTAAATAAGCAGAATATAATGTTCCACAGTGGCATGAACAAGCCATTTATTTGAGCTGAACGCAATCGACCGTTAGTTTCTACAGCCACAAAGTTATGTGTATATTGTACCTACACTCACTGTCTATTTGATCAGCTCCACTTACCATACAGATGCAGTTTATTAACTTATAATTACAGATTGTAGACCATCTGTGTCACGTTTCCCTCTTCTCCCAAATGAGTGTAGACACAAAGGCAGACTTCTATGCTGATGCTCAAGAATTCTTTATTGATAAAAATACAAAAAACAGGCACAAGGGCCTAGCAGAACACAAACCAAAAGTAGAATGGGATCATCCAAACAGAGACACTCAGTATGACTGTGGACAGACAACTCGGGTCCACCCAAACTGAACTTAAATAATATACTCAATCACTCCTGACCACACCAGCAGCTGAAAGTATATAAAAAAAAAACCAACCCAAAACCTAGATCCCAAAACTAAATCAAGGTGGCCGCTGACAATCTGCCTTTCTGCATCATTTGCTAGCCCCCCTTACACCAATCACCAATGGTCAGCAGCACCACGGGACCATCAGTGAGCAGGTGTTATATTTTCAATTCTGTTTTGCTGAGAGTGATGTCTTTTGCATGGTGGATCATAACAACAGTGTTAATGATATAATCCCTGCTCCCTGGAGGTCCTGTGGGGGTCCTGACCATTGATAAACAGAGTAAAGTTTAGCTTCTATGAGCTGTCTCAATTTCCTAATCAGTCATTGCAATTCATGTCAACTAAATATTTATGATTGTGACTGTGAGGTTTGTGTCAGTACATAAATCGCATAAAAGCTTTCTCTTACTTTGATGCAGGACATAAATGTGAGGTTCTAGTCATTTTAGCCCAAACAGCACGAACAAAAGGATACTTTGTCCAGCACTGTTATAATAAATGCTGTTTATGAGTTGTATGCCTTGCCCTGTACGCATCTGACTTCCATACATTCAGTGCTCCTCAAAGTCATATTTTCTTTGATGCTCTGTTATTCAAACCAATGGTTGAATTTTCATTAGTTTCTCAGTCCACAAAGGAAATTGTAAGTACCTCTCCTTTCTTATTGAACATGCCATGATTAAATATGATTAAATATTTTCTGCTCTGCGATGCTCCATAACCTCTCCCTTGCATCAATAGCATGAAGTAATATTAATAGTGCAAATACAAAACTGCCCCAAGACACATGCTATTCATCTTTTAGAGAGCCAGTAATGATTATACATTAAACAGGGGGGTGCTGTACCTTCAGCACCCATGCTCTCAGTTTGTTTACTTACAGTACATTAATGTCAATGACTGCTGCATATCATACTCGGCCATAAACCAGACCTGAAGCCAGTAAGAACACCAAGCAGTGCGAATAAAACGAGTCTCCAATCCCAGATGGCCATAAATGTCTTTTGTGTGATTTCTTTTGTTTGCCTCATTAAAGCGATACGTTTTAAATGTTTTTGTATTTGTCAAAAAATTTTAATGCCTGCCAATTTTACCACTCGTACAGGTGCTTATTACCTATGCAAAACGTGCTGTTTGTTAATAGTCTCAATATCCATCTTAAAAACTATGTCCCTTTGGTTTGTGTTCAAAACCTGGGTATGATTTTTGACTCTGACCTGCATAGACACAGTCACTGTAAATAAAAGCAGTTTTCATTCCATTTACTGCTCAAGTAAGGCCTTTTTTTATCCCAGAGCAATACAGAGAAACATGTACATGTATCTGTTACAAGCAGAATTGATTACTATAATGATCTCTTTACTGAGCTTCCTAAGAAAACAGTACATCTTCTACAACAGGGACAAAATGCAGCAGCACAGATCATAACAAAAGCAATAAAAAGAGCTCTCATCACCCCTGTTTTGACAGAACTGCACTGCTTACCTGTATGCGTCAGGATCGATCTGAAGGTTCTTTTATTTGTTTTTTAAAGCTAAAAACACCCGCTTTCCTCAATGAACGTCTGTTCATGTTCCAACAAGTGATATTACATCTGCAGGAATGGATGGACGGGTGAAATTATCGGAATTATCGAAAAAAATTGAGCGCTTTCTGTTATTGCTCTTCTAAATTCTGGAACTTCTATATTTAATCAGGCACACGGAACATGCTTTTAAGAACCAAACAAGCTCTGAATATGTAAATGCTGTTTAATTTAGCTTTTAGTTAAAATGCTACCGCTCAGTATGTTTAGTGTTTTAATGTGATGTTACTGCCTCCAATGATTTTACGTAATATTCTTAACTTTAATGTCCATCCACCCATTATTTGAACCACTTATTATTTGTAACCAGGGGGACAATGGAGCTGTCCCCAGGAGTAAGACACAAAAGGTTGATAACACCCTAGACAGGTCACCAGTCCATCACAGAGCTTAGCTTGAACACATTTAAGCTTTTGCCTTTAACAATAACAGTAAATGAAGAAAATCACTAAATTTCGTTTTGTATCCCTCTGTAATCTGCTACCTGTATGAATAGTACGCTATAAACAAAAAGACAGTATCATAAATATAGATTGTAGAATTCTTACATTTCATGTACCTTAACCTGCATATTCTGTTATCAGAATGCTGTTGTAAAATTGTGCCCTTCATGTTCAGTCTGCATTTAAGATTACAAATCTAAGGCAAACATACAGAAAGTAATCTAATCAGCAGCACATTTTGGGATTTTGGAATATTAGCATTTCAGAGCAGCGTTAGAGCTCTAAACTGATTGTAATTAGCCTGTAGTGGTATAAATGTTTCTGTTTGTCTTAATCATGTCAAGCAACTTGATGACATCTTGCCCTAAAATCTCTGCCATCTCTGTTTAGAGGGGTTACCAACTTCTTTTGCTGTAATTGCGTTAAAGTCTTCAATGAGAAGTTGATTGGTCCTGCACTTTAGATGGGTTAGGGATGTCATTCTTGTTTTCTTTTATAGACACCTCTCAAGTCTCTGCCTTCTGACTTCAAAGGCTGGCATCAAAGCACAAGCTGCCAGGAGGTCACAGCTCCAAATAGTTACTCTGTGGACTGGATAGGCCACCGAGCACTTGTACACTTCTAAAATGTGTACAAAACAGCATTTGAAGTTTTTATATGTTTTTACTAATAAATGTACTCACTCAAACAGAAACCTTTCACCCTAAAAGAATATAAAATGCGACATTCTGCATTTTTGCATTCAACACTTGAAAAATCATTTTGACTTCACTGTGAAGGCAGCACTGCAAATGACATTTTCTTTGAAGTCTACCTGATCAGTCAACCTGATCTTTTCAGTCCTCATTTTGGGCTTCATAAACTGACGCGGGCACAGAGCGGATTTGTGTCCTCGCTGAACACAGCCTCATTACCTCTTTGTAAAGCTGACTGTGTTAAAATGGCATATCCTACCTGGGTGAGCTTCTGATTCTCAGACAGGTGGATCTGGACAAAGCCCATAATGTGGTTGTAGATTTCTGTCAGCCTTTCGCAGTCGTCGCTTTGTGGAGGGAGCAGTGGTGGGCTGTGGAATGGAGAACATTGTGGGGAAACAGTACTCTAAACAATATGAGTAATTATAGTCCTAGTTGAAAAAATATGTCACAAGAAAACTATGTAACTGTTGTTTTTTTGTTTGTTTTTTGCTTATTTATTTCGGGGTTGTTGTTTTTTTTACTATGAAGACAAAGCAGCTGACAATGAATGAACTAATAAAACCAATCTCATAATTGGTCAATCAATGGTAAATATAACAGGATGACTTACAGGAGAAGTGTAACTGAGGGTTAATGTATTGTTAGGCTTTCACATCACAATGATCCTTTAACAGTGCACCAGCTAATTAAAATGTTACACAATAATTTAATTTGCTGTAAAGGTCATTATTGGGGCAGCTGGTTGCCTAATGGTTAGGGAGTTTGGCCTGAGATCAGAAGGATGTGGGTTCGAATCCCTGGACTGCTAGTGGTACCACTGAGGTACCCTTGAGCAACGTACCTTCCCCACACACTGCTCACCGGACGCCCCTCGTTGGTGACAGATCCCTGCTTCACTTGGTGAATGGATTAAATGCAGAGAAATAATTTCACACTGTGTGCTGTGGTGTGCTCACATGCAACTATAAGGGGTCACTTTACTTTTTACTTTAACTAATAAATTGTTTTTCTGAAGTGGGACAGTTTACATATAATACTGGCCTACAAAACAAGATCAGCCCTTCTTAACAGATGGCACTGGAACTTACAATCACAGACTGTCGTCCATCTGTTTCTGTGCTTCATTTGTTAGCCCCTTTTACCCTGTTCATTAATGGTCAAGACCCCCACAGGACCACCCGTGTGCATGTTTTTTTTTTGGTGGTATTATCATTCCTACCACAGCAGTGATGCTGAAAGTGTCATGTAAGTGTGTGTATGTTGCACAGGGTGGATCAGACACAGCAGTGCTACTGCAGTCTTCTGACTGTATCTACTGTGTCTACTTTATTACACACACCTAGCCTAATGGTCCACTTTGTGGATGTAAAGTTATAGATGATCTGACGCTGCAGTTTTTGTTAGTCTTCCTCTAGTCCTTCATCACTAGTCCAGACAGTGTTGGCTTGATATTTTTATTTGGTGGACCTTTCTCACTTCAGCAGTGACACTTATGGCACTGTTAATCCTAATGGGACCATAGATAAAAGAAATAGAGGAACAAGAACACCTACGTGGTAAGTGGGGCTAATAAAATACAGATCCGAAGTAACTGTACCTAATAAAGTGGCTTGTCAGCGTATACTATACTAGATGTTAATCTTTGATTGAAAAGCTCACATGCAATTAAGGGTATTACACTCTATTGTCTACTTTTGTGTATGTGCATTTCACATATCACCCTGTGTGTGTGTGTGTGTGTGTGTGTGTGTGTGTGTGTGCCTGTGTTTGAGCTTTGTGCCTGTCCTAGTGGGAGCACCCTCTGACTGTGATTGATTGCTTCAATCGGGACGCAGCAGACATCCTGGATTAGAGTGCTACGTGAGGAGACTGTTCTCTCCCTCTAGATCCACTCATCTACCTGCTTCTGTCATCTCCCCTCTCATTGTCCTCCCTAGAGATGTTTCTCTAGCAACAATTTCTCCTCTGAAATCACAGAACCTCCTTCTTCTAGACCTAAACACTATCTTCAGCACCCTGACATCGGACTCCCGAGCCTTTTTCAATCAGGCTTGGTTAAACTGGTCATGCCCCTGCTGCTATCAATTTCACTATACCTAATCTGAAGAGCAAACACAGCAAAGAAAGCATAATGGTCCTCCAGAGAGCACATTACATCTCTATGCATGTTAAAGGGTTCTAACAAGAAGCCATGAAGGCTGCTACTTTACTCTAATACTGTATAAACCGCACACATATACAGACACGATTCACCACAATGTACTGAGAGACCAGTGAAATAGGCTTTATGCAGCATGCTTGCTGCTTCTAAGTGGGGTTTAAAGCCACAGAGAGATGTTCCCAGTAAGACAAAAGTATTCTAGGTCAGCACTCCTACCCCTTATGTGGTCTACATACTAGCCACACATTTTAAACATTTTTATCGCTCAAAACCACATAGACAAGTCTGCAGCACCTTAACAAAGAGCTTGATGAGATCTAATTAGGGTGAGAGAAGGAAGTATTAGGGATGTATCTGAGGCCTAAGTGGGATGAGAGAAGTAGGGTTTCTCACATAGACTCATCCTGGACACTGAATCTTGTTACATTAGCTTCAAAAGCATTTTGTTGATGCCACCGTTAAGTCAGTTGACACGACAGTTGTCCTGACAAGTTTTGTTGGTTGATAAAAATCATTATCATTGTACAGATAGCCCTCTTGTTTAAACAGATTTTTCTGGCACTTGTGGTTAATTAAAAACACTACCTGTTTCCATAAGCTGCATCCATGTCTCTCTGCACCACATCACAGGCATCCTGTAGTAGATCCTACAAAAACACAATGAACATAAAAGTGGTCCTTTATAGTTTATCAAGTGAATTGTAAATTCAGAAATGTTGAGCCACACTGGAGAAAAGAGAACTGTCTGAAGGAGGTGGTTGGGAGAGTAGCTTATCTCTACAGTAGATGCAATACTAAACACATCTTTGAGAAGTGAACTATTTCTTTCAGGTATGTTACGCATGTGACAGCTTGACATTGATGATGTGACAGGAGCGAGTAGTGATAATGCCACACTGTTTTTGTAAATCCCTGTGTGTGCCCACTTCAACCGCAGCAATCCCCCCAGTGTGCAAACATAATTCAGCTGGCCTCCCTCCGGCCAAAGGAGACTGGCGCTCCCCCACCGACACCTTCCTGTCTGTTCTCAGGGCCGGAAAAGAAGGATTAAGTGATGGCATCTGCCCTAAAAGAAACCCATATGGCAGAGATTGCTGGAAAATCACACCTCCTCTAGAACACACCTTTGTGCTGTTGTTGATAAAGAAATCTTGCCTCCAGGTCATCTAGACAATGATAAACAGCTTTCATATTGGATAGGGCCCTGGAGAAAGCATCCTGTTTATATAACGGCTCTGTTATTCACACATTAACAACGGTAATGGCACCAAAGGACGTCTGGGAATATAGGGTGAGGTAAAGGAGTGCTAACAGAGGCTGTTATAAGAATGAGTAGTAGTAATGACAAAAACTACGAGCTACAAAACTAACAAATGACTATCAGCATAAGCCAAAATTTGCAGTGCCTCTCCTCACCTCCTCGATGGCAGAAGTTCCAGGTGCATTTAACATGGAAAGCTGGGATGAGTCCTGTGAACCGCAGGGGGTGTTATTAGTCGGTCCTACAGAAGTGACAGATCCTTCCGTCTGTAACCACTGCTGAACTGTAGCCCTTTGCTCTGGAAGCAGGCTGTTCCACAGCCCTGATATGGCCTCTGACACCACAGACAGGCCTGTCTGGTCTGGGGAAAGGATTCCATCACGCAATAAGAGTTCCAGAGTCTGCTTGTAGAAAAAGAGGTACCTACACAAAAAAAGTTTCACTCACAGCTTCAGTGATGTATGTATACTAATTTCTTTGTATGTTCATTCTTTCTTACAAATACTGGACAAATTTTTACTCATATTACTTACTACAGACAGACGAATATAACAATTTTGTCACTGATATTGATTTTATATCTGATCACTGATAATATAGAAATGAATTTTCTATGTTCAAAAAATCAGCAGTTTCAGCTTAGCTGTGGCTTAACTTTGATTTTCATAATTATTAACTACATACAACCAGCAGGAATTTATGCAGTCTTCATTCATATTAAATGAGGCTAAATATGACTAAATATAGACCAAATGTAAAAAGATTCAACGTTGAACTCTCAAATAAGAGTAAATTAAAAACAAACTGTGTTTAACAAAAACACCCAGTTTTGTGTGATCGAAGTATCTAAGATTACAGTATTTTCTCTGTATAACTGCCATTACTGTTTCTACATTACCTGTGCTTTATCAGGGAAATGTCCACCATTGCAGCTGAATACCTGGAGCCATAACATCAGCTGTATTTTTCATCAAAGCTATATCGCAATTGGACCCTAGTCCTTACCAAAGTTGAGATCCTCATTTTGATGAACTTACTCTTCAAAATCCTGGATGCTAGAAGCAGACAACTCAGAGGACTGAGACTGCAGCGCTGCATCCACTTCCTCATCAATAGATTCTTCCTCACTGGTGGCTGGTGCCTGGTCCAGATCAGGCACGCGAGCCCTACGGCCACGTCTCCTCGTGTGTGAACTGATTAGGAGAAA
>JBBPDC010000129.1:23659250-23680319 GCA_037974485.1 Hemigrammopetersius urotaenia
TTCTCATTTTGTCTCTCATAGTTGAGGTATACCTATGGTGAAAATTACAGGCCTCTCTCATCTTTTTAAGTGGGAGACCTTGCACAATTGGTGGCTGACTAAATACTTTTTTGCCCCACTGTATGCCCCTAAATATGCTCCCAGAACACTTTAGTTTCATGTTTCATGTTAAAGAAAATGTAAAGGTAAATAAATAATCAGAATCAGAAAACTTTATTGCTTACAAACCCATTAGATGTTCGCATTAGCAGCGTGCAAAGACTCATACACAAAGGAAACATTGAAATAACTCCCTCTACCCGCATGTTTAGATAGGGCAGTGTATCGCTGATTATTTTTTTTCTGAGAACCTAACTAATAATTGTTCGCTAAAACCACTGCACTAAACCGCAGATATCCTCTGCATTTTTATTATTTTGCTTTTGTGACATCTGCGTCTTTACTGCCATGCCCCCTTGTCCTCGTGCTGGTTGTTTGTTTGAGCACGGCGCTTACCAATGCAATCAGATGCACCTGCATGAGGATGGGGGCCGTGGCGGATGAGGCTCAGATGTAAAACAATGAAAGTAGAGATTTTTAACCACAACTCAGTACAGTGTTAAGTGTTATGACCTGCTGCAAGTAAAGTGTTTTTATTTTCAGGTGGAGGTTGAGGTGTACAGAAGGGACTCCAAAAAGCTGCCTGGCCTGGGGGACCCTGACATAGACTGGGAAGAGAGTGTCTACCTGAATCTCATTTTGCAGAAGGTGAGCTGAGCTGTAAAGAAGATTGGTTCAATGAAAATGCACCTGAAAATCTGACTCTTAATGGATGGAACGGTAATGAAAATAAAAAACTATTAGACAGATTAATGAATGCACTTGCTTCATGGAGCTCAAGGTAGATTTTAAGGGTCCTTTCTGCATAACTGAAGGTTCTTTAGTTCCAGTCTAATGCAAGAAAGGTATACCACTGTTAATGTATCACATTTTCTCCCTCAGTTGGACTATGTGGTTACATGTGCTGTGTGCACACGCTCAGATGCAGGAGACATCCACATCCACAAGAAGAAGTCCCAGGTAATGAGACCCAAACTGAATACAAATGATAGAAACCACAGAACACTCTGAGTCTTCTCTGCGTGTGATTTGCTCTGAAGATTTCTACAAAGCTGCACAGTTATGAAAAGCTGAATGAAATATCTGCTGCATTCTGCATTCCACAGCAAGTGTTCGCCTCCCCTAGCAAGCACCCCATGGACAGCAAGGGAGAGGAGTCCAAAATGAGCTACCCAAACATCTTCTTCATGATCGATAACTTTGAAGAGGTAACCTCCATTTCCCTCAGCTTCTGAAGACCACAGTTTAGTGGCCTAACGTTCATCACCCTTGGTTTAAAACATATGTATACATATACAGATGAATATATAAGCATACATATAAATATCCAGAACCCATTTGTAATTACTGAATTCATACTTGACGGTGCTTAAATTGCTGAGGAGGTCAGTTTCTCCCACACAGTTTATATAAGCTTTGGACTGTGGTGCTGAAGAACTGCATTCTCTGGAGTAATTGAGATGAAACCAATACCTTTGAGATGAGCTAAAGAGGCATTTGTGAACATCAGGACCTAACCTCCTTAATGCAATCCAATCCTTACAGCAATGTTCCAACTTTAGAAGTGAAACTTTCCTAGATTAGTAGAAGCTGCTACAGCAATAAATTGATGGACCTTTAATTGATGTGTTAATACACTTGATTTCAGAAGAAATGGTGGATGAGCAGATGTCTGTAAACCTTTGGACATGTAATCATATGCAAAAAATAAATTACATTCATTTTACAATTAATTTTCTAAATGGAATTAAGTTGGCCTGTTCTCCACAGGGAACAAACTTAATAATGGCATTTCTCTGCTCATTTTAGTGCGCACTTTTTATTTATGTGCAAAGTTTAACACATGAAAAAATTACTAAATCAACACATAAACAGTAATTATGCATTAAAGTGTGAAGTGTGCTCTCTGTAGAGGATGTGAAATTTAGTGCTCTTGTAAAACCAATAAATCAAGCCGGTAATCCAAACATTTAAATGTGTAAAATATACAGAATCATATGTTGATAGTTTGTAAGGAGCATAGGACAACCATACATTACTGGATTAAACTCTTCACCTCTGTGTTTAGATTTACTGTGATCTCTGTCCATCTAAATCAAATAAGCAGACACAGTTTGAGTCATTTATAGACCGAATATAACATTGCCTATGCAATAAAAAAAGCATTAAGCATACTGTAACAAACATACACCCATCAGCTCTGCCAGCTTTAATAATTAGAATAAACTAAGATTAATCAGACGTCTTAATAACATGCAGTGAACTGGAATGCACACTTAATTCAACGCAAAGGAATTTTAAGGTGAGGATAGAGAAACATTACAGAATATAAACTGTGATTGATGGTGTTTCTTAGCAAATGGTGCCCTTGGGATGTGGAGCTGATGGACTTCAGATAGCTTGAAATGTAATGAGATTTGACCTCGCAGGACATCAGTAAGTGGAGAAGCAAGCTGTTGTACTGTAAGAGCGATTTTATTATCAGTCAGGATAGCCGCTCTGCTCCAGTGCCTTCACTCGGGATGGGAAATCGATGGAACTTTGCACATGTATTTATAGACTGAGGTTCGCATCAACACTTACCTTTATGGTCCCACGTCCTTTTCACAAATCATCCAGGATCCACATCTCACTGGCATGGTGCTCTGTTGCATCACTTATGGTGAACATACATAAATGGCGTGTGCATGTGGCATGCAGGTGTTCAATGATATGACTGTTGGAGAAGGAGAGATGGTGTGTGTGGAGTTGGTGGCCAGTGACAAGAGCACTACCTTCCAGGGAGTCATCTTCCAGGGTTCCATACGCTATGAGGCCCTCAAGAAGGTCTACGACAACCGGGTAGGACACATTCACGCCTTTATCTCCGGTGTACACTGCTCATTTTAAAGCTTTTGAGATTTTCTTTTTTGAGTAATGTTTTTAATTTGGCTATTGCTCTTCAGTTAAGTTTAAAAAACATAAATACATAAATAAATACTTTACATACAAGCACTTAAGGTACAAGACCATTAAGAATTTACTTAGTTTAACCAGATTTTCCAAGCTGTAAAAAAATTAAAAATGGTACTGTAATGGTGTTGAATGTATTACCATTCAAAGCTTGTTAATGTAATTTCTAAGTCGGCTTAAGAGTAGACTTACATATTTTTCATGTTGTCCAACTATCTGAACGATCTAACGTTAGCCAAATTAAATCGAAGCATATTTAACATTTGTTTTACATGCCTTTAAGAAGAGGCATGAATGGGAGTATCCCTACGTTAACATCCCTATGTTAAAATTCATGCATCCATTGCTGTCAACAACTGTCATTTGTGTAGTACGAGGAGGACACAACAAGGGACCCAAAATAGACTCTCGTGGAGAGCCATTGGCTAATAATGCTGACCTCACAGGATGTGAGATTTGACTTTATTCTCAAAGTAGACTTTTATCAGTTTGGCAGTTTTTTCAAAGAAAAATGGGAAGACACATCCTAACTGTTCAAACTGTTTTGTGTATTTACGTGTGTGAATTCAGGTCAGTGTGGCTGCTAAAATGGCCCAGCGCATGTCCTTTGGCTTCTACAAGTACAACAACATGGAGTTTGTGAGAATGAAGGGTCCACAGGGGAAGGGCCATGCTGAGATGGCCGTGAGTCGAGTGCCTACAGGGGACACTTCACCCTGCGGCACTGAGGAGGACCAGGACTCACCTATGCACGAGAGGGTCAGTATAGACATGGAGCCCAAACATACACGCTAGATAACGGAGTTTCTACACCGCTGTATTTTCTCTGCCATGCACATGTATACACACAAGCCACGACACCACTACTTTTCCAAATTCACACCATGGCAAACTGGGACTGTACCACTAAAGGAGGGGATCACTGTAAATACTGTGCCATTCATAGTTTATCATTGGTTCTTCGCTTTGTTTATAGACTACATTAACCAGCATGAAAGGTTACCAGTGAGCTATTAACTAGCTCACTGGTAACTATTGGAAAACTATTAGCTTTCCATTTTATGGTTGTTGTGTTTTAGAGATGTCATGTTTGCCCCTCATGATGAAGTGATAAGGAGTGCTGTTACTGCAGTCATTTTGTAGAAGCATTGTTAAAGAGAAAGATTTGAGTTAAATTATAAAAGTCTGTGCTCTTCACTGTTGTCCTGGAAGCAAGAGTATCATTGTTTATGCTTCAAAAGGATGCAGACATCTGGAAGATGTGGCTGAAGTTTATTTTTCCCCCAAAGTCTCTGAGGAATTCTGTCTGAACCGTTGTTTTGAACAAGACCTTTTAATGTTTATTTCATGGAACTTTGAAGACAAAGTGAAATCTTGAGGTGTTATTCTGTCGTGTTCTCTCATATTCTTACACGTCCTGTTCCTACTGCAGGTGACATCGTTCAGCACTCCTCCCACACCGGAGAGAAACAGGCCCTCCTTCTTCTCTCCGTCTCTGCGCCGCAAAGTGCCCCGAAACCGCATCGCCGAAATGAAGAAATCTCACTCAGCAAATGACAGTGAGGAGTTCTTCAGGGAAGAGGATGATGAAGGTAAGGCCTCAGGCCGGCTTACAGGGCTGAAGAACAGAGCTTTGGAGAATCTTTCTTATGATTGGTGATAAGTTTCAGTAATGATGTCAAGATCAAATTTCTTTGTTAATTTTTGTAAACAATACAGCCACACAGTAAAACCAGTCCAGATTAGGTGTGATTGACAGCCAAATAGGTCTGCATCAAGACACAAGACTATATCTTTGCTTTCCTTTAAAGGCTTTCATTTGTTTTTGCTTGATCACGTTGGTTGCGCCAAATGCAGCTCTGTTAAAACCGCCTTGTTAAACAGAGACCTTGTAAATACAATAAATAGCGTCCAGACTGTTTTCAATTCTGTATAAAAATTGTCCTGCATTGCAACTCTGATACAGACAAAACCATTACAACACTATTTTTAACTATTTCATATTTTATACAATTTTATACTGTCAAAAAATTATTTATAGATCAGTTTATATAAAAAACAAAACTAACTCTGTTTAGCACATCAAGAAGGATGAATGAAAAAGTGGCTTCCTTTTATTGCTTTGAGTAAAATCTTGTTAGGAAGGTTTATAGAGCGGCTGAGTGGGGAGAGAAAACACATCACTGGTGAGATCCGAGTAGTCTGCTGTGTTTTGCTCAAACACTTTTTAGGTTGTTTTGGGTCATGTGGCAGACAGACACCTCCTTCAGAAGGGCAGGCTTTTCTCACTTGCCAGGAGGGTGTTCAGAATTTTACGACTAAATAAAAGCTAGACAAGATAAGACTAAATAAAAACTAACTATACTAAAGCTATTCATTCACTTTTTAAAATGAAACTGAAATTAAAACCAATGAACATTAGTAACCCTGCTCTGGCAGTCTTTCAGATTGGGTTGAGATCCCAAAAAAACATTACTTAGATACTGAGGTGAAGTGAGTTTTGGGTTCCAGTGCGTATAATATTTGTTAGACTATAACTTCAATGATCTTTGATGATTCTGTCAAATAGTTGGAGTATCAGTGAGGTATGTTATGTTCTAAAGAGCTTTAAACGAGTGTTTCAAAAAAGAGGTGGCAAACAAGTGTATGCATTATTTTACTAATTCTTGTTTGTATACAGACCTGTGCAACACCTCAAACCTGCGCTCGCGCTCTCTGTCGGGGACGGGCCGCTCACTGGTGGGCTCGTGGCTGAAGCTGAACAGGACAGAAGAGTATTTTCTACTTTACTCCCACCTCACCTACGTCACTCTCCCCCTGCACCGTATAACTACAGGTATACATTCGACCTAACGAGGGAATATGAACACACCTGATGATCTTTGTGAACTGCAGTGGAAATCTGTAGTCTGTAACTAAATAAAAGTGTGATATGATCAAGCTTTTTTATGAATTTATGAATGAAATTTGTGATTGTATGATTTGTCTTAAGAGCCCACACTCGCTAATTCTATTGTAGTTGCATTAGAGGCCAAACATATTCCAGTACGTTCTCAATTGGTTTTCTGTTTATGATGCTTAAAATAAGAGTATACATCACCTAAAGGAATAGTTTGGTGGAAGATTAAATGTACACAATTTTCCATTCATTTAGCCAAGACACGTTTGGTGTCCAAATTTTGCTTCCTCGTTTTTTTACTTTTTAAAAACATTACAGGATTTGTACGCTCAGTATGTGCCTTTTCACTCCTCAGTTCATTGATATTGATTGCTGCACCCACCCTCACACCTCTACCCTGAACCCCAAACAAAAGAAAATCTTTTGAAGGATTACAGATGTTCTCACTAATGATGTATTTATGGAATTGCCTCGACAGATATTTTGGAGGTCAGACAAAAGCCCATCCTGATGACATAGCAGTTACTGACATCTCTCCAACACACAAAACTAAGTGCCTCTCCACATCAGGCCCCTAAAACAACACCGCCATCTAGCGTCCAGACAGAGAACCAAAAACACCAACGGAAGGAGAAGAGAAGAGTCGCTGAGACCTAAAAGACTTTTAATAAAAACCAGCCAATCAAGAAGTGCCTCTTCCACCTGTTGTTCTGTGAGCTCTGCCAGAGTCACTGTCTGTATGTGGACACCAGGGCGAAAGAGCCTGGACAGCGGAACACCGTCTGAGACTCCAGTGGTCCCTTGGATTGGCACAGGTTTGGAACGGAAGCGGTTACCAGCTGACGTCCCGCCTGCGAGCAAAAGGGAACATGTGTAAAAGAGGAGAAAAAAAAAGAAAAACGCAAAAGAATGTCTCTGTTTCTTGTAAATACACTGCTGCTTAGATACTCAGTGAAAATACCAACCACAGCCCTCTCCTCAGCCTTGTGTTAAAAAAAAAAAGGCAAAAAAAGGCTCTTTGGGTCTTTCAGTGTTGTTTATTTGTGCATAGTGCATATTTGCATTTTTTCCCAAAGGCAACCTCCTCCCATCTCTAGGCCTTAACACACCTCCTAACCAGCTAATACGACACATAGACTCCCTTTTAGGGCCTACGTATCACTTAGACTTCTCACAAAAAGTCTGTATTTGGAAGTGCTGGATGTCTTTTGAGTTCTTTTATGGTTAAAATCACACCGAAAAGCTGCACAAGTAGGATTCGTCTTCTTTTGCTTTTAGAGACGGGACAATATCATTTGTACGTTTGGAGATATTTGTTACCTTTCTGATCTTTATAACCAGGTGGTGATAGAAAGACAATTGAAAGAACAACAAAGAACTTGCCATAAGGCCTTGAAAAGCATGTTTTTGGTTTTGTTTTCTAGATGACCACTCTGTACATTTGTGTTATGACTAGAGCACAGTGCTTGTTTGGCCTCAACACTATAACAGTTGTATATACTTATAAGTAAGTATAATCTATTCAGGCTGGATTAGTTTTGCCTGAGAGGGTCCAGTTGTGAGGGAAGGGACTGGACAAGCTGCTGTGGATTCTGTGTAGTTTCTGATATGTCACAGGCCGGTCATTCACATCAGCATTACTGTTCATATTAACCAGCATTAAACGAACAAACAAAAACTAACCTCAAGTGAGCACCGGTAGAACAATGTTAGGCCCACCACTCAACCAAGACCAGTCTGAGAGCCATGTGAGAGGTACTTTCCATACATCTCACTTTTCTTTTTTTTTTTTTTTTTTTTTTTTTTTGTATATTATCAGAAATTAGTGTCATTACAGTTATCTCTGAAAAGAGCTTTTACTCCATTTTATATCTTTATCGTGAGTTTGTCAAATAGGACGATTACAAAAGAAGTTCTGAGTTAGTCTCCAATTTTATGAACTTAATTCATTCCAGAAGTATTACTCCATAGACTGCAGTTTTCAGATTTGTACTGATAAAACTGACCTCTGCAAGCAAACCTAATCCAGCCTGAACATGTTTTAAGTGCACAAATATATTACCAGACTGCAGAAACCGAACCTAGTCACTATTCACTGACATTTACCAACTCTATCTTGTCTCTGTTTTTTTCCAACCCATAATCTTTAGGCTTTAGGGATCAACCACCAATCACAAAACAACCACATTCTGTTTCCCCAGCTTTGTCTTTCCTTGTGAAGTCTTGAGTGTTAAAGGGTCCAGTGGCTGTCGTTCATCGACACTCTTTCTGATCGAAAATCACTTGCGCTGTCGGTTTAATTACGACAAACAACGCAAGGTGAAGAGCCGACCCACGTCGCCAGTATTCTGTTGGACTTTTGTGAGCTGAATGTATTCCTAGTCTAAAAATAGCTAAGATTGCTTCAATATCCATTTGATATTTGAAAGGCAACATGATTTGTCAGCATTTAAAACAAAAAGAAGAAAAAAAAAAGATTTTTAACATTTTGAATCTCTGTTTGTTTGTATTTATTTATTTATTTATTTTTCATGTAGGCTGTAGAAGCCCATTTCGAAGCCAGTAGAAGGCTGTTTTCGAGGAGGTCTTGTGGTACATACACTTCTTTAAATGCTTTAACTGCGCTTTTGTATTCAGTTACTGAAGTAAATGTGCATGTTTAGCCAATATTTATGTTACACAGTTAATATATGTACACTTTCTGTACCTCTTTATGAAACTACAAATTACAAATGATTCAGAAATGCTCTTTTAAATCTGGACTTATTTTTACACACAGGGCATTTTCAGAAATACAAACTCAAAACTGATGAGGACTGACATGCCGGGTCAGATTTGTTCTCTAGATTGAAATCTGTGCCGAGACGAGGTGAGCAGAGATTGGAAAGTCATTTCCAATAAGTCAGCATGCATGCCTAAAAAGGTCAGTCAGATCAGTCTGTATTACTGCACTCCTGCTTCAATCAGACGACATCCTCCGTTTCCAAAGCTTCAAAGCATTGAATCCTGCACACTTTCCTATTACAGGCTTCAAACTTTAACTCAGGTCTCATTTTCGGTAGAACATAATTAACTCATTAATCCGCCGCTAAAAACATGCAAAAATCGTCAAATTATATTTTCTTGAGTTTAAATGAAATTAAGAACACACTCGTGCACATTTTAGTTCACAGTTAATCTTTATTTGCTGGATTTAACATACGGGATGGAAAAGATCTGTCTTGGATTTAGAAAATCAATAGAAACCAGGTACTAAATTTAGCAGAAAAATTATAGCTTTCAGTTTGGCCTCCACATACAACTACATTTGACCACCTCTACCCCAAAATGTGAAGTTAAAATAAAAATAGATTTTTTTCAGCTTGGCTTTACAAAAAATCTAATCATATAAGCTAAAATACAGTAAGAAAAATACAAAAAAGAAACAGAACGGAAAACAAAAGTTTTAGTATTAGAAAGACAGTTTGAATTGTTCATTGTGTTACACTGCTGCTAGGCCAGCATTGACAAAATGTGACCACACCCCACCCCCCGCGTTTATTTCAGTAGAAAGTGAAAATATTTGGCCAGGGGTGTAAATGAGTAACTTCCACCAATGAACCACAAGAGGGCAGTATTGTCACTCCAACCTCCTCCATTCTGGTGAACCTGAATGTTTTCATTCTCTAATAGTTTCATTCACTAATCAGCAGACCAGGGCCTTTTCCAAATGCAGATTATGAAAGGATACATTGTCATGTTTAAATCTCACAATATGAGTTTCTGTGTACAAAATATATTACAACTCTCTTTTGTGTTCTAGACCTTCAGACTTTCTAGGTTTACAAAGATTATAAGCTAGGCAAACATGACATTGGACTGCTGTCTGCTGGCGGGGCTATATTATAATAAGTACTCCTGACTTCTAGATATTCACTCCAACAGACTTTTGCCAGACTAAAGGAGCCAAAAGGAAGACTGGTCTGATTGACAGACCTTGTTTAGTTCACATAAGCTGCCTTGCACTTTCTGAAATCAGGGTGGTGGTGGCCTAGTGGGTAGGATTCTTGCTTCTGGACCAAGAGCATATGGGTTCAAATCCAACCTTCAGCATACCATCACTGGGTTCCTAAACAAGACGGTCCCCTGTAGGGAATGGATATTGCATTGAATAAAAGTGTCTGCTTAATGCTGTAAATCATCTGTTTACATGAATCACTATTCTTTTATGTTGTTTTAGATATGACTGTTTGTAGTTAAAGAGAATGATAGCAGTTGCTTTCTGCTTACTTGCTAGTCCCCATTCTCTGCTGCTGTGTTAGAGATAGTAGAAACGCCAAGACATGCTGATTAGCCTATGAGGTTACTGAAAGGAAAACACATGCAAAATGTATTGAATATTAACTCAGCTGAAGCAATATATGGCTTCAGTGTAGCATCTGGATTAAAACAATATCAGTGAATTACATTGCCAGCAACTACATCACATAGAATAGAATGAAATACTGCCATACAGGACATCCTCCAGGTTCAGGACAGGGGAAACAGTACAATTGTTTATAATCAGACATACTGTAGTCTTTCAAGGCCAAAGATCCTTGGGGGTGAAAAAGAAAATCCTGCTTCAGCATTTAAAGCACAAATTACAGTTCTGCATCTGTTGTGGTTGGCTCCAATACACACATACACACGCAACCCAGATCTCTTGTGGTTTTCTGCTGCTGTGTGAAAGAGCCAGCATCATCAATGAGCATCTGTTACAGCCCAAGCTCCTCCGTTCCCCACAGATCTACAGACCGCTAGAGTTCTGCAGGAGGACAGTCTGTGTGGTGCAGGCTGGACACTGATGGCCTTGTGTCATGATTCGACAACTACAACCTGCTTTAAAGACCTGATTCAAATCTAACTTGCCATCTAACTGCCTCTCCTTCCATCAGCCAAGACATGTTTGCTTCTACTACCGTTTGAGCTATGTAGGATACTTTTTGTCCATTTTGAGAGATTTGTGTCCTGCAGTCTCAGAAACCATATAAGCAAGTATTTTTGAGATTCACTAACAACTTTATGTGGTTTGAGGTATATGTATGATTGAGGCATGCAGTTCAAAAATGCTTACTGGTGCTTTATGAGCTTGTTGTGTAGCCATCATAGCCTTGTAGCTTCAGTGCGAAACTAAAGAAGTAAGCGTGTCTTGGATAATGGACTTTATTAGATGTAAAAGGGAAATTGTATAATGTTTTTTTTGCCAAACTACTGCATCAGAAAATAAAAGGAAAATACAGACAAGGACCACCAGGGGGCGAAGTAATGTCTAAAAGACTAGTATTTTATACAGTGTGGCCATTTTTGTAACACATGAACACGCCACACACTTTGAACAGCGTGAAATGATTCCTCTGCATTTAATCCACTCACCAAATGAAGCAGTGGGCAGCCAGGAACAGTGTCCAGGGAGCAGGGTGCACCTTCTCAAGGGGACCTCAGTGGTGCCACTGGCATTCCTGGGATTCAAACCCACAACCTTCAAATCGCAGCATTAAAACCACTAGCTACCCCTTACAGAACGACTTTTACTCCGAAGTTATCTAAAAAACTGTAGAGATGTCTGGCAGAACTGAGTGGGACAGGCAGAGTGCAATTTCCCTCCCTGAGAAACAGCAAGAGAACCAAAAACGCCGGCGTGTGTGCTGCATCCACACTCAGCAGCAACACAAAAAAACATCACAAATAAAAAGACAGGAGAGCAATACTGGCTAATGTCTTGATAAATAATACCTGCAGAAATTCTCAGGAATGTCTCTACCAGCAAAGTAGCATCACACCAACACAGTCCTGCTTTCTTGGCTCTTTATTAAAGTACTGGATATGTACTGATTGCATTAACGTTGGTGGGGGTTAAAAGGTCATGCACTCAAACCTAACCATTCTGGGTTTGGTTCTACATGAATGCTGTATGGCTTTAATTTAATTTCAGAGCCTTCTGAACTCAACAAAACTAAAGTGATAAAATAAGGTTTGCTAAATTTTCATCCCATGAAAACCATCCAACTGGCGTACCATCCATTTTCTTTACTGGAGGAGTATTTTTATTGAACCTGTCCAAAGAGGAGGTAGAGAACACAGACAGACCGACCAACTGAAATAAGATATAAAAGAAATGAGGGTGCCTAGTTGTTGCGTAGTTGACAGGGATCCATCAATGTCTGTTCTTAACATGCTTGTAGCAGCCATTGCACAAATAAGATTTCTAAGCACCTCTGAGAGTCAATGCTCATCTGGACTCCACCAATCCAGTGTCAGATTGTTTGCAAATTGAGAAAATTCAAGACCATCATTTACCTCCCCAGAAGTGGTCAACCAACCAAGATCAGTCCAAGAGCAGGACATGTAATAAGGTCACGGAGGAACTAATTTCTAAGCCTCTCTCACATTGGTTAATGTTAAGGTAGCTCAGTGGGTAGGATACTTGCCTCCAGATCCAGAGGTCGTGGGTTTGAATCCTACCTTCAGCAGACCACCACTGGGTCCCTGAGCAAGACCCTTAACCCCAACTTGCTCCAGGGAGACGGTCCCCTGTAGTTAGGGAATGAAAGTTGATTTGGATAAAAGCGTCATTAGGAGAACGCTGTGAATAAAAATGGTGTGCTGCTGGAGGGATAAGAACAAAATAGAACTTTTTGGTTTAAATGAGAAGTTGATGTTAGGAGAAAACCAACACTGTAATCTAGCACAAGAACCTCATCCCATCTGTGAAACATGGTGGCGACAGTCTCAGGGTAATGCTGGTTTTGTTTCATCTGGGCCAGGGCGGCTTGCTATTATTAACAAATTCTGAATAACACCAGTGAAGGCAAAAGGAAGCTTTGAGGACACCTGCCCATGAAGTAAATCTCAAGTAAATGTAGGTCATGAAGCAAGTCAACAAACCTAAGCACACAAGTTGTTCTACCACAGCATGGTAGGCTTGGTAGGCAAGCAGACATGCAGGACAGATCAAGCTACTGTAAATATTAAGAAGCAGTCATTGCTGCACAAGGGAGTCACCATATACTGAATTTTATTGAGTTTGAGTTTATCCCATTAAAGAGCAAAGTACTGAAAATGTGGTAGAATCTATGTCCTTGCAAATTGTGACCGCAGGCCTTCAAGCATGCTGACAGCATGTTTCATAACCAGAGCATAAATGACTGTTTAACTGGATTTACAGCATTACAGAAACTAGTGTTTAAAACGTAATCAAAGCTTTGGAAAGTATTAAATGTGGGATTACTGGCTCATTTGTGTCTGTTCCATGTAATATATTTTGCCATATTGCCCACATGTACACCACAGTACTCCTTTAATCCAAGGAATCCACAGCTAGGAACCATAAGAAAATGTGTTGAGCTACTTGTGCTGCGCATCAAAAGGAGCACCATTACGCAGTTCACCTGATGTCTTTACATGAATTTTAAGTTTTCCATCAATGAGGCACATTGTCTACCTGGGGATACTGTTTCTTTTGATTCCATCTTAAAACTGCTTTATTACACTGAAGTTATCTGCAAGGTAACCATTGGCAACACTAATGAAACCCACAAGTACCATTTCAGGTCAATTTGATTTATTCGCCAATGAACGAATCTACAAAAGGTATCTGGTGCTGCTAAATGCATGCCTCGTTTTCAAAGGCGTTACAAAGGTCACTTGGAAAAGAAAAAACAAAAAACAAAAAGAAAAACATAAAACTGTCACCAAGATCCACTTTAAGACAGATTGCCACAGAGCCAGCAGGTAGGGTGCAGGATAATTCACTTGCAGTCTTAATGATGTAGAGTGACAGACGTTTCACCGTAGGAACTTTACAGGGTTCATTTACACAAAGCACTCTCATTCTGAATAAATATCAATTACAGCAAATGCCTGGAGCAACACAGAACACACAAAAAAGTATTACATCTCAAAGTTAAACTGATCACCGTCTGTGGTTTGCGATTCCTCCAGACAAATACCTGGAGAAACACAACTTCAATTAAAAGTTTCTTTATAGTTTTCCACTTTCCTATGCATGGTTATCCTCTTTGAGAGGGTCATTAAACAATTCAAACGCTTTACAAATGCGAAGACGTCTAAATGACTTTCAAAGTTAACTTCCCCTTTCATGAGAAAGGCATACATACAAATCAGTCAAGCTAAATTCCAAATCAAACTTAAAACTACCAATTTATTAAACCCTCACACATTCATAGCTGAATAAAAACAGCTCCTAAATTTTATCCAACTTTTATCCAAAAAACGTTCCGCTTCACCCTTTACTCATCCATTAAATAGCAGCAAAATCAAAACTCGACGGAATGTTAAAGAACCAAGGCTTCTAACAGCCTGCGTCCTCACGGTTAATCTTGTTGCCGTTGACACGGTTTTATTTCAAAATAATCAAACCAGCATTTACGCAACTGATACTTACAGAAGCCTGAAAGTAGGACTGCGGCTGGAATTTCACAGTATATGAACCGATTTGTTGCCACTGCTCAGAAAGTATGTGCTCTGGCATGCATGTAAAAACTGTTCTAGTTCATATGGACTACGATAAGCATGAGTCCAGTATGGTGTGATGACGCAACCAGGGTGTTGTCACATACAATCGTGCAAACCACATTCAGGCAATATATGACAGACGTGAAAGGGGGTTGTTTGAAAATCTGAGCTGAGCTGGAGAGAGTCTGTATAAAAGAGTGGTGCTGTGGGGTCTGGCTCACACTTTCTTCTCCTGCAGAACTTTGTGCAGTTCATCAGCATCCTCTGCCGTTTTGACACGGATGAGCATTGGAACAGGGGTGGAGGGGTTCTTGTCATCCACAGGGGGATTTGGCACACAGACCACCATTACGTTGTTTTTCCCTGTTCGCGAGCAGGGCATGGTGGAAGGAACCATTATGTTTAGCAGAATGTTACCTAGAGAGAAATAAAAGAACTCTGTTTCAATTCAGTTTCAACAGCACAAAGAAAAGGACGGCTGATTTAGGCTGTTCAATATTAAATCAACAGATCACGGTTAAGCATGTCTACGTGGTCAACAGCAAGTGAGGAAAAGCTAGTTTAACAGAATATCTATGAAATGTGAATTTTCTGTAATCTTTATTATTCAGATGAAGATTTTTCAAAGGGATTTTATGGCTGTTTGAAAAGTTCATAGATGATCTTCCCATGCTTCGGAGCTGTGTCAGTAAAAACAAGACATATTTGCACCGTTTGGTCCATTGCTTATCAGCATCATTAAACAGACAGTTTTTACAAAGGCCTCATTTTCAAATGTTTCTTCCCACTGCATTCTTGTTTTATAGGTGGAACCTATGGCTAATGAGCAAGGACTCAAAAGGAATGTGCGTGTGGTGACTCCGACAAAAAAGAAAATGGAGGAAAATGTATGTTTGTATTTTTTTCTAATTTCCATCAGGGGAGGTTGGCATTCTTTGAACATTACTCATTCAGTATTCTGTTGTGTAATACTGTGCACTGCCTGTTCAACGAATGACGATGAACTATCGTAGTTTCCTTTTCTTTCTCAATGTGTCACCCTTCCTTTTCATGCCTGGGCTCATGCAGCACGTTGCTAGCTAAGCTTGACCTACTTCAGAATGTCAGGACGTGCTTGGAACATTCTCACAGGTTCACTTTGGACACAACCCTCCACTTACTCTACAGTTTGACCTTAAATGGACAATTTTCAAACCTTCCTAATAATTTCGGTAAGTGATCCCCAAAAAACTACCAACTTTCTTTACAGCAGCAGTGAGAAGAATCAGGCTTTATGATGTTTACAGATACATAAACGCTGTTGAATCAAGTGTTATGTATGCAAATTTATAAATGTTTTTATATGTAATATAGATAATGGTAAAACAGCAGAAACAGTGGGACTATTTTGCCTGTTCGTCATGAATGTACCGTAAAAAAATAAAATCATTTCTCGTTTCAAAATTACACGGAACGATGTCTCAGACGTTAGGCAAAATATTCATAACCTCATCATGTAAATGCTTTCTGTGATCTAGTTTGCAGAGGCATTAAGCAGTTCTACAGCAGTAGCTCACCGTCATTCATTGTACAGGCGATATATCTTATGCCTTTGTAAGTATCCTATTTTAATTATACAATAATATGGATTAATCTGCTCTTTAAATCACTAACATTCAAACATGATACTGATCTGATCGTGCTGCGACAATCTAAAACTAGCCAAAGGGGTCACCACAAAAGCATGGAGTTACTGTCCATAAGTTTCATGGACCAAAAAAGGTCTTCTTCATAGCAGATGTGTGGGTGTGATGTTCTCCTTCACTGCTGTCAACAGCACCATTCCAGAATCCTTAAAAAATAAAAAAATAAAAAAACCAAGAGTGTGCAGCTTACCCAGGTTGGTGTCTGCCCGAACCAGAAGCTGCAGCTTACCATCTGAAACCATTTTCAAATGCAGTGTACCAACACCCTTCTCCTTAAACTCGCTTTCCTTTTTGTAGAACAGTTTGCACCTGTAAAGAGAATGGAAGATAAATTGTAAATATTCAAGGAGTGCAATGTGTAAACTGACTGCAAATGTCTTAACTCATGAAATGAAGATCAGAAGAAAAAGTATGGCCTACTTTTTAGAGTAGAAGGCATCTTTTTCCTTGATCTCTTTAACCACGGGTACCGGAGGCTCATCCGATTCCTCATCTGCTCCATTCTCATCTGCAAGGGAAGTGAAGATTAAGCACTACATAAAGGAGAGAGGAATCTAAATTCTACTGGTTTTCTCTTCGCCTACTGTTGAACACACAAAAAAACCTCAGCAAAAAATGTAAGCGTGAAAAACTGAGCATTTAAAGAACAGTCAGTTCAGTCATTGTATTTACACAATTACTGAAGTAAAGGAAAAAATAATCAGGCACACAGTTAATAAGATAGATTTTATATCTGTATATAAAAAATACATTTCTTTCGCACAACCACATTCTAACTTAAATAATGCTATTATCCTAAATATTCATTTTGACAACTTAGCATTTGAAAATCTCAAATTTCTATTATGACTATCTCAAGGTAATTTACTGTAAGGGAAAAAATTCTGTTCAAACACAAATATATAGTAGCCATTATATATTATGTGGTTATTATTAGGAACCGATGCTGATTTATATTTACTGATGCTAAGATAAGATCTATATGAAATAGTTGAAATATGAAATAGTGTTTTCTTTGCCTCAACATGGTCTGTAATAGGGTTCAAAAATGTGACACACCGTTGCTGCCCCGCACCTGAATACACCCATTTAGTGTGTACCTGCAGTCTGGCTGTTGCTGGCAACCTCGGTCTTGGTTGCAGTGAAAGAGAAAGTGGCCGAAGAAGCACCAGCGCTGGCTTTAGCTCCAAACAGGGACGTGGAAGAAGAGGATGAGGAAGCTGAAGGTGAAAATGAGAAGCCGGTTGAACCTCCAGAGGTAAGAGATCCCAACACAGAGCTGTCCACCTTCTGGCCGAAGTTAAAGGTAACCCCTGAGGGAGCTGGAGCGGGAGCCGGAGCCGAGGCAGGAGCAGAGCTGCCCTTGTCCTTGGTAAAAGAAAACAAAGCAGGAGCTGTGTTGATGCTGGTCGCAGCTGCCGTTACACTGCTGCTGCTGGAGAAGGACAGGGTGGCTGTGGCACTGCCGCTTGCCTGGAGCCCTTTCTGCACCTCGACTGCTGCCTCCTGTTTGGCCACAGTGTCTGCAGCAGCCGAGCTGCTGCCATATTTCTTCTCGATGCTGGCCAGGTGTCGCTCATAGTCACGGAAAATGGGGTTGAGGTCGCACAAGGGATTGTCGTTGACATGCTTGGTGATCCAGTCGCGCACTGAGCAGTTGAGAGCTGTGAGCTGCCGGTTGTATTCCTTACTGCTGCTGCTGTTACTGCTACTGCTGCTGCCGCCAGAGCTCACGGCCAAGCTGGGGGTGGAGCCGTTGGAGGTGATGTCACTAGCGTCTGCTGGCTTGGAGGAGGTGGGGCCATTAAACGACAAGGAGCCTGAGGATTGGGGGGGGGGGGGGGGGGTAAAGGGTAGGGGGAGTGGAGGGGGAGAGAGGCAACTTTTGACAGCACTGAATAGCAACGATCCACAAGCTTATTTTACCACAACAGGAGAATGAAGGGAGGGGGTACAGATTAAATAAGAGTGTATACTGCCTAGATCCCTATTGCCTCTCCCTCTCTGCTTTCTACAGGGTGTGTCAAGGCAGCGCATGAGCAAGAAAAAGCCACTGCAGCTTTTCCTTTTTAATTCAGGCCACTGTGCTCCACTCACAACAGCCTGGCACACATGCGCGCACGCACACTGACTGCTGATTCAGCTCCATTAACCTCAAATGCCACAACTCTTTGCTCAACAAAGAGATTTCTCAAGCCCATTTGAAGGTAATACATAGGATATAGCAACCCGAATCTGTTCATTTCTAGGTGTAAAAAAAGATTTCGGAAGGACCAAGTAAATTTAAAAACCTAAATTAATCCTTATTAAACGTAGGCTGTAAGATTAATACATTTTATAAATGTATAATTTAATTTTACAAGATTCTACTGTTCCTTCTCCAACAGAAAAAATTCAAATAAGATGCATGACGACATCTGTGTTGGTTACTACAGTTTAAGGTTTACCAGTATTGGCCTTGGAAGTGGCAGGGGAGTTGAAGCCGCTGAAAGATGGGGTGACAGACGACGTGCTGCCATTCGTCAGACCAGTGAGGGGTTTGAATTTGAGGTTAGCCCCATTTCCGAAGCCTGTAAAGGTTCCTCCAGCTGCCGGTGCTGACGGGGTCAAAGCAAAACCCTTGAAGCCTTTAAATGCTCCAGGACTTTCTCCCTGTAGCAAAAGGAGGAAATTCATCTATAATTCACATTTCAACCCACTATGCTTCATGTTATAGCACTGAAATTGAATGCTTAGCCTATACACAATACACAACACAATGTTATCAACACTTGCATTTTAAAAACAGAAAATATGAAAAAACAACTACCATTTATATACAGAGAAACAAAAATGAAGAATCTTGTTTCCTTCCTTTCTGAACAAGACAAGTGGTGGCTTGTACTTGATATGCCCTTACAGCTTGGCATCAATACTCTATCCAGAAACCCGATAAGGCCATCTTTAGCCAATGAATAATAAACAAGGTAATAAATAGACAGTATGGTGAACTTAGTTTTAATCTGATATTTTTGATACACAATACCAATCTTCATGACACTTGGTCATGCAGCTCCTTATTGTAATGCTATTCTGCCACATGCCTCATGTGCAGAGGGGGAAAAAACAGTATCAGTTACCTCAGCTCCAAGATTTCGACGCTTGGCCTTTTTGATGGCTCGGTTTTTCATCACATCCTCACTCGCAATTGAAAACGTTCCTGCCTAAAGGAGAGGAAGAAGCCTAAGTTTTACATGTGGACACATTAGATGTTTTCCAGTTTTTCACTGGAGCTCCAATTAATATGATTAATATGAATGTCACACTTTTATGAACTAGTTTCCACTACATTTATTACAAAGTAAAGGTCTTTTTGTTTAAAAAATCTAATGTAGATACAAAAACAGAATTACAATATAGTAGGTTTTGCGTGCTAAAAATTTAAACAGGCTTTATTTTTTAAAAAATAATTTATTTAACCAAAAAACTATACCTACCAACATATCTTCATTTATAAAGTCAGCAAATAAATGTGAAGTTTAGTTCATTTCACTTATTTTGGCAGATACAGATAAAATTGCTTATAAATTTGACCACAGTCAGCAGAATGAGTCAAGCTCATTTGCAGAATAGGACATGATATTTATGTCTGAAAATGACTAAGTATAAATTAACCCCCCTAAAAATGTCTACAATTTTAGTGTAAAACCTAAATATTCCCCAAAATATGCTCCCCAAAATTTTTTTTCTCATTTAATCTTTGTTTAATACATTACTCATAACCCATTTCTGTACTGTACAGTTTACACTGAACTCCTGCAGTGATAGAATGTAAATATTGATATTACCCTGCACTGTAATTCATGCACAGGCATTTTCTTTGGTATAAGCAGGGTAAATAAAGTAATAATTTATTGCGCTGAGGTGCATTGCCAGAAGGCGCAGAGCGTTTGGGCAGCATCTTAAGAGCTTTGAGAAGAACGATACAAAAACAGGCGAACAGGAGGGCAGCAGCCAATAACCGGAAATTTAGCTTTGGATTGCTATTTATGCTATTAGGAAATTATATTTTTCTTAATAATTTAGAACTAAGATGCTAAAAAAAAAAACATTGGCATGAAAAAAGCAAAATAAAAATTCAGACTCCTAATCCGCGTACAACTGGGGGGTTACTGTAATTAAAATATTAGGTACAGAAACACAAATCCTTCCTTTACAAAATCAAACTCCTTTCAAGGAACATAAAGAAGGTAACAGACATATAACAGGATTAATTTATCTTTATCTTTTTAAACCATACCTCTTCTCCTTCATCTTCTTGATCCCAGTTCCTGTCCGTCAACTCTTTCTCAGCAATTCGCTTTGCCATCACAGATCTGCTTACAGGTAAAACATATGAGAAAATTAACAAGACAAATTTATTTTAAGAAAATTAATAGTAAATTGGCACCAACAATCTAGCATTTTGTGAAAAAAAAATATGCCTACTGATCCACTCTGACAGTCTATCTTTGGTCATGTGTTGTTGACCTAAGTGAAAACACATTCTCTACAGAGAACACACTTACATATTCAGTTCGGCTCTACTCTGTTCAGTTTGGTTTTGGATCTACAGATTTCCACTACAACTGGTTACTATAGCAAGAGCGGAGCGCTCTAAGCTGAGGTAAACAACCCGGCATCATTACAATTGCCAGCATGGATGGAATCAGAGGGGTTTTATTTCTTATCCTTGGTTTGTGACTGTTTGCCACAAAACTGAGACAATTGGCACCAGACAAGGCTTAAAGAAGCAACAAAATTTCAAGTGATGACATCTTTGTTTTGATACACTTTTGTCATAGGCCTACAGAGAATCTTTCAACAGTTTTTAATGCACTTGTTTACATTTACGGCATTTATCAGACGCTTTTATCCAAACCGACTTCCATTCCCTACCTACAGGGGGCAGTCTCTCCC
>JBBPDC010000129.1:23681629-23693540 GCA_037974485.1 Hemigrammopetersius urotaenia
GTCTTGCTCAGGGACCCAGTGGTGGTGCTGAAGGTAGGATTCGAACCTGTGACCTCTTGGTCCGGAGGCAAGTATCCACCCCACTGAGCTACCTCCAACCCACTTGTTCTAAATGCATTTTGTTCAGAATATTAAAATGAACTTGAATACTTGTTTTATGAGAGAAGATATTTAATTGTATATTTCAGCTCTCTTACGTTTTGGCTATTAATGAGTGGGGCCAAGCAAATTATTTTATTAGAAATTTTATTTTATATTGTGGATTGCTTTCATTGGTTTGGGTTTTTTTTGGCCAAGTGTTTCCTCATTTTCAATTTTTCAGTTGTGGTCCAAAAAAATCATTTCGGTGCATCCCTACTTTACATAAAAATTCCTTTTGCTTATTTGTGGTTACAAACACAGCAATATCAAATGCAGACCTTTTACTAGAATAGCCCAGAATCATGTAAACATTCTGCACTTTCATGGTATGATTAACATGTCATCACATTTGTTCTCTTATATTCAGACACGGAAATCAAAATTGATGCACAGAATATGTAGTTTTCTGTTAATCCAGGAGAGAGCACCACTACAGTACACCACAGAACTTACATACACACCACCCCAACACTTAAGCTATTACTGAGCCCTTATGTGAAAGTGACCATTCAGTCATACGTGAAAACACCACAGTATACAATGATATACAACATGAACAGCACAAAATTCTTCCTCCCTATTTAACCTATTCACCATGTGAAGCAGTGGACAGCCCGGAACACAGCACCCATGCTCTAATCACCAGGCACCAGCTTAAAACTGAAGCAATACTATCACACATCATATAACATCACCTACCGAGAGAAGTGCTGTATTATACAAAAACTTTCGCAAGATTGTTGTGCCAAATGCAGTGGGTTAATAAGTTACTTTACTAAGCATAAAATTGTCCTCATGATTACATAAAAGGGAGCAATTACAGCAAGAAAACTACCACTCAGCTTCCTATGTCTACAGTAAGATGGCCAGTATCATCACGTTTTAAAATCAACAGGCATATTTCTAATACTTGACAAACATTAGTGGTATGAGTAATTTTCCCCCTTAATTTATTTTTAAATTCCAGAATTATTCCAAAATTATCTGCATTCATCACCACAGAGAATCAGGTAAATCATCAAGCAGAAATACACCATTCAACAAGTCAGCACACATCATCTCTGTACTCTACCAATCTGCATTTAAAATGGTGCAATGATAAAACAGAAAACCACTTTAACTTTAACTTTTAAAAAACTTGCAGAGTAGTTAATAATTATCCGACATTAGTTTTTTTTTTTTACAGGATCATAAAAGGTTTAATCATCTGTTGCACTGACAGCCTAGTCTTGGCACTCAAAATCTTCTTAGCTGCCAGGACTACACTTTTCTGGTGCTATCTAATAACTTGTACAAAAAATGTACTTTGAATGTGACTGTCCATCTTCAAAATACTAAAGTATAAAGCCCATATAGCCTACTGCACCATTACATTCACTGTCATGGCAACCAAAAAGCCTTTTGGGAGGCCTGCATCAATAGAGAGAAACTTTACACAGTGTTACAATAGAACAAAAGGTTTTTTCAAGACTTTCTAGACTCTACAGACGGTTCTCTGTATCTTTAAAGTTCATCATCCACCAAGGCTGAGATGTCTCTAAACATTACAAACAAGTCATCTCTGTTTTCGGTGAGGTTTAAGTTAATCTCAATATTACTTGCATCAGCAGGTGAGTACAAGCAGACAGAATCAGGGTTAACTACTTTAAAAGTGATGTTTAAAAGCTATATATAGTTGTTTAGAAAGTAAAACCAATCAGACCACTCAGCAACAACAGGATCCAAGTTTTTTTTGGTTTCTAGAAAACTCTCCGCCTTCAACTCCTCCTTGGCGAGCCCAGAGTGGAGAATAAACTCCTTTTCTTTAAAAGCCACTCCGCCATGAACGTGTGGCACACACCAGGAGCACATGACATTTAGAGATTTGGCAGATTTACTGGCTGCTCTCCGGCCGGCAGCCATCTGAAGGCCGGTCACTAAGTCCAGCTCTGTTAGCTGTTAGCCTTTAGCAGGCAAACTCTAGCTCACTAAAGGTGAGTAGCCAGACCTTTTCCCGTGAATATGAAACGTACCATCGAATACACACCTTCCTGACGAGCACAAAAACGGTACCAAACAGCTACTTTGTAACGCAGCGTCTCTTAAAATAACAACACCGGCAGTTTTCCCAGCCTCACCACGCCACCATTTTAGAAAACGAGATATTCGCGCGTCGAGTTGCGCCACTGCGCATGTGCAGTGAAGAACACTCGCTTGGGTTTATGGGAATTGTAGTTTTTGGCCACTTCCCCGGACTACATTTTGTGCAGGTTGAAAACGAGACGTGTGAGAACTAGACTATGTGGATACAAATATTGGGACACCTCTTAATTACTGAATTCAAATGCCCCCTTACTTCCACAATCATATTTAACGTCTGTATGCTATAGTATTTCACATTTACAATAATCGAAATTACTCAAGTGAAAGTAATACAACTGCTGAAAATGCTTTAGGTGTGATGTATAAGTGCATGCTTAAAATGTGAAATGAGTCCTCAATAAAATGATCTAAATGTGTAATGCAGACAATAGCATAGATTCCTTTCTGCTCAAATCCACTGGTGCTGTATTGTTAACATTGCTGCCTAAAAACAAAAGCACTCTCACATTATAAGTGGTTATTTGTCTCACATTGTCTATCAAAATTTTGACTGGACTACATGGACCACTATTTGCTTTCTAAAGTACTACAGGCAAGGGTTTGCCTCAGGACTACCTTCCAAGAATGATTGGACTCAACCTCCCTTTTTAACTAGGCCTTGTATGGCATGGCTCATTGTCCTGATTGCTAATTGTTTCACTGGCTCTTGACACGTTTGCAAATGCATTGAGAACGCACAACACAGCACGTCTTGAGAGTGTTAAAACAGCAGAGCTTGCTTTGATTCTCTGAAATTCTCTTTTGACATTTCTGCTAAATTAACACGTCTATTGTTGGCAGTGTAGTCAAGAGTGTTAATTTGACCCTGATGACTTTACTGCACAGATTCAAACAAGTCAGTCAAGATCTGTAGCAGAGATTGTGTAAAAATAGTCCACCACAGACCAGGTTTATTAACAGACTTAATAACAGAAAAAACATGACTAATATTTAATGACATGTTTTTTCAGCATGCATGAACCAAACCAAATGTAAGCTTCTAACAGCATCGTATTTTTCTTCATTTTTCGACTCCTCCTTTTCTTGTCTAATTTAACAAACTGAAAAAGAGATGCTTTGAATTTTCTTGAAATAAACATGCACATCTTTTGCGTCATCAAAATGACAATTACATATAAGTCAGCGTAAAAGACCAGAGTGTACTGATGTTTTATTCATGCAGAATGACGCACAAATTTCAAATTAAGCCATTCAGATAATGTATTGTTTTTTTTCAGTCCATGATCCCACCATTATTTTTACTGTAGTTGCTTTGTCTCTGTACTTAATTACTGTGGTGCTGTTTGTTGTTAATGTCTTGTTTGATCAGTGAACTGTGACTGACAGCCTAAAACAGACCACTTGTATCTTTACAGGTCCTACGCTTTGGAATAAAAGCCTCCTGGGTTTGTGAAGGTAGCTGATGCAATCTATTACTGCCAGGCTGTTGGTGGGGTTTCGCTCCATTGCAGAGAGGGATTGATTCAGGGAGAGTTTAGAGGGGATTTTGCGGAAAACACCGCAGAGTTGTGAAGCAGATGGCTCTGCTCCAAGCGCTCAGGATCCTGCCTTCGATGTGCCAACACGGGAACAGGTGCTAAGGAAAGTAGGAAGTGAGCTTGGGGGCCCTGGAGGACCACAGGAGAGTCCTGACCAGCTGGTCAGGAGAGAGAATGGAGGGAAAGACAGGTATCAAGCTCTGGGTTTGTGAGGAGAAGGTAAGACAGAGAGAGAGAGAGCATATTTTCTGTTCCTCATGAATGGGTGGATCATGATATTAACCCTTTATAATCCCACACTGACACCCAAACATAACATGCTGAACAGAATCTGTTGCAGCATTGCAAATGTGTGCATCATCATGAATAAAACATATGACATTAATACTGCTTTGGCTTTCTGCTTACTCTTGGCAGCAATTGTGTTGGTGTGAGATATTTTATTCATGTGGAAAAGATGTATACATATACACAAAGTGCATTTAGTGCATTATATCGGTAACACTTTACTGACGTTTTGTATTCATTAGGTTACATGACACAAACATAATACTCTTATGGCAACTGACATGAACCTAAACATTGCTTGTAAAAACATATTCAGATAAGTGTCAGTTGCTATAACACTTTCTTGGATGAAATTACATTCCATCTTTGGGCTGAAATGAAAATTTAATGCAGGTATATATCAGGTATCTTTGTAACTGGGAGTGTAATTTCTTGAATGAAGCAAAAAACCAAAACACCAATTCAAGAACTGCTTGTTTCCCATTTAGTGGAAAATGTATGTATTTGTTGCTATTTGTTCCCAGTTTCCAATGGGGTGTGTCCGCAAAAGTTGCAAAACTGATCCCGGTGCGCCGGTTGGAATGGGGGAATGGCCTGAACATAGACAAAGAGGGCCTCCTAATAGCTATGAAGATTACTGAGCTGATAAAATGACGGGGCCTCTGTCTTGTCACAAAGGAAAGAGGCCTCTCTTGGACCGTTCCAGCCTACTGCACATGGGATGTTCTTTATGTGGGGGAAGGAGAAACAAGCTGATTTTAGAATGTTTTGACACATCTTACCGTCACGTTTGCAGCAGTTCACTCACAGCTACCTTGTCAGTGAGTACTGTACATTATTATAGCAAACATTTTCCAACACTGCCCTGTTTTTTATTGGGAGATTCTAATCAAGCTTTTTTAATCAAGCGTGACTTACTTTTTCTTTCAGGAAAAAACCCCAAAAACATCCAGTTCTGTTCCTTGCATGCCAATGTTGGGTTTGTGGGGTCTTTTAATCATCACCTCTTGCTGCCCTTTGAAATTAGGGCAATGTCTTCATCCTTGTTGCTTTCCTAATTAAATCAGGGAGCACTGATTATATTTTTTTTCTGGATGCATTTCTAATTGCAGATGTGCTCACAAGACATATTTAAATGTCAATCAGCCACCACAGATCACTGAAAGCCTAATTATGCGCAATTAGTTAACTGTCATATGCAGTAATTACTGGAGTGAATGGACAAATTAAGAGGAAATTTAATTGGTTGCTCTTAATGGAGCAAAATGTACTTTAACTGTGTGCATCGCCCACCGCTTAAACTGTATCAATGTGTATCAATATATGAAGAATTGATATTAAAACACATTACAAAATATGTACCACACATACTTTAAGGAGAGTTGCTAAAATGAAGAGGGTAATTGTTTTGCAACAATTTATATTTGGATATATCTGGATTTACAGAACATTATTAATGCCTATTGTTTTACAGTCAACAAAACTCTATGCAATGTTGTTATAAAACATCTGTCAGGTCATGAAATGTGGCTGTTAGTGATATATTAGGAAATCCATCTGTGAAATTATTCAGAATTGGGTCATAAATGAGGTGTTTTAGAAACTGAGATTTTTGCTTCGTAATTGAGAGAAAAGCTGAATTTGAGGAAAAGCAGTTTTCAAAATGTGCGAAAATTTTCCCAGTTAAACATTCTTACAAGATGGAACACATCTGTATAACTACAACTAAAACTGCCAATTTTTATAAGGAGATGAACATCAGTATTGATTACCTTACTTTGGAATGTGTTTTGCTTTCAAGTGTAATTTTGGAAGTATATATAAAGGTGTGAGTATTAGTGTGTGTGGGAGTGTTTGTATGTAGATGTCCTGGATGTTTTGCCACCTTTCACCATATGACTGCTGGAATAAGCTCCAACATCCCCCACCCCACCCTGGGTAAGGATAAGCAGCTCAGATTATGGATGGATGGATGGATGGATAGGTAGATGTGTGTTTGTTCTACATATACACTGTGGTATTTCGTCATGCATGTACATGTACATCAAGTAAAGCCCAATTTGTTTTGTATGAACTGCTGAATAATGCATCTTTAGTGGAAATAAACTATAAAAATAAAAACTATCAATTTAAAGGAAATGACATTAACTTAATTAGTTGAATACAGAACTTGAATAATTCAAAGAAAACAAATCTCTTGTTCACTCTTGAACAAAAATGGCAACAATTACCTTTGATGTACTTCTAGTAGTGTTTTTCCATCCACCTACTGAGATACTGATTACCGATCATTCAGTTGATCAGTAAGCAGTATCTCGTGAAGCAGAATGAGGTGCTTGTGTAGTAATTCATCACACACTGGCATGGAAGAGTTGCTGATTTAACTCCTAGAGATGCTGATTTAAAATAAATTGCAGTGGTCTCTTATTTGTTCCACAGATGTGTACAGTAGAAATACCACAGTGGCCTACTGGGGGCCACAGCCCGTTGGTTGAAAACTTTTGAAATAGATGTCATTATTTTTGAATATATTTTTAGATATTCTATTTAGATTCTGCAGCAAACCTTACACTGGCATATAACACGATATGGTAATGCAAAGTATGAGTGGAGCTAAGCTGTCATAACAATTACTAAATACAATACAGTGAGACAAGCGTGGGTGTGAATTTGCTAGAGATGCTGACAACAGAATGCTTGTTTTTATCTTTTAAATCTGACGTGCTTTTAATCAGCTTAGCAGTCCCTCCTTCAGTCCTGCATTCTATCAAATGATGAAAAATTCATAGGTCTGATATAAAACATCTTCTTTAGTCGATTCCAAACTATTGCAGAACATCTTCTCACCAAGCATTACACATGAGTGTTTCTGCTTCTCAAACATGCAAATGAACATGAAAAGTCTAATGCCTTCTAGTGGTTGTTATGGGTACTTTAGAATGCCACTCACCTGTGCTTTTGCCACAGCAGCACTCAGTCATCAGCAGTCACAATAAATATATATATGTACATACACACACACACACACACACACACACACACACACACACACACACACACACACACACACACACACACACACACACGTACGTATATGTACTCTGGAAAAGCATTAGGCATTGGAGAAAATTAGCTTTTTTGCATTAATATTACTGAATATACTAAATTAAACTAAAATGAAAAAAAACATATGCAATAAATAGTGATTTTATGTACAGAATATCAAGGTGTTCCTTGTGGAAGTCCGGTATTGCTTGTAGTTTCCATCAGAAAACTGGTTTGACTCAATCAAGTCCTTCGCAAAATTATATCAGGAGCTGCTGAAGGAATTTCACAAATCCAAGCAACGGCTGGAGACAAAGAAGAGCAATTTGGAACAAACCTGTGTGCTGCTTACTAGCTCACAAAATATTAATATTTCATTTTCTTAAATAAACAAAACAAATCTTGATACTTTTTTCTTGTCTCTTTTATGTATTCTAATGTTTACTTTGCTTGAAGAAAGACACATTATTATCATACACTGAGAAAAATACATTTGCATAGACTTTTGCACAGTACCAGCCCTAAGAGTCTGTATGTGGCTCCATGCTTCAGTTCCCCACTACATAACTTACATTTTGGTTTCATAATTGTTACAAAATTATATGTTTTAAGATTAACATTAATGAAGCATGTATACGTAGCAGTATTTGCTATGTCCCGATTGCTACGGTTTTATTGTGTTGTAAAACTGAAAGTTCTTGAATACAGTATTATAATCTAAAATGGAATATTTCTGACATCTGGCCCCAAATGAAACACCAAAATGGAAGAAATGTTGTACTAGGGGTGATCATACACCCGTAACCTGACAAAACAAGTCTTCTTGTCACACAAATCAAACATGCTTGATTAAATGGAGTTCAGAAGACTCAGTCTGAAGTGCTTTGGTAACACACAGCGCTTCGGTGTGATCCGATAGATATGATCCACTTATGGCAATTAATAACACACACACATTGTATTGTCGAGGTCATTACTGCGGATGCCACATGTGTTTTAGGGCATCTACAAGATGCTGCAGTTGAATGTAATATTTCAACTCAACAAAGAAGGTCAAGTACAAGTACAGCTGACTTTTCCGTGGCTGGAAATCGGCAGAGCGAACCAGTTCTTCAGTGATAATTACTAATATTCTTATGACAGCTGTATTCTTGCACCCAATGACACCTTCTCAACATCAAGCAGAATCTCATTATCATTCCCACATCGCTGCTGGTATGAAGTCTTAAAATAATGCAGTTGAAAATTAATCCCACTGTAATGTTGTCGCTAGGACTGAGAATTTTGAAAAATGTTTTCATCACTGCTTCTGCTAGACCTACGACTACACATGAATACTTCTGAGACCCCTGTGGAATAATTCCAGAAGTGCCATTTTTAGTCCTTCTCAGTTGAGTGCTTTCACAATTTAAAAAAATACCCACCCTCTTTAGACAAAAGTTTCTCTCCTAATGAATTTCTCCAAAGAAACGTAACACCTTTACCTAAAAATGTCCCATATCCTGCAGTTTTTCATCTTTTTTTAAACATTTGTGTGATGGTTCATTCCAAAATTAGCTTCATTGTTCCCACTTCTTCCCTAACATTGTCAGAATAAATGCACTAAATTACATGACCGTCTCTGGGGTGAACCCCTCATGCACAGACTTCAGGGTCTCTAGTACCTTCTAGTTAGGGAGCATAATTGTACCAAGTTAAGCGTTAGGCATTTTATTCTTCAAGTCATTAAACGGTACAAACGTGCCCATATCTTTATGGAAAAACACCTTAGTTAGTTTAAAGAACATAGTTTACATTTTATGTACCATATACTCTTTTCTTCCTCGCAGAGTAAAGAGTCTGTGTCTGTTTTACTTGGTCTTTAAGACTGATATGTGTAAACAAACTCTCTTCTGATAGACTGCCCTGCATCATGCCCTATTCAAAAAGCAACTGAAACACTCCCTATGACTTCAGTGTAAGTAGGCAGGGTTAAACGGTTGGCCCAAAAGGCAGATATTTGTTTTTGTGACATCACAAAACAAAAACAATAAATTCAAAACGATCATTTTTTGCAGCTTATATTCCATACATATGTAGGTTTCACATTTGACATTATTTTTAAAAATATTCTGTGTAAGTCAGTGTGTAAGACTGGGCTCATTTAGGGCCTTTATTCCATAAGCCGTTGCACGACTCTCCTGCTCCTCCCAGATATCACTGATGACTAATGCCTCGCAGGCCTGATAGCCCATAAACGACTGTTTGTTTGTTCTTTTCACTTGAGTAGGCAAAATGGTAATCATGCAACTGTGCAGAGTGGCGAGTTTGTCTTCATGATAAGGATTTAATTCACTTCTTTGTGTGCAAGATAAAGCAGCAGCATACTTCCCCATCCCAGCTAAAACAAAAAAAAACAAAATCAAAACAAAGAACCACCATCAGCATACAATGACATACTCGGGTGCAAAGATAGCCCACCCATCGATTTGAATGATTTGTTTGATCCTAAAGCATGTAAACATGACCTCCCATGCCTTCCCCTTATCTCTGGCTGTTTCTTTTCTCGAAATGGTTGTGGTGTGAAATAACTACATGTCTTGGGAGAAAGTTGCAGACTCAGTAGCCAGACAAAGCAACAAAACCTTCGAGGAGCAGCAGAAAGCCGCTCTGTTATCTGAAGAGCATGGCGCAGAATTACTGTTGACAGAAGGAGCACTGTCTCCAATTGCTTTTTTACACCTTATGTGTAAGACTGAAACAGCCTACACTATGCTTCAAAGAATACTGAAATATTAAAACAAGACACAAGACAGACATTAAAGTGCATTAAAGGAAAGCTGCTACTGCACTTACTGCAACTGCCCATTGTGTTTCATTATAGGTGTCACAGAACAGGGAAATGTCAGCTTCAGATGCAACAAGCATTGATTGGCTTTTCCTGGTCTTAGTACACATACAAGTTATTTACCATTGGAGAGCAATTGATGTATATATACAGTATATGTATATATACACTTATTTTCCAATTGCTTTTAGAATAAAAATGATTGGTCACTGGTTTTAGTCTGTTTCAGGAGCAACTAACTAATCCTCACACTTGGACATTCTTTTCTATATATGGGATGAAATAAAAACCTAGTCCACACACTTCACTCTTTTCCATGTTTTTTCTTAACTTTGCACTAACCTCTGACTTTTGACATGTCGTTTGCTAAAATGCGCAACTTGGTTGGTAGTACCTTGGTTAAAAGCAGATGTTGATTTGAGTATGGCTTAGCAGGTATAGATATTTACTACTTATAGCACTGCTGTACATTGCTCTGGATAAGAGCTTCTGCTAAATACCGTAACTGTAACTGTTTCATAATTAATTGAGGGCAAAACCAGAAATGCAAGGACCATATAACAGACCACCAGGAGACCAGACAGACCACCAAATAAATACTTTTTTATCTTGGGCTACTCCAATCTCATGATACCAACAATTATGGGAGGGTGAGTGCCAGTACATGCTTCTTCAGAGACATGTAAAGCACCATTGCATCTTTCTGCTAATGTAATGTAATTGGACATCTCAAGACACACAAAGCTGCCACATAGCTGCCACTCAGTTTGGCCAGTTAATAATTGTTTGCATTGGCTGGCATCGTGCTAAATAATGCCAGGAGGACAGTGGGCCAGCCTAAATGACTGTGGTTTTACTATGAAGTTTATGATGTTATAAGCATATTTTTTGTCTAAATCAGGCACTGTAAGTAATTAATCCCAGAACAGCATGCAGACTGCGATCACTTCAATTTAAAGGTTTCTGTATGCTCTACGCTTTGACTTCTGCAATATGGTCCTTGCTTCGGCTAACAGTTTGCTGCAGACTGAACTCATTTTCCAATGATAGGACCAACTCTAGCCCTTAGACTCTCCCAGCAAGTAGGGCCTGGGCTCCATTCCTGGTTGGGGCAGTTGAGGGTCTGTTTGTTATTTGTGTGTCTGTGTGTGTTTATGCTGAGAATTTTGGTTTCCTCTCAAAGACATGAACACCAGGTGACCTGGAGATGCTAAATAGCCCCTAGGTGTGAGTGTGTTTGTGTGTCTGCCCTGTGATGGATTGGTGTTCTGTCCAGAGCGTTTCTTTGTTTTTCACCTGGGGCCTCCAGCACCCCTTGACCCTGGTTTGAATAAGTGGCTCAGAAAATAAAAATGATGATAGAGCATATGCTGCGGACATGCAGGAATATTCCCTTTAAAAACTGATTATCTTGGTCTTAGTGCACTTAAGAGATTAACCACAACTTTACAGAAACCACAACATTTTGTTCAGGATTGCACTTGCGTTCTGGTCACAGAAAAGTCAAAGTAGTTTGTGCAATACACATGCAAATGTGTCTGCAAAATCACATGACCCTTGGGCATGACAGTTTCTCAATTAGAAATAAAGCTAGTGGCTTTACCTATTCATCTGAGTAATATTTACAGTCAGCCCAGATTGCCTATTGATATTGAAAGCAGTGTAATATATTTTCATTAGCGTAGAGCCAGCCTTGCTTGGCTCATGTACCTCAGGCTTTTGGGTAGTGCTCCATGCCAAAGCTCTTACTCACAGGGGGAACTAAAAATGTCAGAGTACCACTTTAGTGATTGAGCATCTCCAGTTAAAGGACGAGAAACGTTGCATGACTGACGCAATCATATATCCGAGCCGCATGTCATGCTGTTGATAATATGAACTTGAAACAAGGAAATTTTGTGCTTATTATTTTGTGTCGGTGTGTGTGTGTGTGTGTGTGTGTGTGTGTGTGTGTGTGTGTGTGTGTGTGTGTGTGTGTGTGTGTGTGTGT
>JBBPDC010000129.1:23697835-23711153 GCA_037974485.1 Hemigrammopetersius urotaenia
GGCTGTCCATGTGTGGGTGGTTATAGGGTCAGGTAGGTAGCAGCTTTGAAGGGAACTGTGTCCCAACACACACACACACACACACACACACACTCAAACAATCCAATGTGTGTGTGTGTGTGTGTGTATGTATATGTCAGGATGTACCATGGTGTATTGTATGAGTACTTCTATATACAGTATATATATTAATGCTGGGCAAAAATGAAATTTTCAAACACTATTAATCACATTGTTACAAGCAAAAGTAAAATATAAAACAAATATGTAATATAAAAACAAATCACCCTCAGAGTCAGAGGCATGTGGAGCAGAACCATTACAGCAGCTGTAAAGCGGGACCAACTCTATATGAAAGTCCATGTGTCGAAATGCAGTCTCATTAAAGTCTCAGTTGGTGTAATGGTCAGGTGTTCCATTACTTTTGTACATGCAGTGCACTTATACAACACATGGCACCACGGCACATGCTGACATTTGATAAAAACCAACCAGTATTTGTATGAGTATGTGTGTGTGTGTGTGTGTGAGAGAGAGTATGTGTGTTTAAACAGCAAAATAAACCCAAACCAACAAGAAATGTTTTTTATTGTTGCTCAGTTTTAAATGCATTTATACAGGAATAGTGAGTTAATAATTGACTTTTTTTCAGAATATTATGTTTATAATACAGAACTCTGAAAAGCTCTGAGCAATAAATGACATTAGACCTCAGATTTATTAAGCAAGTACATACTAAAATGGGCTTCATTTATAACTATCTGACCATCTTTTACACCACTGAGAAATAGTTGCTGATGTTCATAAAAAAGTGTTATAATTTTTTTGACTGAGCTGGGGGAGCAAATTACTGTGATTTATGGCCATATCAGGCTTCACCCCACATAGGAAGCCTAATTAAATTCCTGAGTTATTACCCGTTAATTCATCATTCTGCTTTTAAACAATAGTCCACCATGACGCCCATATTTACGTGATTCAGATCTCATCCTTACTGCAACCAACGCTTTGCTCTAAAATAATAAAAAAATGGATCAATACTCCTTCTCCTTATTAAAGTGTGGGATACATAGAAAATATAACAGAAGGAGGAAAACACAAGTGTAACTGTTTTCCCAGACCCCTCTAAGATGATGACAGAGCTGTGTAGAGGCTTACTGTAAGCATCTTGCAATCGGAAGGGACTGCTGGTCATTTGCTGAGAGGAGTTCAAGAGTTTCACTGCTGAGCCGTGAAATGAAAAGTAGCAGCTGATGTAGCACAGAGCCTCCGACCTGTGCCGGGTGGGGGAGGGGGGTCTGATGCTAGAGAGTCATGTCTGCCTTTGTAGGCAGGATTTCTGCACACATGCCTTGCTTATCAGACTCTGGTCCACACAGTGAGACTGAATCAGAAATAGGTTTAGTATGAGACCCTTTAATGTGCAAAATCTATGAAGTCTAATAAATATATATATATATGTAGATTTCTTTATATATATATAAAGAAATCTACAAAAATGTTAAACATAATACACAAGATAAGCCACAAGTAACATATCAGATGTATATTTACCCACAAACACACTCACACAGACACACAAAAAATATATATATATATATATGTATATATATTGTGTGTCTATACACACACACACATATATACACACACACACACATCCTGGGCTTTCCAGTGATGTGTCATGTGAGGGGTTTGCCTACTGGGACTGCAATGGCAAGAAATACATGAGGTGCACCAAATGCAAGATTTTCCTCTGCATAACCAAAAAGAAAACATACTTCCAGGACTTGACAGCCAAAATATCCAGAGAATGTTCTACGACATTTAATTCACTGTTGAACTAAATTGTTGTCCTTGCAAGCAGCAAGCAACAGAAGAGTGATACAGAATCATATTGTTTTGATCAAATTAAATGTGTTCTTGGGTTAATATCACTCTTTTCATTTTCTAAATTCAGTTCTATTGTCACACGGAAATCATCCTGCTGTCCTCTACAGTGGACATGCTGGAAATCTTTATTTTAAAAATATATTCAAAGAAATTTTAGGCCCAAATAGATAGGAAATCACACAAAAAAGAAATTGTGAGACACCTTTTTTTCTTTGGTTTTCAGGAGGACATATATAGGAATGTGTGTGTGTATTATGTGTTGTGTGTGTAATTTAACTGAACATAATACGATTATTAAGGATTCACAAAACAGGATTGTAGAATAAATTCACATGTAGCTGCAGCAGAGCTGACTTCTACTGGCTCTGAGTGGTCTGCTGCTGTCCGTGGTGCTGAAATATGCTCCACCTGCTCTACAGTACTCTGATCCAGCCTGTTGTTAAATGTATTTCTACATTACAGTGTTGTTAACTGTTTCATTCAAGAGGAGCAGTGGTAAAGGTTAAAATGTTTGAATCACACAGGCTCACTCATGACTGCTTGACATCAACTTCCAGCTCACATTCGGTTCAGCCCATCACAGGATGCTGATTGGCTCTCCCCAGCTGGGTCTGTAGGCCCGCACACACAGTGGAAACTCTTGATTGGATGCTGGCAGCACAAGTATGGACAGGCTCTCCAATGGCACTCTGAGTTGTTTGTCTCAGGGGAGGGGTTTGAAGAGAGAAGGGGGAGGGGAGAAGAGTGTCAGCCTGAAGAACAAGAGGACGAAGAAGAACAAGAAGAATGCATTTCTAACCTGATTATTATTCATGTATGCTCAGTTTGGAAAAGTGATAAGTAATGCTTGAAGGTGAAAATAAGAACACAAGGCCGTAATTTGAGGGCAATAAAAGACAATACCGCCTAAACAATCTTGTATATTTACAGCTTTCTAGCCTGCACTGAAAAAAAGTAATGCACTACAATTCAAATTTGAATAGAGTCGATTCAATGCATTTAAATGAAATGGTAATATTTAAACAGGCCTGTAGCAAAACAAAGCAATGGAACAGAAAGAACAAAATTAAAAAACAAACTTTTTGAAACTGCACAGAGTGGTGCACAGAGTGGTGCACAGAGGGTCCACCCACAGAAGTGTGATGTAACAGACTCTATTGATAAAGTAAAGGCAATGGGATGCAAGCATTTACATCTTAATAGCTGGGAGGGTGTTGTGTTAATTTAGGCTTGGAGGTGGGAATACTGAGGACAAAAGTAATGAACAGCCCCAAGGACAGTGGGCCGGGGGCAGGGGTGCAGGAGAGGGTGGGGGGAGTTGTCTCCCCACAAACCTAATCCGCCTAAAAAATGGTTCAGACAGACCATTGTGCACCACTTACTGCCCATATTGATAGCTGAAGCATAACTTATTCACTTGGACCACTCGTGCCTGCTGTGCATTAGCCAAAGGAATGATAAGACTACTTAAGCAGATGGGCCTAAGCCCAAATCAAAATGCACAAAGGGGGTATAAGGTGACCCATATTTTACATGTCAATGCAGAAGGTAATAACACCAGAACTGTTACTAACACATCATACCAGCAGTGATTGCAACAAAACACCCGGCAGAAAAGACCCCCTCTGTTTGCTAGTCCTGAAATAAAACACTTTAGTAAGAAATGTTTTGGGATGCTGAGCCAGCACTGTGCAGCGTCCCAGAGACCTTTAAAGAAAAAAATGTCTGTGCCAGCTCTACAACTTCCTGCTGTTTACTTACAAATATTTTTTTTTGTTTGTTTGTACTGCATAAGACTATTGTAAGAAAACAGTGAATGCAAAATTAGACATAGGCTACGATACGGGATTCTGCTGAGTATGCATTAATTAATCAGTTCAATGATTTGAAAATTCATTTGTACATCGGAACAGGAATAAGAACAAAATCTGTAAAATAATAATAAATGTTAAATTAGGCACATGCAAAAATATCTGATGCCCTTTGTTCAGTATTTGTTTGCTTATTTATTTATTTAATTTGTTTATTTACTTGCACTTTTGTTACTAACAGGAATAAAAACCTAATACCAAGACTCCTGTAAAAGTATCATAAATATACAGGTACAGGTTGAATATAAAGTGCATAATATTTATTTATTTATTTACATGGACTTTTGTTTCTAACAGGAATACAAAAAATAATACAAAACTAATCCTAAGATTCCTCTAAAATACCAAGACCCCTGGGACACTAATATCTTAGCCTTTGCCTAAATTAAAGTGTGATTTAGTTTTTGTTATTTATTAAAAAGTATTACATTATATTTAACAGTCTGGTTGTAAGAACAATCCTAAATGCAAACAAGTTGTGATCATTGCAAATGTTGCAAATATTCTTCCATGTGCTTAAAGTTCTGTAACATTATTTACTTACACCTCCCCATGTACTGCGCATGAGTGAACGCATGTTCACTTGTGTGTGCATTTGTGTATCTGTGAATGTGTGTGTGTGTCTTTGTGTATGTGTGTATACGTGTGTGTGTGTGTGTGTGTTTGTTGTGTGTGTGTGTGTGTGTGTGAGAGAGAGAGAGAGAGAGAGAGAGAGAGGGAGAGAGAGGGAGAGAGAGAGAGTTCTGCTCTTCTTTTCACTGCTTCATCCGGGAACTTCCGAATTAGCATTGACAACCGAAGCGCAACTTTTTTCCCCAGGCAAAGTGAAATCAAGCCGCGGACTCGGACAAAAAATATAGTCCCTCCCCCGTGTCTCATCCTCTCCTTTTTCAAAGTCAAAAACAGCGACGGATAACTGGCACATCGGTTGCGCTTTTAACCCGCCGTCGGGAGGGTGGACGCGAAGCCTTTTTCGTCGTGTTTGGAGCACTTTTTTGTGTGTTTGTGTGTGTCCCTCTGTGTGTGTGTGTGTGTGGTGTGTGGAAGTGAGTGAGTGATGAGTCTCGGAGCCAGGAAAGAAACGAGAACTTGCTCAGCAGCCTGAGTAGTTCGTTTCTTTCGAGTGTTATTATCGCTTTTTGGCCGAGAAAGCTCATTTTTGCACGACAACTTCGCCCCGCTCGCATCTAAAGTGGAAGAAAAGTGATTTTGAAGTCCAACCATGGAACTACAAGGCCTTCAAGAGGCGTTGAAAGTAGAAATCCAATGTCATCAGGTAAACGAACACATCGCTGGCTGTTGTTGTTTCGACCGTTAAACGGGACTACTAACGGTTATTTCTCTTCTCGGAGAAGGGGGCCTTTTTCTGGACGAATTGTAGGAGATTTAAACATTACGGGTGACAAAACAGAGAGGCAAAAACAAGTGCTATGGCTTTGCTACCAAACACTGTGGCTTTGACGCCATGACATGCAGTTTGAGTTGGAGCTTGTTAAAGCACTTTTTTCCATTTCTCTCCACTTTTGCTGGAGGAGGCTGCAGGGACGGTTTTTAACGGCTCCAGATAAGAAGGCGATGGGGTTTTGTGTAGCGATCAGGACGAGACTTGCATATTTATGAGCTGCTCACAGCTTTGCTCGTCGCTTTGTTCCTCGTAGTAACTTGAAACACTTTTTTTTCTAACTCCGTCTTATGGTTGTGTTGTTTTTTGTTTTCGTCCAAAGTAGTTGCACAGATGAAGACAGACCCACAGGTATGTGTAGAATGTGTGTGAATGTGAATCGTGCTCAGAATAAGACATTTAAAGAGAGAGAGGAGAGAGAATGAGAGATGTGTGTGTGTGGAGAGGAAGAGGGGGAGGAGGAGGGGGTCGCAGCGAGAGACTTAAACTTTAGCAGTATAAATCTCGTCTTGTTTCTTTACTTATCGATCAGATTTTTGTCGTGGGACTTGGCTGGAGAAACCTGGGCCACCCATTCAACTTTTGGCAGTATTCTCTTTTCTTTTGGTCCAATTTTCTTTCTTTCTTTCTAATGCATTGTAGAATATAGGGCTTAAGACACAACTACACGAAAGGCAAAGGAGAATAACAACACTAGGAGGAAAAGTGAAGTGAAATTAGGAGAGATCCTGTTGGTTTGTTATGTCAAGACGAAACATCACTGTGTAACAGCGTAGCACGGCTCGAAAGAAAAACAAACAGGGCTCTAAAAGTGCAGGAATTCATGGTGGTGTCGAGGCTGCAGGGAAGTCACCAGGCTCGGCGTGTGCACGGGCTGCTCTTTTAAGTTGTGTAACGTGAAAATGTTGAAAAATTTAGCGTCCATTTTGAGTGGGTCGACATGTTTCTAGAGAGAGAGAGAGAGAGAGATAGATAAAGAGAGAGTTGGAGAGAATGAAAGGGAGGGAGAGAGAAAAAGAGAGAGTGAAGGCTGCTCTCAAGTATCCGGCGTTCACTTTTTATCTTCCTTTTTTGAACGAAGTGCTGTAGTACGACAGAGAGATCAATGTGAAAATATGAAGTCAATCTACACACTTACTCGGTACTTTAATGCAGTATTTGGGTTATCATTTATTAGGATGCGTATTATTATTAGGACTATTTTTTCTTATCCTGGTCACATGACGACGTGCTAGCGTTCGATTCGAGCTTCGCGAGGACACTTTATTGATTTATTTATTTATTTATTTGCTTTACAGTCCTGAATCAAGACAAGTCTAACTTTATTTTTTATTTTTACTTTTTTGGGACATGTGTTGGTCATAATTATAAGACACAGAGAGCCGGATCTCTCTTTAGCACAAAAAAACCAGATGCCATACTGCTTCAAGTGCCCCTCCGCCTCGGTTGTATGAAGTTGCCTGGTCTGCCTCAGAGATCTGATGAAGTAATAAAATAATAATCTCTGAGATGACAACATGTTATATATATATATAGTCATATGTATGTATTTATAACCCCCTCCCCTCCCGTTTAACTGCGAGACCCTCTGTCAGCCCGTTTCCTTCGGAATGCAGTTTTCAGCACTTGGAACAGCGCCTTGTTGTATTATTTATTTATTTTTTTCCTCTCCCATATTTTTGCCACCTGCAATTAAACGTGTTCCAAATCCCAAACGACAGTGATGTGGCAACGAAGACAGTCTGTGCTCGTGTTGTAAGACCCTCTGAGTTTGTGTGTGTGTGTTTGTGCTGTGTGGAGTGCTGCAGGCTGGCGTGTGTGGTCGCTATTTTTGTTGTAATGTTTCTGTAAAAGCTTCTTCAGTTTGATAGTGGAAGCTTCCATTTTGTGAGAGAAAGGGGTGTTGGTTTCTTCCTAACATGGAGAGAAAAAAAGTCTGCAGAGTTTGATGGTGGGGGATGGGGTCTCATTCATGCCCAACATTACCATTTTGATTGCTTTGATGCTGTTTTTGGAGGAAAAAAAAAGAGGGGGAGGGGGGAGGCAGAAGAGGAAAAAGGCGAGTCAGCATAGAGCAGGGGGGGGGGGGGTGTTTTACTAGAGAACACACAGAGCTTAAAAATGACCTCCACTCATGTCGGCTCTCCCGTTTCACTCGACGGAGGGAAGTTGGTTTTGACTGCTGAGCAGCAGCATCGGTGCACAGACATGTTTCCTTCCATGTTCACATTTTAGAGCCTCAGCACTCGGAGTGCAGATGCCTGGTGACTTTTTTGCAACCCTGATGAAACACACATTATTGTGTACACAGTGTGATGCACACCACTTTTCACAATGTTTTCACAAGCTGTGGCTGATGGTCAATTTTAATGCACTGAAAAATAAGACCAAGAAGAGTGCCTCTTTTTTTCCTTTTTTGGGGGTACATCATTTCCTTTTAAATAATGACTGCGTGGTCAAGGTCATTTTACAGATCAGTGAGTTTGATTAGGAGTTATGAAGGAGAAGTCACATTCACTGCACAGGCAGGTGATTTCTCTGCTATATCTGCCTTCATGGCATGCTCTGTCGTCCTGGCCGTCTACATTCAGACATATTATAATAGACTGTAACGTGTCAGGGCATGTTATGTCATCAAAAAGCAAGTTTATTTTCAGAGAGCCGCCCAAAGAGCACAGAATTCGGTGAGGTGTGATGAGAGCTTGCATCACATATGCAACAGTAAGCAGTAAAGATAATATAAATGTGTAATGATCAGTTGCTTTCTGGTCTATTGCAGAGATACTTGCATGATACGTATGTGAACATCCTGAATAGTGTGGCAGGGTGTGTTTACTGCTTTATTTATTCTGGTCGGATTAGTGGTCCAGACTAAGATCATTGACAAAAAGCAGGCATTTGAAGGCATCAGTATTTTTTTTCTACCTTTAAGGCCAAACTCGCAACCTCCAAAATAGGCATGATTTGACCTAAACAACCAGTAATATTAACTTCAGGTTAAACCTGTTGAAGTTGGTGGGTTGTAACTAAGGCTAAAATTTTGTTGTTAAATCTGGATTTATGCAAACATATTAATTTTAGTGTAATACAAGACAGTCTATAAATCCATCAAAACACTAATATCTTATACTTACAAATGTATTCAGTGCATCCTGTTTACAAACTGTAATCTTTTGTTTCCCTTTAGGCCTGAAAGCTAATCTTGCATACCATTTTTTCTGGTTTAATCGGTGTAATGAAATATCTCTGCAATTTGGCAAAATAAAGAGACGCAGTTACATGTTATGATTAAAAACATGTTGATGAAGAGTTTTTCTTCTTTTTTTTAAGTCTAGTACATTTACCCCTTGTTGCATCAGAGAAACAAAAGTTCCACAGTGTTGAACTCAGGCAGATTTCAGGTCTTTGCTCGTTACTGCGACTGCAATTGTGCTCTTTCCTCATAACTTTGGATTGTAACAGTGGTCATCTTCATAAGTGCAACTCTAGCTCTTAAGTAAAGAGATTTAATTGTATTGTTTTCCAAGTTTTGTCAGTTTAGTCAACTCATTAAATGACCAGGACCCACCAAAAGGATTCATAAAAATATCTCAGTTTGCTTTGTTGTTCATGTAGGTATTGTATAAAATATAACAGTTACAGAACATTTCTTGTAGTTACTGAATAATAAAGTTAAACGTGTTAATAGAGAAGTGCTTCTCTTAAGAGATTAAAATGTCAGTTTATTCCCTTATGATCCACAATTCATGTAAAGAAATTCCCTGTTTTGGTTGTACATACAACTACTTTTATCACAACTGAATGAAAATGAATGGATGGCATAGTCAGAGGTAACTGCAAAGAACCAGAGGAGAGGGTATATAAAATAGGACAGAGGAGAGAAGAAACTAGAGAGAGGGAGGGGGTCTGAAGGGGGGATGCAGAGGAGGGGTAGACCAGAGGCGAGGAAAGAAAGAGTAGTAATACAAATTTGGAGGCTAGAAACATATTCTTTTCATCAAGCGTACAGAGAGATTGTGTGTCTAAGGAATGGACAAGCAAGTGCATATCCAACTTGGCTTGTATCTTTTTGCTTGGAAGCAATTCACCATCCTTTCAGGAGCAATTTACTTGGATCTATGTTCTCAGCTGAAGGCAGCTTGGCTCTTGCAAGCACCTGATTGGCCTTCACCTGTAGCAGCTCCTGCTAGGCAGCCAGTGATTGGTCAGATTGGGCCTAGGGGCAGGCAGGGCTGGGCTCCCCTCTTGTGCCTCTGTGCCAAACGCAGTCTACTGCTGTCACAAGTGACTAATTCTTCCATTTTTGACAAATACTAGGTTAATGTTGTCTCATCATGTTGGACTTCCACGGTTAAAGAAAAGCAGTGAGAACACAATGTGTTACTGAAGCCTTTTAGCTACCTAGCTACACTTTGTCTTTGTTTACATGTGTTTCTAATAAGGAATGTGAGATATGGACATAAAACCATATTTTATTTCTGTAAATACTCTGTATATATACCAGTAAGCCTTGCAGTATATTAATACACTCCATTGAACCTTTGATATGACCACAATTATAGATTGTCTTGCATTATTTTAACTTATTGTACTTAAATTTGTCAGAAAATTTGAATGCTTTGATTCATAACACGACTCCACCGACACTTATCTGGAACTTCTAAAGTTGGTCAGGATTCTCACAGCAACAAAAAATGACTGTGTGTTTTCTAGATGACTCATTAGCATATTGTGGCCTGCAGTATCAGTACTGCAAATCAATATCTTGACAGTGATAAGCTAACAATATTTTGTGAAGCCCTACAAGCTAAAGAGAACAGAGAAGGCCTTCTCAGCCTTTTAGACATTGTTACTTTCAGTTTTGTTTGATCTTGCTATGAAAATAATTTAATTTGTTCAAATTTGCTTAAGATGTAGACAGCTGTTTGAAAAAGAACTAAATGCCAACCACCTCCAGTTCAGCGTTGGACTCCCTCAAATTCAAATGAGGTTTGCAGCTTTGGCAGGCTGTTCCTAGGTCAGTGGTTTGGGGAGGGGCATGCTGAAGTCAGTATGGCAAATAATATGGTCGCTGGCTCCTGTGGGAGCAGAGGGTGAGTCCCTTCCAGATGCTGTGGTGAGTTGTGTGTGAGTGGCAGCTTGGGCTGGGTGAAAGGTTACAAGAATCAGCTAACGGCTCCTTCACCATCCGCTTCTTTCAGAAATGGCAGTGGGGATGGGAGGAGTCAGTCTGGGGGGGATCATCCATTGAAACCGCAGTTATCGTTTGCCCAGTGGACTGTTTAATTGTTTTGTTATCAGAATAGAAAATGGAGTAGGTAAAGGGAGATGAGTGTGTTTTTAATAGAGTAGAGGCATGCATAGAAAGCATGTCTTTAATAGCACATGATGAAGCTTTTCCTGGGACTTTTTAAAGTAGCGTTGTGCCAACAGAGGGTAGCAGAAAATTTTTATCTCAAAAAAGCATCATAAATATGGTTATATGGTTATTTGTAACATGTATGTAACACTTCTTGTGTCATTACGAGGGCATCTTATGTGAGCTTGGTGGTTAGGCTTGCGATTCTAATTTGACTGCATAACCCTGGGCGGATTCAATAGCGGGACATTGTAAAAAGGTAAAAGTAAAGAATGTTTGGCCTTGGAAAAACCTTGAATTGCCACATAACCTTTGCAGTGTGCTGCAGCATGTTGCATTTTCTGCATTATGCATAGGTTCTTTAAACTTCTGAAAGGGTTTTTCATGCTTTCACATCTCGTTACTAAAGAACCACCCACTGCAAAAGAGGCAGATGTGATTATTCTATGGCATTCCTTTTTGTCACATTTATGATTTGCCATTACTGGAATTGTTGATATTTTCCATTACCACACCTACTAAATCTGCTATATAAACATTTTTTAAATGTAAAAACTGACCAGAACCACCTGGATTAGCCCTGTGGAGAAGTTTTGAAAGTACTGAAATAAAAAATCTTTCTTGAAACAAAACTCAGGACACATTGGACTTTCAACCAGAAAGACCTGACAGCTAGGCGATAGACCTATAAATAATGTTTCAGTATTTTTAGGCAGTTTTTCGGGACACAATATAAATCTCAATATTTGAAATCTTGTGTATAGCTCTTTATAGATGCTTAGTTAAAGAACACCAGTATAAAAATTGTAGCAGTTTCTGCAACAAATTAACTTGATATAAAAATTTAACAGTAAATTAAATGAACAAAACAGTACTCAGTGGTACCTGCAGGTTTGAAATATGCTTGAATGAAAGGGAAAAGCAGAAAAGGTTTGGACTATAGACGTAATGATTTTCTTTATGGGAGGAGTTGAGGCATAATCATTTTCTTGCCTGGGGGCGGGAGGGGGTAGAGACATAATTTGTCTTGAGGGGAAATATATATATATATATATTTGACTCATATAGTTTACATAAAATATACTAGATATACTGATGTCCTGAAGAGCAGAGAACCTCTAGTCGTCTGAGGCGAGTAATTCCATGATTTGTTAGGTTAAAAGTTGTACTTTGGAATTTGAATTTTGGTTATTTAAAAACACAAATACTAATAGAGTTGGCTTGCTAGCAGGAACTTTCCGCTTTGCTTCTCCATTTCGAGTGGTATTTTGTGTTTTCAAGTGGGTTCAGGCCTGTAATGAAGAAGCCCTTGGCCGCTGTTCCACCTCTTGATACAATGAACGGTGATTACACATTGCTTTCCTAATGTCTCTTGTAGAAACCATGAAATAGTTCCATCTTCCACTGTGATCATGTGTGCAGAATGGCACAGGGAAGTGTACAAGTCAGAAGTTATTTTCTTGTTTGCTGACTTTTTTTATTTGACCTTAAACTGTGTAGCAGCCAAGTTCTAGTGGCCACTAGCCTACCACTATTTTACATTTTCATTACTAGCAAAATTATTGAGAAGTCTTCAGTTTTGAAACCTCATTGTAGGCCCATTTAATCTTTTTTAGTACGTTTTTTGTCCTTTTGACCACGAACCAAAAGTGCTGTATTTGAGATTTTTGGTTCCTAAAATTGCGGTTCATCATTAATATAACATTAATTTACACTGCACTAAATGAATAAAATACATTAATGTTCTTCTCTTCTAGAAACACTAATCAGTTTGAAAAAACGGTCAAATGTTAACATCTGTCTGATTCCACTGATTTTTTAAGCAAATATGCGCCAATGCTAATATGTTTCTGATATCATCATCATCATCATCCCGCTAATCCCTACTTTAGTTTAGAGAAAACTGCACCATAAAATGCCCTCACAAACTTCACCCATGTGTGTCCATGACTACCGTAATAGAATTAGGAGTACAAGACCGGATAAGGTCTGCTTCATTTGAATGCTCTGAAGACGGCAAGAAAAGCTAAGGTTTTAATTCTGTGCTCAGGAAGTAGAGCTTGTCAGTGAAATGTTCTCTCTGCATTCAACTGGATTCTTTGCAGTTCTTAAAGCACCTCATTAGAGGGCCTTTCTGTTTTTCTTCACACTAGAGGAATGTCTGAGCTTTTTCTGGGGCATCACTGTTTCAGCTGGAGCATCATTGTCTCTGACTCGTGTTTTGTAGATGAATGCAAAGAATCCATGTTTGCCGCTTCATTCCTTCTATTCGTATTATTTACCATAAGCTTCCCTTCAAAGCCAACTGCGATTGAATTATTGATAGTCCTAGAGGGTCTTTCTTTGTGCTTCGGACCAGGGAGCAAAAGGAGACTGATGCAATGTATGATTCATCACAGGAGCGTGCATATGTTGAAAAACTCCAAAGTACATATTTGCGTAAATGTGCCCCGTTCTGTGTGTCCACATCAGACTTCTTCTCAGCCCGTTCATTCAAAGGGCAGATTTTCAGTTTGCCACTTTTGAAAAGGTCGTTTGGGGGGTCTTCGGCATCCACACACTTAATGAGCAAAAATAACAACACGTGAAGTGCGTAAGCACACCTTGGAAAAAGGATCACCAAAACACAAGGAGAGCTTCCGCACCCTGGGGCCTAGTTCAGTCTCAGACGTGTGCGCGCGTGTGTGTGTGTGTGTGTGTGTGTGTGTGTGTGTGTGTATGTGTGTATGTGTGTATGTGTATGTGTGTGTGTGTGTGTGTGTGTGTGTGTGTGTGTGTGTGTGTGTGTGTGTGTGT
>JBBPDC010000129.1:23717679-23747355 GCA_037974485.1 Hemigrammopetersius urotaenia
CTCCCCCCCCCCCCCCCCCCCCCCCCCCCCCCCCCCCCCCCCCCCCCCCCCCCCCCCAAAGCAACCCAAACACTTCATGGTGGTGGTTTTTTTTCCTTTCCTGAGGAGATGAGAATTAGGGGCTTAGATCTCCAGCTGCTAAAGGCCATGGCGTTTGGATTATGAGGACCATATTGACTTTCCCTTGATCATGTTTTGCTGTGTCCCGCTGAGCTGATAACCCAGTGCACCCACAGCCCACTGACCGGGAGAGGCCGGCAGGACGCCTGTGGTCAGCAGATTAGCAGCTGACATGAGCGGTCCGCGCACCGTCAGCACGACAGTCCGCAGCCAGCCAAGACACTTTATCATCAAACCCAGCCCTCTCTCATTGCACTCACTCTGTTTTCTCAGCATTCTTCCCGAGATTGTGTTGACAGTAACCAAGGCAACACCGTTCGGAGAGCCGTTGTCACTGTGCCAAGTTGAAAACCTTTTTTTTCCTTTTATTTCTTCACCAATGTTAAAACAAAGCCTTCATTGAGTTGGCTTAATCTGTAAAACAAATTTAGCTAAGGGTGACGTCTTTTTGCTTGTAATTAACTATTCATTTTCTTTCTTTGCCTGACTACTATTTGAGTTCCTCCTTAACGGGGATGGAAGACGTTGTTGCGAGACTGGGTTTGCTATCATGAGGATAGAAAAGGGCGTCATGTATTGCGGCATCCGTGTCTGAAGCATGTTTAATTAAAGGGTTTCGTTAGAAGCACCACACATCTGATTGAATTAGGCTGTAAACTGACAGGATCTCTTGGAGAAAGCTAGTTGTGCTGGAAACCTACTTCACCTGCTGCTGTCTGAGAATCACAGCACTGAGTTCAACAGCCTGTGGCCTGAAATCAGTGCTACTATAGCTTGTGCAAATGCCTTAAAGGGGCTGTCAACTTTTGCTCATCTGTTTATGCTTTGCCATGGTATTGCATGAATGTACAGTTGACCGACAAATACGTTTCGGGTGGGATTGTATAGAAAGATGCTGACATCAAGTGATCTCTTGAACCAAACAGAATTAGCACGGATTTTTGCGGAAAGCAGCTTCTTTCCACACCTTCACCACACACATCTCCAAAGTCTCTTTAGTTATGCCTGATTGTCTACCAGCTTTCTGGTTTGAATTTTAAAAGCACACATTGACTGTGGTAAAATGTCTGTAATGCAGGGTTTTAATGAACAAAAACGGTCTGTGTCTTAAATTAAGTTTACCTTCTACACATTTAGCTTCAAACCTGTACTGGTAATGTACACAATGTCAGGCATGATGGTATCTTACTTGAAATGAACCAGAAGAATTGGTCGAGGCACTGCTTATATAAACTAAAACGAAGTTTCATCATAAATCAATGAAAAATCTTGGAGAGCTTTTAAGTGATGACATTTAATGTTTGAGAGTGAACTAAATAGTTTATGAATGGGAGAGGGCTTGGCTTGAAATTTCTTGTGTGAGAAATAACGTTGTATCCTGGATATCCTGGATACCATCTGTGGAGCACAAACAAGTCTTAGACTGTTTTGAGCTTTTAGCTTGTTAGTCTGTGCAGCCAGTGCCCTGCCTCAGAACACCCCACTACAGGTTCTCCCATTCAAAAAGCAGAGTTGATTCTGCCTTTTTTTTTTTACTCAAATACCCCCTACTCAACTTCATCATAATTTTTAATTTTCTAAACTGTGAGGAGTGTTTGTCTGCAGAAATTGAGCTTCCCCTGTTGTGTGTGGGTGTATTAGCCTGCTATTGCTTAGTGTTAACAGAGATGGTTCAAATCTGGTGTCTCAAAAGCAGCCAAATGTTTGTTTTTTCCTGAAGTTGTCAGTGTAAACCACACCAAGTGAAGAATATATTACTCAGTGTATTACAGGATTCACACATTGGTGTCAAATCTTGATGTTTAGGTTAGTGGAACTATTACTGCAGTACTGTAGCGCTTGCTAATGTGCTAGGGTTAACATTGTTAGCATACACGCTGTCTCTAGTCACACATCAAAATAAAGTTAGGATTTACATCAGTGTGATGAATGACTTGTCAGTGTAGCAGAATTTTTTTATAGGGATTTTTAACAGAAAGACCAGTTCTCAATGCTTGTGCTGTATACATAATGTGAAGGTGGTTTACATTGGTCAAATAATTTATAGGCGGCTATTAGCCTTAAAGTGTCATCTTAAATCAACATTGTACATGTTTCATTGAAGCTGCTGCTGTTTTGATTTGAAATCCGTTCTCTTTCAAATTGAAATGCGATTAATCGTTCAGCCCTACCTGAGCCCTTTTCAGACTCTTGCTTTTAGCTCAGAATCGCATCTGGAGACAATAGTGTTTGTGTTCTTTAATTTAGCAGACATCACTGTTGTGGATTCCTCTTTAGAGAAAAGCGCAAGCTTTCATCAGACTGAAATGGAGCAATTTTGTAGCACTATGAAGCGTCTGAAATCAGAAATTGATTTGTGTCCTGTGCCTGAATCGACACTCCATTGTCTGAGGCCTTGTACGACAGTGGCTTTCTTTGCTGGGCAGAGAGTAACAAGGTAACAGGATTAGATCATGTTAGTTGACCTATAGGATTACTTTATTCGAGCAGGCCAACACTTTCAAAGATGACTTCATCTGTCTGCCTACCATTCCCGCACTCTTTTTCTTTTTCCTCGCTCCCTCTAGGCAACCTCCTTTTCTCTTTCTCTCTCTCCCTCCCTCCCTCCTCCGCTCACTCGCTCTCTCTCTACCCCCCCAGAGGACCAGAGGGGTAGGAATCCATTTCTTGCACAATTGAATTGAAAAATAATCACGAGTGGAACTGCCACGCTTTGCTGGAATATGATGATCTGCAGAGAGTTTGGCGCTGAGGCAGGAGGATGACGTTCAGAAAAAGAAACAATTACCGCAGAGAAGAGAAACCCTGACGCTGTAATTAAACGAAGAAGCGCCTGCCTGCCCTCAGAGTGAGGCCTTATTATCTACATGCTAAACTAACGTCTGTCAGGATACGGCCTAAGCGCTGGGAGGAACTCTCAGAGTCAGCGCTTTTCTATATCCTGACCTACAAGATCCTGACCCGTGCTCTAGTCAATGGAATATGAATTAAGAAAGCTGCTGAAATGTCCATTAATTATTGGACAGGTTACCAGTGGTCATAAAGGGGAATCAGAATACATCCCATACCTAGAAACAAATTATTTGGTCAGTTGATCACAGTCCTTTCCGCTTTCAAGTAAATTAGACATGCTTTAACCATGAGTGAGGGAGTGGAGTGCTTTAATGCCATTCAAGTGTACTTTTATTTACTGGCAGTCTCTTAGCCAGGATTGTTTTTTAGTCTCTCTGTGCTTCCTCCCTCCCTGAGTGTGTGGGTGAGGAAGTGGTTGTCAAGGATTTTCTCTCCTCAGCCACAAACAATAGACTCGCTCTGCAATACAGACATCACCAAAGAGTAGAATTTCTACAGTTGCGGGCATAAACATTCTTTCAGCCTCCTTTTTAATCTGCAGGACTGAATGGAAAGATGAGAAGGATAGGATTAAAAAGGTCCTACGTAGGTCAGTGCTGCTCTACTCAGAATTTGAGATTTAGTTAAGTTTAATGGGTCTAAATTTGGGCCAGAATTTGAAGCTTGATCTGTTACATTTTTTCATCGAACTTAAAAAGAGCTTTCTGTGACAGGACAGACTTTTTGCTAAAGGTTATGATTCATCTGTGCAACAATGGTTTTGTTCAGGGGGTTGAAGGTGGGAGTGTCCTCCATTTAGACATGCCCCTTCTCCTTACTGGCTCATTTGCATGTTCTTCTGGGCCAGCATCTCACTGTGTATGCATTATTGAGGTGGCCCTAAAAGGGAAAAGGCAGGAAAGTTGTGTCCTCCCCACGCTCAAACCAGAGTGACTTCAAAGCCCCTTTTAAAAAATTGATTGGATTTGTTTGTGCCTTTTTCAGGCAAGAGGATTTTTTCCAGCCACAAAAAAGGGAGCCTTTGTTTATGCTCAGACTCGCGTTAACACAGCCTCTAGTGTTTGTGAGACAGCTCGGCAACTTTTAATAGGTCAACTACGCTTTGCCGTCTCATGGCCTAAACATGAGGCATGTGTAGAAAGTGCTACTGTGAATGCAACTGTAGCAGATAATATTGTAATTCCACATTTTGTGCAGGCATTTAACTGCTACCTGTGGTCCCCTAAACCTGAATAATACGATCTGCTGTGCTCTCTGAGGTCCTTTTCTTTCAAAACAGCTGAATCAGACCCTACAGTACTTGCTCAGTGTGAATTGTTGTCATCTGAGGAGGAACACACAGTCCCAACAAACTAACGCTCCTATGGTTTATTAGCGGAGCAATGTGACAAGCTCAAGGGTACCATTCCCGCATCTTTCCTGAGATTCAGCTCCTTCGCACTGTGGTCATTTAATACATTGCCATAACCCTCAGCTGAATCATTTATCCAATCTCCCTCACTCTTTCTCTCTGTTGCACTGCACTGCAGTCATCTGGCTGGATACGGGCTTTCTCTGCCAACTGGTTGGATGTGATTAGCCTTTGAAACTTTGGCTACGGTAATAGAGTCACTTATTGCACCTTTTTAAACTGTTTTAAACAGTAACACTGTTAGTTAACCTGTTACGTCTGGATTTCGCCCTGAATTATAATTTCTTGTACCTCGTCAAATAAATGTAGTGGGATGTAGTGTAAAGGTCAAGGAAAGAAGCTTACAGAGCAAGATGTAGTTGATCTTGAATAAATCAAAGGGGATTTCCTTACATAAATATGCAAATAGAAGCAACCTTGTTAATGTCTGTTAATTTAATTGGAATATGTTGCCGCTAAAATGAGCTTAAACTGTAGTTCACTGATTTCATAGGGTTGAAATGGGATGTGATTGAATAGGTAGCTTATTTAATCTCTCTACAAGCACAGTTTTTAAAAACTTGGGTCAAACTTGGTCTTGTTGTGACTGATTTTTTTCCAATAAGTGCAAGTGTTGAACCATTATACTTAAACCCAGTCTTTAACCAAGCCTGAAACTGATCCCTGATCAGCAGCCAAGGGCAGTTTCTAGCAACATTCAGGCTACGATGGCCTTGTTTGCACATGGCCCCAGAGGGAGTCGCCCTGGTTTGCTAAAAGCTCTGAAGGAGAGGAGCGTTTCGGCGGAGGTGGCACCAAGACAAGACGCACAAAGCATACGGTGGAGGACAAATGCATCATGAGATGCAGTCCAGCTTGCCTGGGTCATTTATTATCCTGGGTATCCTATCCTAGTAGGGTAGAGACAAAAAGGGGTTTGGTCATGGCCAAATCGAAGTCCTTGCTGGGCTGTTACCTGTTACATCACAGCAGCCAGTGCCAAACTAAGCAGCCTCCCATAGGGACCAGGTTCAGAAAGCGTTCGCATTTGGACAATGGAAACCAATGGCAAGAGGCCATCAGGTAGTGAGGAGCAGCCAGAATGGGGTTTTTTTGGGTTTTTTTTTTTAGATTTTTGAGTATGTTGGTCTATATTGGGTATTATGTCGCAAGTACAAGCGTTGTTTCCAAATGAAGGTTGTTGGATCATTGTAGATTATTTGACTGCATCAACTTAACCTTTAGCTTCTACACAACACTGATTTTACATTGTCAGACATGTGTGGCAGCCTGACGATTTTGATGTGGGATCTACAATATTTACAGACTTGACGGATGCAGCCGGTGTTGGCGGGGATCAGGTCGCCGTTAAGCTCTGATGAGCTGTCAGGTCTACGCCTCTGTTCGTCTAATCCTGGCATCCCTCTGCAATCTGATCTTCCTCCCAGATCTCTCCATTGCTTAAGGCATTGCTGCTTTAATGCAGATAGTGCCTTTCTAGTTTTGTGCCAAATATAATCTTTCAAAATCCTTCCTAATCAGAGCTACAGTGACACAAACAGTGTCTTGGAAAATGGCTGAGGAAAGACTGCATAATGGCTCCAGCGCTGGTGAACAGGCTGGAAAGGAACTAGTGTGTTGAGCAACACATCAGGGCGAATCTATATTTGCAGCCACACTTGATATTTTTTCGTAATACTGATTATTTCTGGGCAGGATGTGATAAGGTGTCACACAATTATCACCGTCAGCGACACGTTCAGAGCACAGAGTATCTATCCAGGACATCTGTGCACAGCTGTTAGAGGGCACAGATTGTGTGGAGAGAAAGTTTACAGCCTTCTGTTGTGCTCCTTTGCTTGATAAGTTGCAGTACAACAGGACTTGATGGTATATTGCAACAGCTTTTTGATCATTTTTGAATAACATGTTAAATGTGATCTCAGACAATATACTATATATAGTACACCACATACAGTCAAGTGCAGATGTTTAAACATCCATGGTCAAATTACATGTCTCCTTGATTATCTTAGTGAATATGTCCTTTAAATATGTTCTCTAAATTGTATTAATGGATACATATACGCCACTGCTGTAGATGATGTGTATTTTCGCTTTGACCGAGGGTGCTCAAACTTTTGCCTTTGACTGGATATAAACTAATCATATACAGATGATCTGTATGTTCCTTCTAGAAACACCTCAAGACCTCAGATAAGCTTTCTTTGCCCTTTCTGCTTTCTGCTTAGTAGCTGTGTCTGAATCTGAAATCACACCTCCATTCCTTTATATGTTCAACCTTATAACATTCCGGCACTTTTCTTCATACTCACTTTTAATTCTGGCTACTTCTGTTGTGTCTTTTAGTTGAAGGTAGACCTTTTATCCTGAAACGTGTATTATGCAAAATATCTCAAAAGGCGTAGCAGAGCAAAGATTTGCTAAAGAGCGCGGTTACTTTTGCGGGTGGCATTCAGGGAACTCGCTGGAAGTGCAGTAGCCAGATATCTCATGGCCAGCACAAATGCAGCCCTCCTTTGATGTAGGTTTCATTGCAAGATGGAGAAGCCTCCAGAAAGATTGGACCACACCCACCGTCAGCCAGTGCTCCTCTTCAGCTCATATGGAACATCAAAGAAACGGCCATCTCCGTCCAAGTGGAGGAGTCATAACTTTGATGTTTAGGTGAAACACGTGTCTTTAAGGGTTCTTCACCATTGTATATGGAGTGGGGGAATAAAAAGTTCTTTGATGCCTTCATCATTTTTTGTAGAAATATTCACAGGCACATTGTGTGTTTGCTGGTAAGTCTTCCAGGTGGGACGGAGTAATGAGGCACAAGATGAACTAATAATGACAAAGTGCGCCAAGTACCTTGGAGGGAACACCTCGCCCTTTTCAACAAAGCTGAACATAGACTTGTAGATGAAGACAGGCCTCAAGAGATGAACAAAAAGATTCTTCACTTGCCTTTGTCTTTTGCTCAGATGAGAATAGCACAACACTAAGGGAAGTCACTAATGTCACTTTTTCACTGCATGGTACCGGCTTGACTCGGCTCTACTAGCTTTTGTGTACTTTGTGCGCAGTTTGTTGTCCGCTTCAGTTAGTTTCTTGCAGCAGCTGGTAATGCAGCAAGAAACTGTGGGGATGTATTATCGATGCAACAAACACAGTAAGAACGGAGAAAACTGAAGGGATGGTAATAGTTTATTGAATAAAGAATTGATCAGTGGTCAGAAGATTGGTGCTCGCTGCAGTAACTTGGCATTTTTAACAATGGCAGGTTTGTGCAAGATGTGTGTGTGTGACAGCATGAATGAAAAAATACCACGTTCCAGGTTCTGGGTATTAGATTTGCCTGATAGAAAATTGAAAAAGATAAGTAGAGTTGAGGTTCCATGGAGTTGTAAAGCAACTTGAATGTTTCATTTATCCAACAGGGAAAGAAACCCACAAGATTGGTTTTTACTCTGAGGAGCAGTGTGATATGCACATAGCATTTGCCATTTAAAAATGTCACTAGGTAAAGGTTTAATGGCCAAGAGGGCTGTAGCTAATTAGCATGCTCTTTTTTTCTAATTCTACATGGAAATACAAACTGAGAACCAATTTCAGTGGTCGGTCAAGTCTGATTAATCTCACTAGGACACTAAGTGCACTAGGACACATTTTGCTGGGATCTTTTGGGTTTTTCCATATGTAGAATATTTTGGCTGGGAAACCACATCACTTTCTCTTTATAAAAGCTTGAATTCCAAGCTTTGACTGTTGATCTCACAAGGTCTGTATGTCAATGCAAGAGTGTGCTAGGTGTGTGTGTTTGTGTGTATCTGCATGAGTCACTATTGTCTGAATACACCATTTCCTTCCCTTTTATTCAGCTGCCACTTCTGGGTTACTGTGACCTGTGAGTCAGAGAGTGTTGGCACAGGGTGGAAAAACAAGTGTGTTAGGACAATTTGTGATGAAGGGATCTAAAGATAAAAAAAAGGAGAGAGCTGGGCTCAAATAGCCAGGCCACCAAACGGCGGAAGGAACAGGGCAGGATAATTGGGCAGGCTTATGTATGAAGGAAAGACAGTGTAAGAGAGGGAGCCAAAGGTGGGGGCAAGGGGGGGCAGATGGGAATAAATGCGATTTCGCTTGGAACTTTCCAACCGGTCTCTCCAAGCCGCGCGGAATGGAAATAACAGCATTCAGCGGATGTCCGACAAACACCTGATACCCTGTGGCTTTTCCCTGCACCCAAATGCTCTGCACTTTGTATTCACAACAGTTGTGTTTTAGAAGAGCCAGCTGCTGCAGTTATTTGAGAAGATCTGTGTGTAATATAGTAGACCTGTATTTTATGTGCAACGCTGACATAGAAAGTATGGTTTATACTCATTTCTTAAATCTTCAAAATGTGTATCTTTCAAAAAAGGAAAAGCAAGTGAGCGTTAAAGAATTTTGTTTCTGTATTCTATGTGCTGAACTATAGAAGGAGCTGTCCGGTGCTGAAGTTGGGCCGCATTGACTGGGGCCTGGTGCTAAAGATCTTCCAGGCCCGCTCTTTCCTCGCTGCAGCTTAACAGCCAGAAGATGGCATGGTTCGTATGCAATCTCCTCTAACTGGAGTACAGGCAGCCATGCTATTAATAGGCGTGCTACGATTCAGCTTTAGCCTCAGAGATGAGATGAGAGAGGGGGAGAGAGAGAGAGCTGAAATGAATTACTGTAAATAAACTGATGCTTGCTGAGTGTGTGCTTCAGCAGCTTTTAAAGTCTCTGGCCTCAGAGAATATAAAATAACGTCTACTTTTATTTTTACATCTAATGAACCCATCTGTGTTACAGAATAGGTTCTTTGTGTTAAGGCAGGCCTGTTCTGGAAGTGCATACATACACAGGACATCCTGAGACAGCCTGAGGTCATAGAGTTTGCCAAGGTAGCTGGACTACAGGGTGCCTTTTTATTTGTGATTGCTCAGTTTAATATTTACACACCATTGTGCTTGATCATTTATAAAACACCCAAGTATCTGGACTTACATTTATAAGGTACTTGATCAAACTAACGTAAGCTTATGCAGGCCGAGTACAGTGACACACAAAGGTGTTACAGAGAACCTATTATGCAAAACTCACTTTAGTTATAATGGGTATGTGGGCTATACAAAACATGTTCATGAAGTTATTTTCACAAAATCACTCTCACATAAAAAGATATCACCAGCTTTATCACAGTTTTGATCCCTTTCAAAACGCCCCGTTTGCATAGAATTTGCATAGAACCGCCCCTCAGTGGCCAAGACCCCACCCACTAGCCTGTTACTTGTCACACCTTTCAGCCGCCATCTTGGGTCTTTGCAGCTCCTAAATTTAAAAGCTCAAAAATACTTAATACTTAAGGTGGCACTTTTTAAGGTGGAACAAAACCGATTATTGCTGGGATATGGCCATCGAAAATTAAATTAAATGAACAGAAAATTTGAATAAGGAGATGTGAATAAGGAGCTGTCTTCAGCGTCGTGGAGCATCTGTATCTACTGTTCATGACAAGTCAGCAGATGAGGGAGATGTAAGTACTTTCAAATAATGACTTTTCTGTTTCTATTACAGTTAAGTGAACTAGTTTCGTTTCGCATGTGTCAAACAAGGGGTGGGTGGAGCATGGGATAGGTGGGGCGTGGTCAGCAACAGCTTATTTGCATGAAAGGGACAGAGCCCTGAAACAGCATGTTTTGAAATCGACCAAAAACCGTGAATAATTAAACTGGTTATATCTCTTTATTTGAGAGTGATTTTGTACAAAGAACTTCATGAACATGTTTTGTGTAGCCCATAGACCTATTATAACTTTTTTAAAGTGAGTTTTGCATAATATGTCCCCCTAATATACCTACTACACACACACACAGACTGGGTTCCCAAAAAAATATATTCTGAAACAGAGCCAGGTGTGGGCCAACAAACTTAGTTTTTTAAAACTGGTAGCGACTGCCCAAGGCTCTTGTCAGGGATTGTTTTAGGTAAGAGGTTTATGTGTGAGTGCAGTCAGGTGTTTTTGTTTGCTTCGTTCTTAGCTGGGAATTTGCCTTGACGTGAAGGGAGTGGATGGAGAACAGCAGAGGAGTCGAGCTTGAGAACAAGACTGGGAAGTTTATATAAGACACGTCAAGTTTTTAGTGCCACACTTCAGTTTTACATCTTACAGCCGTGTAAGCCGTGTCAAGACTTGACAGGTGCATTCTAAGATGGATATTCTACTGAAAATATACCAAACTTACCTCAAAATTGGTAAGGAAGATATTGGAATCTTACTAATATTGTCTTATAGTTCTTTAAAAAAAATACATTTTGGCATTGGACAGATGTTTACATTTGGCTGTTTTTTCAAACTGATATTGAATGACATGTGTCTTGCTCTCTGGAGAAGTAGAACATTTAGGAAACACCAGGAAGCTGCTCTAAAATGGGAGCTTTTAATTCCTTTTAACTACATTTCTAACTATAGAACTAGGGATGCACCGATTGCAATTTTCTTGGCCGATTCCGTTTACCGATTTTTTTTTTGTAAGTGTGATCGGCCGATATCGATTTTTCCGATACCGATTTTTTCCCCAGATAACAGAAAATTAGAGCTGCTGGGTTTCAACTTTTTTAATGTAACGTGGTAGTTACTTTCCCTGTATACTGGTTACTTTTATAATAGTGACATGATAGTGGCAACTCTACAGCAAATACAAACAAAAATCTAATTTTCTTTAATACAAAGCTTTTTTTAATAACAAAAATTCTTTACAAATTTACATAAATGAAATGTAATACATAAACAAATAAATAAACCCCCCCCAAAAAAGATCAGTTTAAAATCGGCAATACATGTGAGTGATCGGCCGATCAATTGGTGCATCCCTATATAGAACCAAATTACACGAATTTAGTGTTCATTTTTATATTTCATAAATACATTGGGCTCTGGATCAACACTGGCAGATATTGGAACTGGCTATTTGAATGTTTATGGCTAAAATATAAAGCTGTTGCTTGAGTGGTCTAGCATCATAAAATCTTTATGAAATACATTCAAATGTTATTTGGAGCAGTGCCATATAAGAATCACCTTTGGTTCCCTAAAGACACTTTCATTGGAAAATTCTTTAGAAAAACATATTTTAAAGACACTTTACACAATGTAACAGTTCCATACCCATTAAAGGTAGTTCCTATAACTAAGCCAGTAGGATGGTATGCATGTAAATTAAGATCTATCTGGGATAGTCATTTACAATGTACATAAAGTGTTACTGGTGAAGTAGAGATGATGTGGCCATTCCTGTGTGAAGGAACTACCTCAGAGCTCAAGGTGCTGTTGAATCAACCTTCATTTGTGAATAATTGTTGATTAAAGATGCATGAAAGAAAGATGACCATCTGATTTATTCATCTCTGTATTGCAATAACAGCTCACATAGATTTACAATAAGGCCGTGGGAAGTTGTCAGGAGCTGAAAGGTAAAGTGATAGTTTTCATTACTCTTGAGTCTGCCCTGCTCTCTGCAGGCCGTAGAGTTCTCCTGTCTTGTTCCTACGGCTGCAGGCCCAGCACTGGTGGGGATCTCCCATCAAACAGGATTCAGATCCACAGAGAAGTTCCTGACCTGTTTTGAAAGGCCTGCAGTGCCTCTTTTAAAGCGCTGTAATTTGACCACATGTTCGACTCACAGCAGTTAGTTCAAAGATACACTGGCTCACCGGGCGCTGCAGTAATCGATGGTGACAGCAGCTTTCCCCGTGTGACAAACTACCTGTTTACAAGCAGGCAAGGCTGGGTCTGCGGGTAGGTTCCAGTGAACAGCCTTGCAGATTTGATAAGTTTGATATTTCTCTTTGTACAAGAATCCTGTAAAGATCTTTTCGAGAAGCATACCCAGTGAATCTAGGTCACAAGCATTAGTTAGTGCTAAGCAATGGTGATTAAACTGAACTTAGATTAAACACTAAAGCGTATACAATAACAATAATGAGCATTGCTCCCTAAGCTAGTCTAGGAAAACCTCTAGTGAGAGATTGTCCTCTTAACAGATGGAAGACAGAAATAATGAAAAATTATAATTAATTCTGGTTTAATATTTTTTGGCTTCTTTTTGAAATGAGCAAATGAAAATTAAGGATGGGTATTGAAATTGAATACAGATTTTGAGTGAGCATCCGTAAGCCAGTAAGCATGCGTGTTCAAACTCTAGACTGATGATTGGCTGTCTAAATTGCATTCTGTAAGCATATTAGTAATGAAAGCAGTTCTTGTTTAATCTACAATCCATTGCAGACTTTAAATAAACCCACTTCCACTGTCTCGCACTATTTTCTGGTATTAGTCACACCCACTTTATTTGTTATTAAAAAGAAGGTATCGAAAGGTGTTGACATTACAGTATTGGGCTGAGTATCATTAAGTAGTTTAATGATACTCAGCCCTGCATACAGTGTTGCTGGTTTATGAAATAGATCATTATCATATGTACAGTATTGTTATGGGTCAGCACCATTAAAACTTAAATTAATATCATGGTGTAAAACCAATTCTACATTGAAATAGATGAAACAGATGTTACGTCACTGTATGAGCAGTATGTGTGTTGACTTTTCACTCAAGGTACTGAAGGGGTGATGAGAGGTGGAGGCTTGGGGGGTGGGGTGGAGAGAAACAGAGAGAGAGAGAGAGAGAGGGAGAGGGAGGCCGTCCTTGTGTTGTCACTCATGCACACAGGCGCTAACAAAACGGCCCAGCTCGTAATGAATGGCCTTTTAATTTGTTTTTCCTGACAAGGTCAGTGTGAGTGATGGTTGAAAGGCATCTACTTTACCTGTAGTGAAGCAGAGAGAGACAGAGAGAGGGAGAGAAAGAGAATAGAAAAAGCAAAGGGAACACTAAACATGTTGAACGCTGCTGATTCCTTAAAGCACACTTGTGCCGTTCTGTCCTCTGCCAACGTCTTTAGCACTTCATAATTTCTGTGCTGGGCTTGTGTCCTTGTCTAGGTCAGCTTCCGGCCCGCTGATATTTAAACCAGTGACCTCCACAGCATGGTCACTTTTAGCATCTTACTTCAGCTGGGGTCAGCCGGCCGGACCGGAGAAAGCTTGGCTGCTGCTCTCGCTGTCCCAGGATTACTGAAATCTGTTAAGTGGATGGCTAGTCAAATCACTCTCGATGGTTAAATGATCTACTTACCGAGAGTGGGCTGTAAATTCAGGGCAATGCTCTCTAGTAAGGGATCATGAGCATTACACGGCTCATGAGAGCAGTGGCTCAGCAAACTTAAGTTAGGAACATGTTGAGCTCTTTTTCATGATTACTCTTTTCCGTGATTGGAGTTTCGGCAATGAAGGTGAAAACTCTGAAGTCCAGAGCTAGTACTGTTGCTCTGCTGTCCTATTTAAACATGATGTAATTACATAATTAAATCCAGAGTTACATACAATAAATTAAATATACACTATTCAAAAATTCCTAATGAGTGTTTGGATAAAATGAAAACAATTTTGTTGCATTAAATGAATTTAATATGCTAGTCCAGGCTGCAAATAATTAGTATCAAGATGGATGCCAACCAAAAAACTTAAATATGTTGGTAGTGTGGATGCACAACCGTAATCAGATTTTGCCAAAAAAAAAAAAAGAATAATGTTTGTGTTGCAATTGAATGACCTAAATCATAGCAACCAGTGTGGCATAGTGGGCGTTCAGTTCCCCTTCTGGATAAGCATACTGTACTGTACCAGTTAGTCCTTGTAGTCAGCCTAGGGCAATAAAAGTTAATAAAAAACAGCCATTGATCAGTTTGGCTGATAAGTAATGAAACTGGTCAAATGCAGGATTGGTGAAACAGTAAAAAAGTGATTTTTAGATGATTTTGTAAAACATCAAAAATTGAAAATACAAGGAATGCCCCTTAACATATAAAATAAAGTTACAGAATGATGCGTATTTTATCAAACCAAAACGACAGAGAGAACCGCAGTCTGTGATTATTATTTGATAAATTATTATTTTTAAATAAACACATGAAATATGAACAAAATATTGAACATGACATCTAAATTGCCTTTTGGTGTCTTGTTTTATCCTACATTAAATAAGTTAGAATATAGACAGCAATTATTAACATGGCATTCTAAACTGTAGCATACATTTTCTATCATAAAACAAGAGTGGGTTTACTAATTTGGTGAAGGAACAGGACACATCCTCTCCCTTTAAGTGAAGGACAGTGAACCCCCCAGCCAACTCAAACTTCCAGCCAATCACAATACTTCACTGTTAATAAATCTGTAAGGTCATTTCAGTATAGAGATTTACTGTGTTTTTTTCACTAACCTGAGAATCTGTATCTGCCAGCTCTGGGAGAGCTTTATCCGCTTTTTATTATAGCATGAATGTGTTCCCATGGCGACATTGTCTTTGCCCCCTAACAGAGGTGACTAGCTGATTATGACTACAAATAGCTCCTTGGAGTCGGGATGCAGGTCAACATCAGAGCAGTTTTCCAGCATTATGCACTCTCTTTCAACATGCAAGGACCAGCAGCGAGAGCCAAACTCAATCGTGTGTTGTGGAATGAAGAGATTTGCTGCCGTTGATAGACGGCTTAACACAGCAGTGGCAGCCTGCAAATGTCTAGGGCATGCTATTAGCATTCATTTGAATTACATGTGTTTGAGACAACAAACTTCAAGGTGGAGTGTGGCGTAGTCCAGAAGCCCCTTGCATACTGATTGGAGACCTCCTGACAGTTACTGCTACATTACAGTCAAGTCTCTGCGGGGCCATGACCCAGACAAGGTCTGAGACGAGTCCTGTCATGACCATACAGAGTGAGCGTTTCAACCCTTAGTTGAAAGTTATGTTTGGTTTGCTCTACGATTTGCATGTAATTATTTAATTGCATAATTAATTAGGCTAAACGGATCACTGCAGTGCAGTCAGTTACATTTACAATCGACTTGCATTCTATAAATTCAGTTTCAGTACTGCACTTGCTCACCTTTCTGTTTGTTTTGATGTCAAGAAATGACAAATTTCCCCTCTTCTGTGTGCATGTATATTACACATTAGTCCTCTCACGGTTATTACAGTCAACTGATTGCAGTTATTCATCACAACAGGGTTTACAGAGTGCATTTTCGTCTCATGGGTCGAGCCAAATACATGTAAATAAAAGGAAGTAAGCAATATATTCATTGAGATGTGCCTGGGCGTTGCACCTTCAGGGGATAGCAGTGAGTATGTTGGTTTATTTGATCTTGAAGCAGGTTTGTTGTCAGTTAAGAACTACCAAGAATTGACACCAAGGACGCTTATCAGCTGGCACTTTATTGGTATAGGTTTGTACCTATAATAATTGTATACAATGGAAAACATCTCAATGGAATAGTTGATATTCCAGTAATCATGAGCTACAATTCCCCAATCATGCTCGTGTAATTACTGACCATTTTTGACAGAATTTGTGCATTTGTCAACAACTGCGACTTCTAAAGAACTCAGTAAAGCAGATATAACACTGAAATGGTTCGCTGGTTTAGGTGGAAACACAACCAATGCAAAAATATCCTAACTATATATTAACAATAGCTGATAATGTCCTTTTTGTTTACATCTCCTGGATCTCCTCCGTATTCGTACCCTTGGCTCTGTTGAAGCATTTTGTTCATCAGGCAAATAATATGAGCCAGCTGTATTTCTAAATAAACAAAACAGTTTGATAACGGAATCATGGCTTCACTTAAGATTTTAATGTACAAGCATCAGATCTACTCAGAAATAACTGAAAGAGAGTAGGCTTGGAAAAATAAAGCAACACAGAGACACCAATTCAAGTTATCACAGTGCTCTATACTGGCTACATTGTTCTTTGTTTGCTTATTTATTTATTTAGAGCAATTTCATTTTACCACTGTAAATGCTTTCAAATTAATTTTCCATTATTGCTGCACTTATCAGAGGCGCAAGGAATGTAAACAAAGTTGCAAAAAAAAAGGGGACAAATGCAAAAAAAAAAGCAATTAAAAATAAATGGGCTTTCAGCCACCATTGCTTTCAAGGAACAGATGAAATTCTGTTCCACACTTCCTGAATCCTTAGCCTCGTGGTGGTCATGGTGTTATTTAGCTTGTCATTTTGGACATTATCTTTGCACTCGGTCACAAAGCATGTGCTCAGTTCTTTCCACTGTGCATAGCATTCATGAAATATGCTATAAAGCAAACTCAGCCCCAGTGACTGTTCTATATTTTTGCCTGTGTCTGTTTGAGGCTTAATGCCACAATACATTAAGTTACATTTGACCTATCAAGGGCAAACGGCCTCGCTGGCCATTAGCCTGTCTACATCAGTTCTGTTGTGGACCACCACTTGAATCTGACCAGTAGCTTGGAAGATCTTTGAAATGTATTAAAAAAATATACGTAGAATAACCACCAAAGGCCCCGTGCCAGTTATTTCTTATGTAAAAATGCAGATGGCTAATATTCTAATTCTAGGGCTGACATATCCACATAAGTAGAGAGGAGTCTAAAACTGTTAAGCACTGGGACTACACTTGTAATCATTTTTAATTCATTTTAATTGGACCTTATTAAGTATTGCTGCACTATGTTTTATTCAGATGCCTGACATAAACCACCTACGCTGTATTAGTCTGCAGTCTCTCTAATCTTGTCTAGTCCTCCCTTCTCCTCTTTTTCTAGCTCTGGTCTCTGAGGGCATTGTTTCCACTCTACCTTGGTTAGCCACTGTCTAATAAAAAGTGCCACATAAATTTAATTGGCCATTGTTATTATGGTGACCTGACAGAGGATCAGGCATGGGACCTAGATTCAGAATACACACACAAACAAAAACGAAGCAGCAAAAGGGGGATGGGTGCCTGCCTATTTGTCCAATCATGTCTAAATAAAGTTGAAAGCATTCATCATCTGATCTCGATGCATTGTGTTGGAGGGATAGAGACCCTCTGCATTTGTCACTTTGACAGAGGGCCCAGGCAGCCCGTCACTGCATGGTAATGATCTATACTTCACAGTTACCATATGGATCCACGCCTTCCATTGGTCTTGACTTGCCATAGCCAACAAACACCTCAGTAATTGGTGACAAGAAATGTGGTAAATATATATGAAGTTTGGGAGATCACAGCTGGGAAGTAAGCCTATAGCTCCAGAATAAATGGATTTTAGGATACTGTGTTACTTAAAGCTTTGAGATGCATCGTTTTCAGTGTAGCTGTCTCCAATGCCAGCATGATCCCAGATTTTCTCATATGCTAACCAAGCCAGAAGTGATATACATTTACATCATTTGGCAGATGACCTAATCCAGAGTGACGTATGTCTGTGCTGTGTAGTCCACAAGAAAACATGTCCCTCATACTAATAAGTCTAGACTTAAACTTAAGAGCTGATAGGAGATTAAGATTCAATAAGAACAATATACAATAACAGTAAGACTCTTTCAGAGGTAAAACTGAGTACTAGTCATGTCCCTGGCAACAGCTAATGGGAAGCTAATGCTAACACCTACAGCTTGATTGTTATTGTCTAGCAATAAAATGGGACATTTCCTATTATTAAGACAGCAGTAGGAGTTGGAAAAATTGACAAAATATAGCATTGCATTGAGCAAATACTACTATTGCTGCATATTGAGATGGCAATATGCATTGTTGAATCAATAATGTGATATGGTTATAAATAAGTGCATTCTTTCAGAAAGATTAGTTTAATTTTGTGAATGAATACCTTGATTCATTAATCTTCAGAAACTCATCTAGAGCTGTGATTTGTTGGAAGGCATATTTGCATGTGGCCGCTCTCTGTGATACCAGTATCACAAAGGCTAAAATCGAACAATAAGAAACATTATATATTGTGCCACATTGTTTCCTATGTCCTGCTGGCATCCCGTCCCCTGGGACTAGAGGAATAGGCTGGTAGAGAAAGAAAATGGCAATTGTCTTTGCAAACATGCTCTGGCCTACAGTTTTCTTCAAAAAGAGAGCCATTTTTGGAGAAAATGCGAGTGCTTAATCCAATGTGTTCTGGAACAATAGCCCTAGGCGTCAGACATTATTATATGCAACTCATTACATACAGTTTATAAATAGGTAACATTTTCAACACAAAGCATATAGAAAATTCCATTCAACAGCTTAAAGCACTGCAGCCAGGGCTTTCTGAGTGTGTGGATGGATGTTAGTTCCCATGCTGAGAGGCTAGTGGAATGTCAGGGTTCTCCATTCTCTCAGGAGGAGCTGAGAAGCCCTCTGTGACCCAGCTGAAATGAGAATGACAGAAGAAGTCAGAAAGATACGCCATAAAGTCCATCTGCAATATATAACCGCAAAGGAAGTATTCGCAAAGGATGAAGCATTTATGCTCAAATTTGTCCTAATGAAATGTATTGTACTTTCAAAATGGAAAAACAGCAGCTTGGGACCACCTCAATCTGCAGAACGTCTGAGATTGCAGTCAAATATCAATAATTGTAACTGTTTTTCTAACTGCACTGAGTATGCACTGAAATTTTACAGCTCCTATTGTGAAATGGAAAGCAAATAAGGAATTAAAAAGAAGAGATTAAAAAAAACAATCCATAATTCCCATCACCATGACGGAGTTGAGGTGTTTGAGGTGTTAGAGAAGCATTCATGTGCCGTGAATTTATTTCCCGGCTGCATTCGCAATGACACATGGCATTGAGAAACAACCACCGGAGAGGACTTGATGGTTTGAAGCTTTCAAAAAGTCTTTCGCGGGAGATAAATCAAATAAAGAGTGAGATTGATTTTTTTCAAATTGTTGTTCCACTGGAAATGGATGTTAGCAAATGTACGAGGAAAATTGGAAGCCTGTGGTACATTTCGCCCTGTAAAATTGCACAGAAAATGATCAAAGGCTGCAAGGAACTACTCACATATGAATTCTGGGAGCTCGATTTTGATACAGGCCGCTCTCACAGCATGGGATATCAGACACTCAGTCTGCAGTGTGGGTCATCAGCCTATTAAAATACACATTTCTCCTCAAAGAAAGGTTCCTTCTTCAATGCAGACTATTATCACACACCTAGCATTTGAATGGATGATGTGTGATGAGCAGATATTATTTTTGTGATCCGTCACCCAGGCTGTCATAACAAGCAAGACCTTGTACACACACAAACACACACAACACACAAAAATAGAATTAATCTGCTCTTCCCTAATGAAATGGCAATTTGGGTCCAGCGCAAATGGCTGGAGATAAAATGGGATGCTTGAACCTGGAGACAGGCGTCTCGTCTCGTTTGGTCTCGTGGGGAGACGCAAATAGAGGTGCTCAGAATATGCACAGTCACGTGGAGGCCTAACAGTAAAAAAGAGGCAGAACCAACACCTCAGGACTCGTAGTGCTCTGCCAAGAATGCTCAATAAGCCCAAAAAGATATAACAACTCACAGACGTGTTCGAAAACTCAATTTGTGTTGCCAAAAAGGTTTGAAAATTGTTCTCTTTTTTTTCTGAGAATTATAGGGTGATGTGCTGAGAAAAGCAAGAAGAAAATCAGTGTGTTAATAGAGACCACAGGCACAGTCTCAGCTTCCTGTGCTAAGAGAACATTAGAACAGTAATTTTAGAGATTTGACACATGGTGAAAGAAATAAGCCACCTATGGTTGACTTTTCACAGCTTCCTGTGCCCACTAATTGGGAAGGAGCATGTTGGGGCATGTTAGAGTCCTCGGCTGTGCTAGGTAGGATCCAGAGGAGCTGTCACCGGGGGACAACTCTCTGGTTCCTTGGCACCTTTTCATATTTCACCCGTGTCGAGCCAAGCCTACAATTCCTCTAATAACATCTCACCCCAGGCAGCTCTGCTCGCCTCGCCGACACGATTTACGATGAACCAGGGAGCTGTACTGTGTACTTTCTGTTTTTTTTCCTTCTCGTGAAGCTCTGGAAAAAGTTTCCCAAGCAGGAAGATGGGGGATCCCCCGAGACATCTGTTGAGTTTCATCAGGAAAAAGCCCCGGCAGACTTCACCAAACATTACAAATGTTTTCCCCACAGACACTGGTCTGTGTAATCGTTTTAAGAGTGCAGACAAACACCTGAGCTTCACCAAGCAGACAAGCTGGAGGTTTCGTTAGCCAGGGAGACAGAATAAAGCAGCTCACAGGAAATGGCCTATTTGTTTGTTTCCTGGGTCCACGGGGAAGATGAATCTACCTGGAGAGGAGTCCAGAAAAATTCCTGTACACTAAAACCCAGCCTGAGGCCTCAGAGATACAAACAGTATCCAGTAACATCCTTCTTTTCTCAGTTCAACTCCAGTCTTGGGGACCCTCTACCCTGCACAGTTTTAAGCTTCTGACTTCTTCAGAACACCTGATCTGTCAGCTTTTCACACTTAATGGTGTTACTTCAGTTACTTAATGTTGGGTAGATGAGTGAATGGTATGGTCTTGGCACAGGGTTACTTGTGGCAATGATGTTGGTCAGTATTAGACTTTTTTCTACAATAAACATTAACATTTGTGGTTTTTTTTCTCGGTCACTAAAGTAATGAAATGCTGTAATGTAGATTAGCTTATGTAGTGACACTGATAACAACCTAGCCATTTACAGCGTTGAATAAAAGTAAATATTAGACATGGGAACATGTAAGATAAATCACATAAAGCCACCAAAAGACTATAGGAACTAATTATGAGCTTTAACCTGCACAACATTGACTGTGTTCCAGGAAACATCCTCAGCTAATGTGTGCTGATCTCATTTTATAACCTGCCAGGTCATCCTGTCATGTGAGCTTGTAACCTTTGTCAAGTTTGGTGATTCCCAGATGATCTATATTTTGACGCTCTCCCAGCTGTCAGAACAGGTATTGAGCGTTTAATTGGCTTGATACAAGTGTGTAATGAGGATCCACAAGGACTTTGAAGAATCATCAACCTTTCTGATAGATTTTTTTATATAAATATATAAATGAAAGTGTGTAGAACCTGTTTATTTTCCAAAAAGTATACACCCAAGCCAAGAACGATTAGAGGACCTTATTTATACACTGAGAGTCCCCTCGAGGGTGCCTGGCCTTGCAGGATGGTAAGCCCTGATCTTATTCGGAGCACAACGTGATGAGAATGAACAGAATCACAACAGAATGAATAAGCATAGTGACTCCAGATGGCCCTCAGTGGCTGTTCCAGCATTATGTAATTGGACCATAGTCCGCATGAGCTGACAGTGCTGCCACAGTCCAATACTCTAGAAGAGGTGAGATGGTGGCTGTCGAAAAACGAAGTAGAAAGTGTTTGCCACTGAAAGATGGTGCAGGTTTGTGGGAAGAGTAATCTCTCTGACGCCTCTGCCTCTGTTTCCCAATCCAACTGATTTGGAAACTATCAGCATTTCAGCTTATAAATTTCCCTAGTGTGGAAAGCAATGCATACAAAATGAAGTCTGTTGTATTTATCCATCTTTTTCCTCACCCAATGCCCCTCGCTCCTTTCTCTCTTTCTCTCCTATTACTTTCTCTTGCCAACACACACACAAACCACATTTACACACTTTCCAATAAACCAGTCAACTGACAGTACTTACTTTTTCCAATTTTTGTCCCCTGCTTGTGTCCCAGGACATTGCCATGTCTACATAGACATGAGATTACAATGACAACAGACATAAATATTGCTGTAAGGACCAGCCTTTGAGGGAGTGGTGATAAAATAAAATAACAGGCGTGACTACTGAGCGTTTTTTTGTTTTTTTTTTAAATAAGCAAGGGCTCTGCAATGATAAGGGAATTAATGCTTCATGACAAATGTCACCCAGCAACGACAGAAAAGGGAAAAAATGGAATAGAACAAGCTATGCAAAGGGAGTGGAAGTCACATTTATCAACAACTATGACAAAATCATGCTGTAATTTTATATATGACATATTTCTTGTTAAATTAATTGAAACAGGGTGTTGTATATGCAGTTAATACATGTTTTAGTCATTGTTTAACACTGAAACAAACATAAAAAGATAGAAGTGTGGACATGAACCTATCAGAACTGAATGTAAAAGGGATTTATTATATAACTAACCATCTAAATAGGTGTTAGGCAAAAAACATAATACTTGAATACATTTTCTCAGTACACAATACCAATATCACTATAGTAGTATGTGATTTTATACGTTGGATTCATAAAATACTATGTACTATTATGAGTACAATTCTCATACCATGTCGCACTAAATCCATTTAAATCAGACTATTTGTGTTCTTTGTATGCTATGTGGAGTTGGTCAGTGTTTTTATAGTACTGACCACATCCATATTATGCTCAGGAAAGCCCATTGTGAAGTAATGGGACTTTTTTATTTTTATTTTTTTTACAACATTCAAGCACGCATTTATAATTCTGCACAAATATATTTCCTATGTATAAACTCTCTAGACTTCTGAGGGCTATAATTGAGTCATTAAAGGTTGTTCATATTCAACCTGCTTTCTTTTAGCAAGATGAGATTCATACATGCATGTGCAAATGGAATCCTCCATTCATCAGTGCTAGAGCTGATACAGATTCTCCTGCAAGGTTAGACAAACTCCTGAGGCTGCCTGTAGTTTGTCTTCGTCAGATGTTTACGTGATGGGAAGCGCTTTGTGATGACAGGGGGAGAAAATGCTGAGAATGTAAATGGCTTTTTGTCTGCTGCTTTCAAAAGGTGAGACAATGGAATGAGGAAAAGGCTGAAATTCATTAGGTGTCAGTCTAATTTCAGCAGGAGGTGCAATTCATTATGGGGCGCGAGTCAATTTCCCTCTTGTGTTTGGTGGCAGGTTTATGTATCTCGTCTTTCCCAAACTGGAGATGGAAGGCAGACATACAGGAAAAATAACAAAACATTAATGAACTTTGTGCTTTATGATGGATGGATAATTGTTGCGGAGCGTCAGTGTGTGTAATTAAAGCAGAATTTGTCATGCATTTGCATTTCGTGACATTGTCTGTTTACTTGCGGGCCGATAGCACGTTGTCAGTCATCAGAGTCATTTCTGTATCCTAAAGTGTCTTGTTACCATGAGATGATATAATGGTGTTTTTGTGGTTGTACCTACTACACACTCAGCACTAGGGTGAATTTGTAAATTAAGCAAAATGAAGCATAGCTAGTACTTTTTAGAGCTACATTTATAGTCAAGGGGTTGCACAGACTAGTTGACCTAAAAATTTCCTAGTTGACTCTCCAGGCTGCAACTGACTTGTTGAGGTAAACAAACAGCATTGTGTACAAAGGAGGAAATAGCTTATCTGCTAAACTTAAAACCCAAAGTACTTAATTGTTGTCAAAGTATTGCATGATAATGTCCTAATCCAGACCCAGATTTGCAAATATACAAGAACCACTTGTTTTTGGGAAAGGGCTATTTGAAAATCCCAGAGGCGTTAGCGCATGTCCATGTCCACCAAAACTTGCAAGGTGTACATGTAAGAAGGAACCATTTAATGGCTCTGAAAGGCTCAGTGCTCTTTGCTGGGCTGGAATGACATGCTTGTTGCTAGCATTCAGAATGATACAAAATCGTTTGCTTTCCCACCAGCCTCATTAAAGTGCTGTGAGTAAGCGTGGACAGCAATGAAAGGGACAATTTGAACACAAGCACTTTTTTTTTGTATATTTTTTGTAAGGATGATTACAAGTTAAAAAACTGATCTAGGCATGCACTTGATATCATGCTAAATGTGTCTGTATGAGCTTCCATGACTTGTTTGTTATGTTAGCCTTGTAGCTGCAGAACAAATCCAAAGAAGCAAACTTTGGACACCTGAGAGGCAACTGTGTACAAGGCACTTGAACATAGACATGATTTTGTACACACATATTAATGTAATTTGTTTGTGCTTGCATGTACATGCCCATATGCCGCTCACAACCTCTTAGAAGGGTCCTCATCAGGTCAAGTTGAACCAAAATGTGCTAGAAGGCTTGGCTGTTGCATTATTGAGAGCCTTTGCAAGCTGCGTAATGACCATTTGAAGTGTGAAACACCTTTCTTTATTTCCTCCCAAAGGCATCATTAGGCACAGCTAAAGAGGAGGATAAACAGAGAGAGTCATCAGAAGGCACAAAGTGAGGTTGTTAAACGATTCTCTGGAGCATGCTGCTGTATACGAGAAGTGGGATGGCTCTGGTTCACTGGAGCCCGGGACCCCTGTCCCAGTGCCCTGGCTACGAGTGAGGCCTCCCTCACGTCGATTTCCTATGTTCCTGTTGTCTGACAACAATTAACGGCCTTTATGAGCGCTTGACTGGTTGTCGACTGGCCCCCCTCGGCTTGTATTGAGTGTCCATTCACCTTGTCCCAGGCAGGCTGTAACACGAAGGCCTGTGTCCTTCATGGGTCTATTTGTCACTCAGAAAGAGGTGGCCATGCCTGGCACTAAATCGCCACCTGCTATGAGCAAATTAAATATTGAATCGTGCTATTGACTTGTAGATCTAATTTGAAGTGATTACGGATGAGCAATAATGGTGTGGAAAAAGAACCCGGGTGTTTCTCTTCGCTATAGGCCTTCTGTTAGGGGCCAGATAATTAGCTGAATAGTGGAGTGCATTTGGTGGGGGGGTGGTAGAGGAGCAAAGGTCAACCCCTTCCACTAGCCCAGACTCATGCTGGCTGTAATTTGGCTCTGGTGAGGTTTTTTTGCTGATGGATGTGTGATGGCTGTCAGTCAGTTCCCGGCAACTTGGCAAAAACGGGATGTAAACGAGAGCTCAGCCACAGGGCACCAAGCAATGAGTCTCCAGAGAGGAGCAGAACCTCAGTTATAGAGCACCATATCTATTCATAAGACTCTGATTATGTACTGGGGCCGAACGATACATTGCAATATCTGAGGTTTATTGTGAAATGGTGAATAACAAAATTGGTGTCAAAAAGATAAACAAGGAACCTGTTTCCAAATGGAACCACGTATCACTTTAGCAATGGATTTCTTTGCTAGCATGTTTGATTTATCAGAGAAAGACAGATAGATTGTGTAGTTGCAGGTAGATCCCAAAACATGGTCACTACTACCGATAATGGGACAGTAGGACAATGATTTTTTTCAGCATCAGCAGATAATTGCTTGAGGAATCATAGTGCCAGACTGCTGAGGTAAAATATCTGCATTCAATTCATTCGTAATTGCATGCATTTGTAACCTCACAGGTTATATTTATCCTTAATGCCAATAAAAATAGATGTCCAAATTTCTGCACTCCTACAGAAATGGTTTCTGTATTAACATTGACAGATATACATATCTATATCTAAAAATATCTGTTTGTCAAAATATCTATCACGGCATCAGCCCACGATTCCTACATGGATGCATTCCCAGTCTAAATGTGTTTGTATGTTCTGGCCACGGAGAAGGTAATTGGTATGTGTCCCGTCAACATGCTTTTACCAGCAGTGGAACTGGAGCCGACAGCAGGGATGCTGAAGGACAGGTTTGAACAGGACGACTGAGACAACAGAATAAGCATTTTCCTGAAGTAATGAGAGAGAGGGGTGGTGCTGACATCTATTCCTGTAGCTACTCACACTCCTACCAGTAACCTGCACTCCTGACTCTCCTTCTGCAGGACTCCCTGAATCAGGTGCAGCCCCTGCTCCATTGCCTTTTCTCTGTAGCATGTATATTTAACTTGTAGCTCATCCGGCTGCTGCAGGCAAAGCAGGAATACAGGGAATGAAATGAACATTCAAATCCTCTGTGTCAATATTTGCCGACGGGCCCTGCTCAATGCTCTGATATTGAAAGCTGCCATCACACTGTAGAGAGCGAGGGACCACGCAACAGCCTTGACATCTGACATAATAATAACAAGAAGATGAGAGACAAGAAAATCAAGACTTCACATTCTCTGGTGCAAAGTGTATTGCAATGAGCTGTAACCACATTCCGAGTGAAACTGTACAACTATATGCAAGCGTTTTTATGTTCTCGTTTTTAATTACAAGAATAGTTCAAACATATAATCGGATATTCCCTTCCATGGAGAATACAGTCCACCAGCTTAAGATGTGACCGAAGTTTGCCCCCTTTTGGTTTTGCACTGGAGTGTTAGGTCTAATGTGTAATGGAAGCTTGTACAAAACTTGAAGAGTACAATTCATAATTCAAGTCATGAAGATTCTTGACTCTGGGTGGAGGTAGCTCAGTGGGTAGGATACTTGCCTCCAGACCAAGAGATCTTGGGTTCGAATCCTACCTTCAGCAAAACCCACTGGGTCCATGAGCAAGACCCTTAACCCCAAGTTGCTCCAGGGAGACTGTCCCCTGTGGTTAGAGAATGAAAGTCACTTTGGATAAAAAGCGTCTGATAAATGCCATAAATGTAAATATAAGATTCAACCTGACTGCTAACAAAACCAATTCAGTTCAAACTATCAACACCTCTGCAATAGCTGATTATAGCTATTTTTCCCAACCACCGAAACAGTCACTGCCAAGTAGTTTTGGTGGTAAGTTTAGTCGTTATAGTCCAATCTTGACTTGATTCAGACTCTCACACCTGAGATTTTGAATTGGATTTACATGAAGGGATGTGTGAACCACATTAGCATATACTGCACTATTTAGCAGTGTAACTAAATCATCACACAGTTACCTCAAACATCACCAGGTTGTTAAGTAATTTCTGATTGTGTGGTGTTAAGACATTGTAGGACATTCTGTTTGTAAACACGGACAGAATTACTTGAAGCCTTAAGTAACAGAATTACTTATTGCTGTTCTTTTGTATGTCATACAGTGTTTGTAAAATATGTGTAACAAGTATCAGATGCTGAAACCTCAACCAGGCCTTGACGTCAGTTACGGTAATGGAAAACTGTGTAAATACTTAACTTGAGATCTCTTCTTTACTGAGTCTGCAGCATGAGCCAGTAAGCTTCTCTTTGCTGATAGTGCAAGAGAGAGGAGGAGAAGAGACAGAAAGGGCAGAACAGAGGGTTGGAGAGGGGCCTTGCAGTTGATTAAGACTGAGAATCCAATTGGAGCGTGCACTGTGTGGTCGATCTTATCATGCCGCTCTTTCTCCCTTCAAGGCTCAGTGAGCCACGAGGCCCACTTTTTCATGTGCCACAGCTTCTGTCATTTCTTCTGCGGCTCTGCGTTTGCACTCGCACCCAGTTTAATTAAACGCTGAATGCAGAGTGTAGGCTGGAAACTTATCCGCACAATGCTCGCAAGATGAATTTACTTGCTCTTTTGAAGTCTTACCTGGACTTCATTGTTTTAGACCAGTCAGGCTGGACACAGCTGGTGACACAGCTATGCAGCAGCAAGAAGCCTTTCAGCTCTGCTATTGATTTTGAGAGCCTTTTGTTTCTGAATAACACATTGAAACAGGTATTAAATACTGTTTTCAAACGCATAAGGCAATTTAAAGTATTTTAGTTGAGTTTTATGAAGGATTTAAACAGGTCAAATGCTAAATCAGTACAGATGGTTCACAGATGAGCTGAGTTTTCCAACCGTGGTCCAACTGTGATCACAATGTACCCTATGAATACCCATTTGGTACCTACTGTCCCATTTGGTCAATTCACATTCTGTAAATTTGATGGTTGTTGCTGGTTTTGGTGTCCCCCCCACAGACCTTTCCCATTACAGTCAAAAGAGGCACCAACGCACTGCCCCAGGCACACAGAACGGAGGCAGGGGGGCTTTCTTTGTCCTCACAAACCTCTGGGAATGCACAGGAAGTATTTAAATATATATGTAAAGCCTCTTACAACTTTAATATCAGAAATGTCCCTTTTAATACTTTGTGTTGCATTTGAATTGAAAGACCTGTGCTTTAGCTCCAGCTCGTGTTTTTCAGAAAACCTATTTTTATTGTTGTCTCTCTCTGGCAATAAAATGAGTCTTAAAAGGGAATAAAGCAAAACAGGAGTGACGCCAAAAAAAACCCCCTAAATAGATTGGCTCCCGCTTCAGCCATGCCGAAAGTGCGTAATGCTCTAAAGTAATTTGAAACTGCCTGCTGATCTAGTTGTTTACTCATGACAGATGACCGCTAGAGCTCAGGATTAAGAGCTAGTTGGGGATTTACTGGCTATCTGTGGGGCTTTTGTTAATAAATGAGGGCCCCGGAGGTGGCAGAAGAAAGTTGCGACCTGTGCTCTTTTGTTTTATTTTTTTGTTTTTTTGCTGTCCTGTTGCACTATGAATCCCGCTCTCCACCACTCTTAGAGGAAGAATGCTCCTCTGTGTGGGGTTCCAGCACCTCGGCAGCATCCTGCTGGGCTCTGGGTGCTCTGACGGCCCCTTGCTGTTGGACGGTGGGACGGCGCTGGCTGCCGTGTGGCCGCCACCACTGCCGCTCTTTGTGGCTGCATCTGCTCGGGCCTATTGTTAGAAGGAGTCCATCTGCTGGCCTCTCTCCACCACAAAAACACACAGACCCCCTAAAGCCCCCTCCCCTCCCTCTCCATCTTTCTCTGTCTTTTGCTCTCTCTCTCTCGCTTTCCAAAGCCTGCCGCATGCACAGGCAAACCCCCTTCAGCTCCCCTCCCCCTTTCCATCTCTTCCATCAGAGTGTGCCAGCTGTCCCCTTTCCCTCTCACCTCCCCTCCCTTTCTCTCTCTCTCTCTCTCTCTCTCTTTCTCTCTCTCTCTGTCTCCTTCTCTCACTGTCTTTCTCTCCCCCCCATGCCTGCAAGGCCCTACTCCCACAGGAGCCATAACACAGGGATACAGAGTGGATAGTGGCAGACGATCCGTGCAGTACAACACAGCAATAAAAGACTGCCAGAACTCTAACTGCTAAGGAAAAGTCATCTCTCGTGTTCTTGTAGAAGGTTGGGTTACTCAGTTGAGCAGTGGCATGAAGTCACGGGCCTCTCCACATGTCCACTTTGATATTCTAATCACTTATACTCTTGAACACTGCTTATGTTTCAGAGAGCTTTACATTTAAGGTCTTACTCAATGTGTTGAAAATGACAGTTGTGACTATTGATCAGTGCACACTGAGGGTGTAAAGTTAGCTGTAATAAATTCAAGTTATAGTATATATAATGTGTGTGCGTGCGTGCGTGCGTGTATATATATGTATATATATATGTATGTATATATATATATGTATGTATATATGTATGTATATATATGTATATATATATGTATGTATATATATATGTATGTATATGTATATGTATGTGTGTGTGTGTGTGTGTGTGTGTGTGTGTGTGTGTGTGTGTGTGTGTGTGTGTGTGTGTGTGTGTGTG
>JBBPDC010000129.1:23747927-23792832 GCA_037974485.1 Hemigrammopetersius urotaenia
TATATAAGAACATTGCCACAGAATAAAGACAGAAGATTCACCAGTCAGGTGGCTTGCTACTGCCATCTCAACAGATGCCCTCCATATTTGCTGATCAAACAAGCCATTAGTGCAGTTTTGCTTGGACCACACTCATAATGGGTGCCAGTGCTTCAGGCTCATGTCCTTCAGGCTGAGGGCCTAAACGCCTTTAGCAAGACAACTGTTACAATACTGCCAACCTCATAAAACATAGAGCAGGTGTAGTAGGAAGAAGAAATAGTACAGAGCTGGAAAATGCAGCAGACATATCAAAGAACAGATGAAATATGACTAGTGGGACAGAAGGGAAAGAGAAAGAAAAAAAAAAACTAATTGAACTTTTGTAGACATTAACCACACAATAATTAACACCACATAACGGCCAGCGCACAGCATCTAGAGCCTCTGCCATTTCTCATATACTTATTACCTCCCATTAGGAGCCAACAGTTAGGATGATCAGTGTCTGTTGCCACCACTCTATAACTCCATTCGCGCCATTCACTTCATATAGAGAGTTTGACCTTTCCGCAATCGCTGATTGTTGCCATGGTGAGTCAGTAGTCTCCGGCAGTCTGTCGTCTCTCTGGGCTGGGCCGGCCTAGGATGAAGGTGAGCAAATAAATGTCCTCATTATGTCAGGGGCTGCAGATTCCATATCTCTCCCTTCAGAGTCAACTCCCCTCACTCTCTTATTCTAGTCTTTTATTAAAGGCCCCTGTATGCAGTGAAAGCAAAAGCGCCGTTCCCTGTTATTTGGCCTCCTGCGCTGATAACAGAGGAGGCTGTTTGTTTCTGCCACAACAATAATGCAATTTTAGGCCCAGATAAGGGAAAAAGAGAAGTATTTAAGAGGCTTTACTTACTCCAAATAATGCCGCATTGGAAAATAACGTGATCACACATCACAGATAATTGTAGTGGCCTAATTCGCTTGGATTTGTACGCAGAATAAACACGCTGTATGGTTAATTCAGAAGGGCAGGGCGCTGACTTCTCTGAGCCTGTGGGAGGCAGCACCAAAGCATATGGCATGAAACAGCAACAAGATCGAAAAGAGTTTTTATTCCCAGAAATCTGAAGAAAGGCTCCGTCCAAGCTCTGCATGTTTGTCTGACAGCTGCATTTAATGTCTCAACAGAGGGAGAAAAATAAGAAAGGGATGGGTAAGACCGTAATAGGAGCTGTTTGCCCATGTGAACTTTGGCTGAATGATGTAGCTGGAGCTTGAAGTCAATATTGGCAATCACGCCCTGTGCACAAACTACAGCTGCAACAAAATGTACAATACAGATCCCAAACGGCATGACTTTTACTTTTTACTTTTACTTCATTTTTAACAATTGCACTGTGAAGTGTGTTAAGGGGAAGGTTAGAACTCTCAAGATCTCTCAATCATTGCTTTCACGTAGCAATTGAGTTATAATAAACTAGAGGTGGGCATAGATTAATTTTTTAAAGGCGTAATGTCATTGTAATCTTGGCGTTAACGGCGATAACCCCCCCACTACGCACTAGCTTGCGTAGTGTTGACCCAGCTCACTCTGTCCGGGGGAGAGTTAACAGCGATATTTTTTTATCGCGCGATAAGAATCTCGCGCCGTTAACGTGCGTTAAAGCCGTTAGCGGCCCAGCACTATAATAAACATTTACAAGTTAAGTAAATGCTCTTCTCAAGAGTGAACCACAGTGGTAGGCACATGTAGTATAGCGGAAGCACTCCTACCTGCGTGTTAAGATAAAACCTCTAGTGTCTCCTTGAGTGTTGGACTGCTGTGCATTTCAGTGACTTTCATTGTGGCTATGACAGCAATATCAGAGATCGGTGTGTAGGTTAAAAAAAAACAATGCTTACATAATACACCATGTTCCCTTAAAGAAAGAAAATTGAGGATACTTCAGTTATCCAGAATAAGCAATCCTCCCTCTTTTGTGATCGTCTGTCATGTCCACCTAGCTTTTTTCTTTTGCCTTTGTTTTCTGAGCTTCCTAATGTGCTCTTGGAGGAAGAAGCAAAAGTGCAGCATTTTGCGGGAGAGAAGGGAGTCTAAGGCACATCGAGACGCGCTGCTGAATGTTTGATAGAGCAGGGTTGGCGCTGAGGGGCCTTCAGGCCTGGTTTGCATGCATTAGCACCAGGCTTGTGGCCCCAACTCAGCCAGATGTAATTTCCAATACCACGGAGGGTGCTGACCCCTCCGACGGGTCTTACCGGAGCTAAGTGTGGACCTGATTATGTTTTCATAGGCACGGACCTCCTGTTATGCAGGCAGGTGCCTCCTCATATCCATAGGCCCTCAGGGAGCAGCCCAGTTCATTTGGAGCCCTCCACCCGGCTCTGAGGATAAAGTAAAGAATTTGTTGAAAGATTGCTGATATACAGTCCCTATACAGCTCAGGATATCCCAAGGCCTTTCATGCTTTCACAATTTTTAGCCAAGGACTGCTAATGTGAGGAAGATGTGAATTAGACTTAGCATAAATGCATATTGTTTTTTCTCTCAGCCTCGCAGGGATCTTCTATTGTACTGACAGCGGAATACTTCATCCTCGTCCTGGGCTGACAGCTCAACATATGCTCAGGCGTTGGACTGTAATGGAATCTACCCCCAGCAGGCCTTCCTGTTTAGCTAGTGGGGTGCAGTTAGTGGGGAGCTGGGAGTGATGAAACAAGAAGCAAGATAGAACAGCATCATCTCCTCATCACCTACTGTCTCTGTCTTCTCTGTTATTCTCAGCTCAACATGCTGAATGCTTAACTTGATTTACAGATGATTTCTAAATATTTCTCTTCACTGTGGGTCATCTTTATTGCATGAGTCCTTACGGCAATAAAATAAAAATGATCCACTGCCTTCAGAAATGTGATTCAGTTGCAGTTGCTGGGTTATTGGGGACTGTTGTCAAGGCTTCCTATTTTCGCACATCTGCGCAAATGTCCATCACTTCTTCAGCAAGGGGCATCCATTTTTTTAGCAATACATTTATTGTGCTGCTTTGTACTAGTCACCAAAAAACACTTTGGAGAATAATGGCTCCTGTGACCAAAATGAAGTGTCACAGTGTCTGTTTTATTCTGATTGTCTGAAAAGTTGAGTTTGTTCATTATTCTCTCCTGGTGTGTTCCAGTGAGTCCATAAGCGGCCACTCAGGAACCTTAACCCTTTCTCAGGGTACAAAACACAAACGCGTTACTTTATATCAAGAGCAGCAGAAGGCGGTGTGTCGTGGGACCGGCAGCACCTGGCGCACTCTGTTGTTTCCTGGTTCTGTGGCGTCGTATGGAATCTCCTCTGCTTGAATATGATGGGAGATGACAGGAAGCAGGCAGGGTCTCTCTAATGAAGCACCAGCGAGGCAGGAGGGGAGACCTTGCAGTGGCTACGCTTCATGAACACTAGCCTGTTAATACAAAAGTGCTGCCACATGCCAAAGAACTATCAAATGCATGGAGAAAGAGGAGGTCACAGCAACATTTGACATAAAAAGTCTTAAAGCGTTCTGTGTTATAAAGGTCTGTTCTTGTATGGATGGCCACGGTTTAAAGAGTAAAGCCCAATTCAGTGTTTTTTTCTGGACATTCAAACTCAGCCCAGAGTTGCATGAAATGTAAACACACCTTTACATTTCATGCAACACACCTCAGCCAACTAAAGAGAAGCATTGTGCATTTTTAATTATAAAACTAAACTAACTCTGGAGTTGTCTTCAGTAATGGTGTGGTAGTATGTGTGTGTCTGTGTGTGTTTGTGTGTGTGTGTGTGTTGGAGCTGTACAGTGCATGGAAACGCTATGGTGTCATGTGTGGCACAGAACCAATCAGCGGCCATTCTGACGATAATGCATTAGGTTGCATGTGCCCTGAAATTCCAGTTGCATCACTTATTAGTGATTTGTTCAAATTGTGTCTCAATGGACTGCTGAAATTAGCTTAGCTGATCTGTTATCTATATTTCAAATGCACTGATTGCGTTTTTCTTTCTCTGTGCACACACTTGGTTGATAGAGACCCCTCTGCTTCAAGTCAGCTTGACAAGATGTGAGACGTGACTATTTGACTCTAATAAAGCAGAGGGGAGTATCTCACTCTGAGAAGTGACATGGAATTGGAAGCATGAGATTCGATCATTCTAGCTTGAGAGAAGCCGTGCTGAGAACAGGGAGCAATGTCAATGTGTCTGGATAACATTTCTATGTTACTTCTCATCACAAGATCAGTCATTTACACACATTTGTCCTTTGCATCGTGGAGAACAGGAAAAAGGAGTGCTTAATTGCACAATGATAACAGTGCTAATAGTGCTTTCAGTGAATACTTGTAGGTGCTAGCTTGTATAAACCTTTTTAGTTGAAGCATTTCTCTATTATTAAAGACACTGAGCTTTCAAGGGTTCCAACTCCCATAGGAAATAAGGCTTTGTGTATTTACCAGCACATTCAATTACATGTTGAATGTTAAGTAACATCCATAACAATATATTGATGTTTCCAATTCCAACAGAAAATTGATTAACTTTTCTTTAAAACATGATGAACTTTTGCACAGAAATGAATAGGACATGAAGCAATCCATTCTGTTTAATGCTGTAAAGTGATTTCATGAAATAGCTAATAAGAAGTATTCAGTGCTTTGGGATTAATCCTTAAATGTTACTCCATTAGCCTAATAGATGGCCCTTAGCTTTGCAGTTGGGTTACTTGGGGCTGTGGTTAATGTTTTCTCACACCTACCCAAATGTCCATCACTACCTGAGAAAAAGGACATCCATTTTCATCAAAATGCTTATCAAAGCAGAAAAGCTTTGTACTTTGGGAAATTATTGAATCATATCACTGAAATTTAATGCATTTAGTGGCTCACAGTGGACTACGATACCACATTAATTCTGATTGTCCAAAAAGTTAACTTCTCTAGCCATCCTCCCAAGACATCAATATGCCTTTTCATATAGGTGAGATGTGGACTTACGCGATGCATTCCAATGAGTCCATCGTCATATGAGGGAAAATTAGACCCTGGGCATGTATGATTTGCATTTAAATGGATTTATTGTGTACAGATGGTGTGACGGGCAGCGGCCACACTATCAAATTGTTTTCTCTGGAAGGAAATTGGGAGTCAGGATTTAATTTTGCTTCCATAGACTGCCACATCAAAAGCTTTAGTGGACAGTTTTGGCATCTGCTATTTTTGCAGTGGAGTAATGAAGGCACTGTGTGATGTGTATCTAAACAAGGCCAAAGGAAGTATATTAGCAATAATCGCCTCTTATTGGGACGTAATGCTCAAGATGTGCTGTTGTCTCCTCTTTTCAGGGCCATGCCTTTCTAGCATTTTTGTTTCATTTCAGTGTGGATTCTAAAAGGAGACTGATTGTTACCATGACAACAGTAATAAAAACAACTGAATAAAAAACACACTCACTACACTACCTTTGAACTTCTGAGCAGATAAAGTTTTTAAAAAAAAAAGCTCTCCTGAGATGAGGCCGGTTTTTTTAAAAATGATTTTAAAGAGTTTGATTAAAGATGCACTGTTATCCATGTACAATTAGATGTTATCCATGTAGAATTGATGATACAAGGATGCTTGTCAGGTCTATTCTTTTACTTTGTGTGCACCAGATGGGCCTGCATGTTGTTACGATTGCAGTTTCAGCTGCACCCCACTTGGGACAGGGGCTCCTGGAAATATGTCGTCTGTCAAATGCCAGATACGAATACACTGTACTTCTTTTTGTTTCGACTCAGTTCATTGCCACTGTGCGTGAGTTGTGAAAGGCTGAGAAAAAAACGAGGGGCCAGTGGCTCTTACTGTAGTGGTGGCTTGCCACTCTTTTTTTTTTTTTTAGTTTTGGTTCACATTGTTTCCATGTGTTGGTTGATTCCACCATAAGATACCCTTGGCAGACACACAGCCAGGCTCTTATCAGCAGGACGCATGGGAGGCTGGCCCAGGGCCTAGGGTTGGGGAGGAAGATCTTGGTACCCACTCGGAGGACCCTGCCAAAACACACACAGCACAGGGCACCCCTGGATTATCCCACTCCCCAATGGGGACACCTTAAGTCGAAGCCTTGGTTCAAAGCGCCTTAGGTAGAGATGGCTCCTGTTCCCTTCTGTGTCTCAGTGGGAGCACATGACTTGAGACTCTTTTGGGGTCTACTCTGGTGGGCTCACTTTTGGCACGTGACATGGCCAAAAGGCAGCCTGTGGTGTTTGAGTGATGTGTTGCAGAGTGGCTGATAAAGTGCATTTTTTGTGGCTGTTGATGGGCACTGTGATTCATGTCCACGTATGTCATCGATAAAGAAGCAGCTGAGAGACTCTGATATGAAAATGGTACAGATTAAAAGTGGCATCACAGATTGCGAGTACGGTGACCATGCCAGACAACTTTACACTGCAGAGACAATCTCCACAGAGCAGGCAGGAAAGTTCCAGAGGATGGATTCAGCTGCTGACCGGCCTAAGCTTTAAAAAGGTCATAAAGGCCAAGACATTGCTAGAGCAACTGAGGTCTCCTCAGCCATCTACCCCTCTGATGGGAACTTTTCCCAGGTTTAATTGACCTGCTACGTCAACTAGCCCACGGCACTAATCTGACAGAGAGATTAGCATCTCTCAACACTTCTTCCTGCTTCCCAGAACCCCCTGTGCAGCTCCCCACCAACCGATCACTCTCATCGCATGCTGCTAGTTCTGCCACTGTCTTTTTGTCTTTTTTTGAGGTCAATGCCCACTTCGAGGGCAATGCTCAGCACAGACCTTTGAGCTCATTGGCAAGCTGATGCCAATATTCAAGCTCTTTGATGCCTTCTGATTGGAGTCAGGAATTACATGAATGAATCATCAGACGCTCAAAGAGAAGCTTGCGCGAGTGCTTTTTGGAAGATCGGGCCGACATCAGAGAGCTCGTTTTGTCTTCCTTTCCGTCAACACAGCCTGTTAATCATTAGGTGGCACCTAGGGATGAAAAAGCAACAGCAGTGTGGCCGTTGATGAAAGGGAATCGGAGCGCATGGCTGATTCGTCTTCTGCATTGAGAGGCTGTGGAAGAGAACTGTTCATTACTGCACCACTCCTAGCCACCATCACCAACTTTAATGTGTGTTTTTGTTTAGGATCTGTCTGTCAGGACCCATCTCGGTCCCATGGCAGTCTGTGACTGCACATGGCAAAGTCAGAGTTATGAGAGAAACAGGCAATCACCGTTCTCAGCCCTTTTTTCCCCCCCGACACTGCCTGTTCCTCACAGTCATCACCATAACAACACCTGCCTGCGGTGTGCATTTTGATTGGGTCGAGCTGCCACATTCCTGCTCAGCATGCTGGGAAATAGCCCTTTCATGTAGTAGGTTTGTCAAGCAGTGTTACACAGGCACTGAAATGGAAAAAGAGGTTTTTTTTATGTTGCACTTTCTTTCTCTGTGTGGAGCTATATTAAAGTAATAGTCTGCCATTTTCTCTCAAAACTACAAATGTCATTATGTCACCAAATGCCACTAAAACATTCCATATAGTTGCAATTTACATCCTATGATAAGACTTTGAAAAGTGCAGTAATCTTATAACTCACTGTTCCACTGCTCTGCACTGGGTAGTGGTGCATTCCATATGTCATCACTTTCCACTTCCTCTTTATCAAGTATGGTCAAAATACCAGCTGTGAAGGTTATTAATGCTAAAATGTCAACCAGTGGGTAAAAATCTTTCTGTGAAAATTCACACTGTAGCATCAAGAAAAATTGGTTTAGAGAATTTACTGGTAAACTATTATTTTTAAACTATTGCTTAAATTCTAAGGGACCATAAGGGATCCCAGTTATAAGCAGTTGTAGCCTCAGGGCACTGTTGTTATCTTGTGGCGTTGCAATTCACACGTTGTGTACATTAGCAGAGGCCTCTCCGCCTCGGAATCCATACTGAAGAGCTAATGGCATAACATGTACAATTAAATCTTTTCTCTGGAGGCACGCCTGTGATCCTGGACAAGAGGGGAACAGTGCTGTTTGGCAAGTTGCCTACAGCCGTAGTGCGACAGGACAGTGGAGTGTGAAAGGTAAACATTCAAACAAAACCTCCCTCATAAAGCCCTCGTTTGACCTCTCCGGCTAAAGTGGAAATGTCCCAAACGCTGCGGCTAACCTCACGACAAGGTAATGAAGTCGCCTCATTGCATTTCAGTGCAGTGGGTGCTGAGGGTTATTTTTTGTGAGGTTATGCCATGCAGTACTATGGTAGTGTTGTGTTTGTGGCAGGCATATGTTGTGTGCTAAGAATGCTTTTTTCATAATTCGTTGCGTGGTCACAGCTTGAGCTGTGCTTGGGGTCTTCCATTGAATACAGTGCAGCACGGCCTTATTTCACCCCTATAGACATCCACGCTCCCCCATTTAAGGCATTCTGTTTCTCCTCGGGGGAGCGGGTCTTTTAACCACTTTGTGTTTGAGTGAGGGTGTGTGCAAGTGCATGTGTGCACAAGATAGGGAAAGAGAGTGTGCGTGTTAAGGAGGGGGAGCTGAAATGGGTGACCTTTGAGACAATCAGAGGTGCCCTGGGATGATCAAATGGCCACACGTCGGGCCCACATCCAGGCTGGTGCTGAGGTTGCCTGCGGATTACATTGATCCCCTGAAACAATGGGGTCTGCTGTACGCATTGTGAGGGCATTAATAAATAACGTCAAGCAAATGAGCTCCCCATTCACACCATGATGCAAAGGAGAGACAAACAGCGAGATTCTGTATGCTTTTAGAGCTCTTTAAGCATCCATACTGGGACACTTTCATAGTATTTTTAATAGCCATTTTCTTTCATTTGTCTCTTTCTACCCCCATGCAGAATCCAGTTTAATTCACCACTCTGTGGTTAGCAGCTCTTCTGTCATTCAGTAAACAAGAGGGCTCAAAAGGCAGTAAAGCTAGGCTCTTGCTTGCAAAAACTCTGGCCTTCCTGGCAACCATAAATGCTACTGTGTCAGTGCCCATTAAGGTGGTGAGAATCAAGGGAGGCAAGAAAAAAAATCCTGAAGAGAAGCAGGAGAAAGAAGAGAACAGTTGATTCTTTTATTGAAAGTGATGGGATTATAGGCCAAGACCTACTTTAGCGCACAGGCTTAAAGAAGGCTTGCAAACCCAGCAAACCCAGAGGCAGTCAAGAACATCACCCCCTCTGTATGAACACTCCTCAAGAGCAGAGATGTGTTTCGATGGAGCAGATACTCTTGCCTTGTGAGGACAGAATTGCAGCCACAGACTGAATCATGCCTTTTTACGGGGATCTATACCAGCAAGTTGGAACAAAAAAAGCATAATTAAAATTCTTTTTCTAGCAAGTCTTGGAAGATCTTTTTTTTGGCCGCTGACTGCGACCGAAAGGCTGGCGGCACCCGTGGATCCCACTGCTCGCTGCTGCTCCTTTCTTCCAGTTCTGCTGAGTTTTTTTTATTGTTGCGGTAGCTATTTTCATTACTTTTATCATCCTTTCCCACGCATCCTTTTTCTTTTTCTTTTTTTCCCACTGCTCGAGAAAAGGAATGAGCAAGAGAAGGAGAGAATGAGACGAGAAAGAGGGAGAGGGCAGGAGAGAGCACTGGTGTGCTACTTCTACGTTTTCCTTCTTGTTCGACATGCTGATTATAGTGGATTGTAGGGCCTGGCGATTTGGCCTAAAATCAAAATCTCGATTAATTGAACATTTTAACTCGATTACGATTAATGAACGATTTTTTTTTTTTTTTGCCCTCATAGTTCACTGACAAGTTGCTCAGTTGTCTCAGTGTTTAAGGTCTCCATGCTCGACATGTTGGCGTAATAACGTAACATAACGGAGCGGGGTCACGTGACTCCACACACGGTGGTGTTTTTAAATGGAAAGTAATCGATTATAGGTTCTGAATGTCGATTTTGATTATTTTATGATTAATCGCTCAGCCCTAGTGGATTGTGCAACAAAGTGATAATTCAGTTTCCACTGAGATTTCCAGCCTTCTCCATGGCCTTTTTTAATGCCCCACCACCATCACTACCACCAGCACTTGCCTTTGCTGCAGTAGATTCCCCCAGCAAGCCACTGTGAGCCCAAGTCCTTCTGATCCCATAAATTCAGAGTGCACTAACAGCCCCGCTTGCCCGCTCCAGAGGACAAAACAGAAGCAAGGGCTGCTTTTCTGATTAGTCATGCAGTATGTAAGGCAGAGGCTTCTAAATGAATCTCAAGCATTTGGCTATTTTCTTACGCTGAATGGAGCTCGTCAGAATGTGTATATTTCTGCTGTGTGTGTGTGTATGTGTGTGTATGTGGAAGGCCCTCTGTACTCCAGCATAGGTAATTGTGAGTTTACCAAACTGCGAAGGCATTGAGCATAGCCGACTTTTCTCAAACCTCCCTGCTGCACAGAAACACTCTGTGGGGAGAAAAAAAGTAGAAAATGCAAGCTGAATCTAATCAATGTGGCCTATTTGTTTATTTATTTCTGCCCCACTGCAGTGCAAACATACTATTTTCCCCGTACAGCCTCTAGCAGGACTAGATGTAATATTTTGGTGTGGAGCAGCACATTGGGAAGTGTGATTTATCTTTAAACAAGCAACGCATTTAAAACAACTCAAACTGAGTTGTTTATTTAGCACAGAATATTATTACGATTTCCTCATCAGTACCAGGATGCTGTTGTGTACATGACTTAGCCGCTCTACATTAGCTTTGAACAGAAGGAGAAAGCAGTGCTTGAAGGACACACTGAAAATGGTCCTTTACTTTAAGCCTCCTTTTCCAGGGCTGCCAGTGCAAAAGGGGGGGAGCAGAAAAGTGAGCGAGTGAAATGGTCTCTCATATTGGAATGACTGAATATGAAAGCCCTCCCCTTCCCCCCTCCCCCAGTCCCCACAGTCCATAGAAAACGATAAAAGGCAAAGGGAGAAATAAGAAAGGGGCAGTGGAATGGAATATAAAATATTTAGAGTGCCTCCTCTTTCAGTGGTGGCAGTGTGAACTATACTTATCTGTGTGTGTGTGTGTGTGTGTGTGTGTGTGTGTGTGTGTGTGTGTACGTGTGCATTTTTTCCTTCAGAGAAGTGGGAGGAGTAAAAGAAGGAGAAAGAGAGAGAGAGACAGGGAGGAGAGAGTGAGAGATGGAGAGGGACATGATAAGGACAGATCTGTAGCTTGTGAGACAAGCAGGCTTTCAGAAAAGCAATGGAGTACGGTTGCAGTTTGTTTGTTTTCAAGGATGAAGCAAAGGGCAGAATGTTCTGTTTCATTTTCTGTTTCCGCCCCAGTTACCAGTAGAGCAGTTAGGTGAATTAATAAACAAATGTGAACATGTGTTAAATAGAGCAGAATTTAAATTTCAAATGTTTATATTTCCAGGCTTCCCTTAATAACTTTCAGTAAGAGGATGCCTGAACTGCTGGCGGTTTTCATCCTATCTTTCAAAAGGTTGTGTGCATTGCCATTGCTGTTGCTTAGGAATATTTAGTGTGATACTGTCAGTGTCAATAATTAGCATGTTCGTGCATGCATAACATAAAGTTGTAAAAGCAAAAGCTCTTGTAAATACACAGCTCTCCCAGAAACAGTCTGCAAAAGCCTACAGTGCATGTTAGCTCTCTCAGGCATGAAAAGCTAAAACACTAAGAATCAAAACAGTAGATTAACTCCACACAGTGCCCTTGGCTTTGGTGCCCTTCAAGTTTTCTGCAGATATAGGGACACTGGGATCTGTTTATTTTTTCTTCTTCTTGTATCCTAACCTTTGTACTGCTTCTTTCCTAACCACCCTACCACCCCTCCCTCCCCACCCCTCTGTGACAGAAGCTGGCAGTAAGAAGTTGTCCTGTGGGGACACCAGCCAAGCCCCTCTCCCTCATCAAGCCGCCCAGCCAGAGCATAGCCATCTCTGTGGTGCCGGCCAAGGCTCCCGTTTCCATGGTGACCGCACACATTAACGGACAAAAGGCGGCGAGCTCTGAAGCGCTGCAGACGTCCCCCATCAACCTCCAAACGGCCAACCGAGCGGCAGTCGCCAGCACACAGCCCCATAGCCGGAGAACGGGGGAGCTGTGCCACTCACAGGTACCCAACACACACACACACACACACACACACACACGCATACAAAAGACACAAGCATGCAAGTCTATAAAAGTCTGAAAAGTAAGGTGCAGTATCAGTCAAAAGCCAAGACCACTCAAAGAAGCCTTATTCTAACTATTTTCCACTTTTTAAGAGAAAATTAAGAAAACTGTGAAATGTCTCATAGGAAAGTACTACACCCATAAAGACTGACATTGTAACAAAGCCCCACCCTCCCTCTCCGATTGGCACATTAATTAAAAAGTTCCATAAATGAACTTTTAATGATACAGCCTTAGTTATTAGTATGATATTAATATCAGTGTATCTTAATTCCAAATTTCGAATGTCAGTCTTCAGGTTTAAAATGAAGGCATTTCACGTTTTACATTAAATTCAGCTACCAACACCACATTTTATATTTGATTCTAGAGCACTTACGCAAAAGTGTTTACATTATAATTTAGGAACATTAGAGAAATTAAAGCCTTTTAAAACACTATTCAAGTATCCTCTAAACATTCTGCTCTTCCACAGCTCTACCATCGCTTTGAAATATCGTTCAGTTGTAAACATGTGTTCAATGCCCGCGTTATTTTTTTCAAGCAAATATCTGCCAATATCAATATGATTTGGATATCATTGTGCATTCCTAAATACTGATATCATACAGATGTTTAAATTTGACCAGTACTTTAAACTCATATTGAGTTACGCATATAACACACTAGAAGAGCAGAACGCTTAGAAGATGCTGGAATACCACGCTAAAATACTTCCATTTTTCTAACAAAGCTAACAGCATCACAGCAGCATTTGAAGCACAGTAATAAAATTCAGTGTGCGTAGCGTGTTTCACCAGTGAGGCTGGTGAGATCATCTCAGCACATGTGTGTCAAAAGCTTTCCACCTAGAATAATGCAGGAGGAAAGCTACCAACACTCAATTCAATGTCAAATATATTATTTATACATGTAAACATGTACAATACAGTGTTATTCTAACATTAACACAAAACAAAACCAAAACAGCATTGTTTTTGACAGGTTTGATTTTTATTTTTCATTTTCGACCCCTAAACATAAACAAACAGAATTCAATGCCTCTAAGCACTCTTACAGTGTGATGCTGCTTTTTCCCTTTTTTTTTTTTTTAGAGCTAAACATTTTCACCTGGCATTGCCTGCTGTGCAGTAGTATATAACGGACAATTCTTTTTAACATAAAACACTGTGGGATCTAAATGAGACGTTCCTTTCAGTCTGACCTCCCCTGTCGCAAACAAAAACTCCATTGATTATATCATGCAGTTGGCTTTTAGTTCCACAGGACTACCTCTGGACTGTAGCAACTCACAGGGATGGACGGACTGTCGATTGATTTTTTTGGAAATACTAGGAGCTGGGACATCTTTAGTCCTTTAGAGCGCAAGTGTTTTATAAGCACAATTTAAACCTGTGCTCAACCACAGCAACCTTAGAGGAACTTACACTTCACTCCAGCACCCCTGGTGGGAAGCAGCTATTTTCAGTCATGTGATGAAGCCTTCATTATGTCACATGGGCAGGTGTGTGTGCGCGCGGCCCCTTATTCATGAAATCACATTCCATTTTTAATGAGCTTGAGCTACATCTCGGCTCAGCTCTTGTAGGAGAACGATGCTACTCCAGAACCTGACAATGTACTATTATAGTAATTGAGAACCATTACAAAGGGAGGAGTGGCAGATGCCAAATCTAGGACGAATGAGAAATCCATTTATTTTCTCTTTTTTCTTGTCTTTTTTTAGGTTGATGTAGCTTCACATTACTGTTACCATCACATCTGTTTGTCGTGACTTTGTAAATGCGAGTGTACTTTCCTTTCAAGCAAATGCCAGAAAGATGAGCCTAAGAAAGTAGATTCAGCAGGAGTATATGCTCAACTGGCTCATGATAGAGCCATGTTTCATCAATGTGTCATTCACTGGGGGCGACGGTCGTGCCTCTGTGCTTTCGCATGAGTAGTCAGACCCCTCCTCCCCTCCCCCCCCTGTCCGGGCCTGCCTGTGTCTCTGGGACTCTCCCTCCCCCCTTCAGATGTGTCAGGTTGAGGAAGAGTGCGGGGAGGGAGAGGGGTCTGGCAGCAGGATTGGTTTACTGCTCTTTATGGCTGTGGTGGTGTTTAGTGCTGCTTTCTGCCACCCCCAACTGCCAGTACTCAAAGATAGTTAGAAAGAACCAGCTCTATACAAAAGCTTGCAGCTCTGCACCTCAAAAGAAAGGCTGTGTGATGTATCTTCTACACCAGATAGCAACACACAGCATTGATTTTTCAGTTTCAGTGGTTCTGGTAGCCAACAAAATGGCAGTTTACTGCAGTGTGTCATTTGTTGAGCACTTCAGGTTGTTTTGAAAGAACAATGGAAAACATACTAAGCTAAAGGGGAATTTGTATTTCTGGAAATGTGTTGGTAAGATTTGTAAATATTGTGTAAGCTTCCCTTTTAGTGTTTTTTAAACAAGCATAACAAACATATCAAAACAGTTAATACAGTTTACCACTGAGTTAACACTGCTCAAAATGCAGGGGTTATTATATAATGGTATATTATGCACATCTAATACCATTATATTATAAATGATTGAGTTTTATTGAAACTAACCAGCCTTACTTTCGAGCACCAAATCACATGAAACACAGGACTTTTGAGAGTCAGAGATCATTTTGCTGATCAGTTGGGGGGTGATGGAGGTATGGGTTTGGAGATAGGCCACCTGGTCACTAATTTGGAGACTGATAATGAGGTGTAAGTGGCCCAAACCCATGCATGAATGCATGCATTAGGAGCATTGTTCCAGTGCACGAATGTGTTTTTAGGGTGAATTCGTTGCACAGACTGTTCAGGGTACTCAAGAGCTGCTTTATGGCGGCAGCAGGTCGATTCAGGTCAGCACTGATCCAAAGGAAGCTAACAGCGGCATCTGCCATAACAGCAGGCTGTAAACAAATGCTACTAAAGCACTTTAATAACTAAAAGAGCACAAGTATATTTACATTTTGCATCCTTTGTTAGATCCCATAAGACAAGCTTCACTTCTAATGGCAAAAGCAAAATCCCTGCTTTTTTGCATGTAATTTCCTGCTGAAACACAGTATTTTATAAAATGAGACCTTGACAGTGATGTAAATTGTGATTATTTTGCATAAAGTGAGGTTCAAGAATATCCTTTTTCTGGCTTGAGGTATGCAGGGTTGATAAGGTTTGCTTTAACAAAAATGAAAACTATTTCAAGAGAACCGATAAACACAAACTTCTAAATCCCCAGACAGTAATCTTATGATTACTGGGAAACAAAAAAGCATTTCTAGTTGGTTTAATTGGTTTATTCAGTAGAATCGTATTTCTTTTTAAACTGCAATGCTACTCTTTATTTGTTATATGTTACATTCAGGTTAGAAACTATTCAGGAGGTATGTTTTTAATTCTCTTGATGGAAAATTATCCAGTAGGCATGTGTTTCTCTGTGTAATAGGTAGATATACCTAAGAAAGCTCTTCTTTTGCTTAGGCCTTAATAGTTGTCCTGAAGTTAGAAAGCAGGTGAGCCAGCTGTGGCCTTGCAGAACGCACGCTTTGTGAATATTAGTAATATTATTCACAAATAATAGTGACTGGACCTGTACAAACTGTACTAATCCAAGTACAGGACTGAAGTTCTGTTGTGCTGGATTAGCCATGAAAATCCAGCACAAGGAATCAACCACTCACCTGGCGAGACCAAATACATGAAATGTCTCTTGGCCTCTTCAAACTTCCATGTTTAATCTTAAACAGCAACATATAAAAAAAAAGGGCATATATTAGTAGAGCATATATTAGTATTATAGCTATGTTCTTTTTCCTCACTTTTTGGCTGTGTTTCGATGATGATAATAGTCATGGTCCGGCATGATTCAAACTATTCTGTAGAAACACTTGCCCTTTTCTTTACAGCATCTTCCTGACAGTTTTTTAAGCAGTTTTTGTCCGCTTTAAACAACAGCCAAGGTCGTCTCTATCGGTCAGCCTTGTCAGAGCGGCAGTATAGAGAGTGGGACATGCAGCATTTAAAGAGGCAGCTGTTGGGACTGCCTTTACTGCGCGTTTGCTGAATAGTTTTGATTACAGTGATACAGAGAGCTCCCTACCTCAATTCATTTAGTCCCCTTTCATGTAAGTATATACATAGATGTACACAAGCACGTTCAGCAACCTTTCACTAGGTCCCCGCAAGTCAAAGGAAAATTTCTATAAACACAGCTGGGAGCTGGTGGCACCTATGAGGCTGCTTATGGAAGCCTGAGCGAGTTAGTGAGCGGATGCTAAGGCTAAAGGCTCCTCAGGGGGCCGCTTCAAACTGCTGGCTTTGCAGTAAATGAGCGAGATGGGCACGGTGCCTGTGCCAGCACCCGTTTGCTACGCTAGCAAGCGCCAGTCCCACATTCACCACTAATGGGCTCTCACATGCGAACTACGCAGCTAGCAGTGGGCGCTAATTGAATTGTCCAGTGCCTACATGTTCACAAAAGGGTCAGTGTGGGGAGGGCCAGTGTGAAGTCATGTTCTGACTGTGCTGTTTTTTTAAGAGATGAGTCTCTGGTGCACATGACTTAGGTTAGGTTAGGTCATGCTCTATATTTCAATTCAATGATGTGATTATAGTCAGGTAAGAACCATAAAGTGATACATACTTTTAAAAAGCAAGTTTGTTTTTAATGAAAGTGTGTGTAGCATACAAGGTGATTGTAGCAAATGATGAAAGTGTATAGGCACCTGTTAGCATACTCCAAAAAAGTGGACAAGAGAACAAACAAATGTCAGGCTTCAGTATCATAACGAAGAGAAGCCGAAGTGGGCAGCTGATAGCTAGGAAGTTGCCCCTGTAATCAGAAGGTTGTAGGCTTGAATCCTAGCACTGCCAGTGGCACCACTGAGGTGCCCTTGTCCAAGGTACCGTCCCCACACACTGCTTCCTGGGCATCCCCTGTTGGTGGCTGCCCACTGCTGTGGTGTGTTCATATGTGACTCTAAGGGGCCATTTTGCTTATACCCTACACTACAATCACCTATAGCAATGAACAAAAATACGTTGCGTAGCTAAAAATATCACTAACCATGTTGATAGAATGTGTTCTGTCCATTTTTACAGGTCATGCAGTCATAGTGTCTATTTTATATTGCTTAAAGAGACATTCCAGCCTAGAAATATTAACTGTTCTTTAGAATAGCATAATATCCTTTGGAATATTGGAATCCTGATGTTTCTCAGTCAGTCAGTTCTGACAGTTAGCCTTGCTGTAAGATATAGGCTAATAAATACAACCAAGCTAGCATGAATGTAACTTTAGCCTGGATGAACAGATGGCTTTGTATACTGGTCAAGGACACAGTTAAAGAATGCTTGCAGAATGCAGTGCATTCGGATGTAGAAAGTATAATAAGACCATTGCTGAAGTGGTTGGTTAGTGTAACAGAACACTCTTGCTATAGGTGACTTTGTCAGTTTTCCCCAGGAGAAATATGTTAAATTTAGCAAAAAGGGTTCAGTGGCCATAGAAAAGGGCAAACTATATCCAATACTTTAAACCAGAGGACTACTAAGGAAACGTGAAATCTGTATCACTGGCGTATCCAACAAAGCAGATTGTAAAGAAGTCTATCTTTATTTAATACAAAATGTGCATGATTTGGACTCTTTAGCCAGAGAAAAGATGCCAAACGGAGGCAAGGATTCTAGACAGATTGGCTTGTTAATTTTAGCATTTAGCTTAGTTGTTTAGAGTAATCCACATTCTCCTTTGTAAAAATGCTTTAAAGACACTTACCACAGGTACACAGTTAAAAAATAATGCAGCAAGTGAACAGCAAACAGTCCACCTTCAAAAATCCCCTAATTCTATCCACCAAGATACATCTTTAGAAGTGTGCACCATACTGATTTGTTTAGTATTAGCTTGCACGGAGTCTCAAAGTTTTAATGCAAAATTGATGGAGCAAATTGTAAAAAATAAACACGTCTTGGATGATCGGTTACATTTGAAATAAGGGGATATTTTGTGTTTCATATACACAAGAAATGATTGTTTTTTTTGCACAACTATCAGTTTAAGATGCAGTAGACAGGCTAGCGACTGTTTTCCATATTCAGTGCAGTCTTAGTGAGTTCACACATCTGTTCCTATGGATGTGTGGATGTGTGCGTGTTTAGGGTAGGTGTTTTTCCTCAGTGAATCATTTAGTCAGAGGAAGCTCAGGACAATCCAATAGTGGCAGCAAATCAGTCATACTCTAATCTTTTCAACAGCATGAGCAGAGCTGAGTAAAAGAAATTCAGCCTGGTAGCAGCACTGCTGTATATACAGGTTCTCTCTCTTTCTCTCTCTCTCTCTTCTCCGACTGCTTGCGATTTAGCAGTCCATTCATGACGCTACATCTGACTATAGTATTCTCTTTTCCTCCTATAAAAGTTTCATCCTTAGATGCGATTTCCATTCAAGCCCACCTGCTGGAGGAGGGGAGGGTGTAAGCTTGCGTGCTTCTCTGGAGCATTTTGGTCGTTCATGTCGCCACCATGTGGTCATGTGAGTGGTATTGTAGGTTTGCTGAAAAATAGAGCACTTTTCAGTGGTATTCAGTGTCATTGGGGTGCACTGTGAAGTGGAGATTATTTTAAACTAATGTGTTCTTTTCATAAAGCTTAATTAAGAAAAAGACATTTAAATCACAAGCAAATGATCCAGTTGACTTTAAATTGTATTGTGTGCCACAGCTCTCACGGTTCAGCAAGTAGTTATCATTTACACTTACTTTCATTCATTTGCTAGCTCACAAAAAGCCAGCTAACAAAAGAAGTCACGTTTAGAGACTATAAATGTACGTAATCTCTTACAGTTCTGTATTTTTTTCTAGACGCATATCTTACCACGTTAAGTCGGTCATCATATCAGTAGCCTATGTGTACAGGGCTATTACAGAAGCTTTAGCCACTATGTACAGAACAGAAAGCCCTGTACAGGCAGAGTTTATTTAAAAACAAAACACTATGTCTTTTCTAATCTCTGAAATGGGATCGCTTGGGTTGGCACATCATTTACAGCAGTAATAGCCTGGCTTGTATGTGCTGCAAACCACTTTAAAAACTAGAAACTAAACAGTGATGAATTTAGACAGCCCTCGTGACACGAGCTATTGGAGAGCACAGAGATTCATTTTTATGAAAAGCGCGGCTGCACCGCATCTCTTTTCAACAGGCAAAGTCGATGAGCTGGCACCCGTAAAAGGCATTAGTAGGAAGCCATTGCTCAGAAAGATGTAAATCTCATTCACTTTCATCCATAGTGGAATTCAATGGGATGCCACAAAACGTATGCTGGACCTTATTTTGCACATTAATCAGTCTTTAAAAGAACCAAGGAGAGGGAATACACTGAGAACCGTGTATGGTGCATCATGATAGTAAATTTCAAAATATGAGTCAGAATAAGTTTTCCATAATTTTCTCTTACCTATGGCTTGAAGTTGAGAGGTATTTCTGATGAACTGCTATAATTATACACTCTGCAAACTACGTTTCCCATTTTCTCCTGCTGCCACTTCCTTTTCCTAGTATGAGCTGAGCCACATTCTCACTGAGGAGCTCGTTGGGTGGTGGCATTTATGTGCCGTGGGTTGTAAGAATGCCAACCCAAGCATGATGGAAGGGACTGAAAGCCAGAGGGAGGCTGCACCTGGTCTGCTCAGAGATCTAATACCTTGATTTGGCTTATTGTCTGAACTGTCTCAGATAGATGTATTTTGATAGAATGATCCTTAAGGGGAAATCATTTTCTTTTGCTCAGCTGATTGTAAATCCAAGGTATCTGATCTTTGTAGATTGCAAATAAGGAACGTCATTGTGTCCCATGAGGACAGTGTACATTATTAAGTTTTCTATCTAATTCACTGAGTTTAAAATAGTATCCTCTCAAATTGAACCCGATAGTATTGCGGTACATGGAAATGACAGATTCACGTGAAATCCTTAGATATGTATTTTAAATAAAAAAGTAATTGAAGTATAATGACGGCATGTTATGGATGTACATGTGTGCGCAGAGGTCTGTATCTCCGCGTGGTTCTGGGGGGTCTGTGTTGGGCTCTATGTCTTCGCGTGTTTCCGGTGGGGTTATGTGCAGAATGAAGTCACAAATTTGATACGCATTTGAGCTGTGAAGACTGAAAATAAGAATAAGAAGAAAATGGCTTAAAATATAAATATAAACAGCTAAGCGATTTGAAGGAGTATAGTACTGAGTATAGTATTATGCATTTAAAGAAAAGGACTAGTATAACACAGTTTCTATGTTGCTTGTTATACTATCACACACAGGGTGCCTGTCCAACTAGTTTACATAAGATTAGATATAATTTCGCACAGTTTCATCATAACAGTATGTTCCAGCGCAAACAATTACTGTCTAACTAGCACATTACTGATTTGTTTAACTTTCACTGAGTCATCAAAGTATTCTGTGCTTGTACTGACTTTGTACTTAGCTCAGTAACGGGAACTTCCAATGCCGTAGGCCAACTTATAATATGTCTATGTTACACTGATATTTTGTATCTTTTTTTAGTCTTTTGGGGTGTTTCATGCGTATAATAAGTCAAAGATGATGTATGTTTCCTATTCTGAATATGTAACATGTATTTACTATCAGATTTATATTCTTTCAGTGCAAATTCAGGGGCACTTCTGAAGTTTCCTCTGGCACGGGCCAGTATAAGGAACTGTCTACCTCCTCAGTCATGTTTTGATATTTACTGTTTTTGAATATATTTTTATTAATATAGTTTTAAATGTTATGATTATGTAATATCTGAATAAAAATTACTATTGGGGTGGGTGTGTGGAAGGGTCAGCTGCAGAGGGGGGGATTGCCCAGGGCGCCATACTAGTCTTGAACCGCCACAACAGTTTTATACACAGGGCTTTGATTGATCTTTAGACTGTCATTTTGAATTCCTCTGTTTGAGTCTTCTTAAATGGACCCCCAGTGAAACAGTCAGTGCCATGGTACCACATGGTGTAAGGACAAAGCAGAAGTCACACGAAACCAGAAAATATTGTCACATCCAATTTCATCATTCAAAGTGGCTCTTTTGTTCAGGCGTGTTCTTTGAGTCTGCTTTCTTGATGAGCTGTCAGAGTTCTCTCTGTCAATCCAGAGAATCACAGCTCAAAGGGAGCAAAGAGAGGCCCAGGTTTTACACCGAGAGACAGGAAGGTGTGTGGAAGCGCGGTCGGGACGAGAGCGTGCCTTTCATATGTGATTTGAGACACAGGCGGAATGTGCCTGTTAAAGCTCTCTCTCTATCTCTCTCTGTCTCTCCCTTTCTCCCTTTCCATCTCCCTCATAGACACACACACACACACACACACAGACACACACACACTTTTCTCTCTAGTTTCTTTTCCCTCTCTGGTTCCCTGCTGCGTCTGTATTTCCCCGAGCTTGCAACTAATACATGAGACAACATAGCAAGAAAGATAACAATATCGGAGACAAAGCAGTGTCCTGCACTCCACTCCCTCCTTCACTCTCAGTTCAAAACCATGAAGCAGTGCTCTCAGCTCTCACTGTCTGCTCTTGTACCATTCACAGATCTTAAAATGAATAGTCGCTGCTGGATGGTACTGACAAAATTCTGTATCGCAGTATGTCCCAGAAATATCACGTATCAGATTATCTTTGCATTAATCAACTTAGTAAATACATGGTTTCTGCTACTATTTATTAAAAGAATGTCTTTCAACCCCAATGAAGCTTAGCCTGGACCAAAATTACTCCAAAGGCAACCTAACACAGTACTGTTAACCAGACACAAAGCAAACTTAATGTTTGGTTTTTACGTATCATGAACTGTTCTTTCAAAACAATCTGAATCTGCCTGCAGGTGGTATGCGTTACAGTTAACTAGGTAGTTGATATAGATACTGCTAAATGGAAAGGGTTTTTTGCTTCCTGAGACCAATACTGGTAAACAGATACATGTACAATACAGATGATAAGATAAAGATGATCCAGCTGAGTACAGTTCATACCAAATGCTAATGTTGCAGTGAATTAAATCTTAAGAGCCTCATTCAGCATAATCTAGCATTTGTAGTAAAAGCTTAAAGCTGAGTTTAAAGTAGTAAAATGAAATATTATTTCAGTACTCCACAAATTTTCACAAACAATTTTCAGCAATACACTTTCAGTGCTTTATATACATTGTTATTTATTTACATAAGTTAGTACCAAAATGACACAGTATTTTGGATGAAGGTCATGTTGATCAAATTGAAATAATGTGAACTAAATATTCAATCCAATAAACATTTGGTATTCAGATGAGTGGTTTAGCTTTTTGCAGCAGTATCATTAGATACTGAGCATCAGGATTCAACGCAGAAAAAAGAAATTCTGGTATTGTGACAACTTCGTGTTTGGTCCAGGTACTCTCAGCATCCTTGCCTGACTACAGATCTACTCATAAAAGTATTTCCCACATTTTAGAATACTAATGCAAGCACTAAAACTATGAAATGACATGGAATTATTACTGAGAGTGAGATGGAAGAGAGCAGTATTTTCTCCTGCATTAATTAGCCTTGAAGGTCTAAAAGAAGAAGGCTGTCTCATATTTTAAATTCATCAAAGTACCCTCCCCCTTGACTTCAGGCAGCATTTTGCATTCTCAGTTACTATTTGTGTTTGGCATAGAAACAAATTCCAAGTATTTTTGACTTGAAAATTGTGAAAAAAAACATCTATTTAATCAGATGTGCCCAGACTTTCTGAAACACGGTAATGTAAATCAGCCCAGACCCATGTAATATAGGTCTGCTTCACTGGTGCTTACCACAGCATGGACGAAATGTCAAGAAAACAAACAATCCAAGCACTTCAAAAAAGGGTAACCAGTCATGAAATAAATTACAGTTCCTGAGTCCATGCGTTAAATATTTGAAGAACATTTTTCATTTGACCAGTGCACACCAGTAGACGCTGAAGCTATACTGTGTATTTTTGGCTAAGTAAGGCAACACCCAAGGCCAGGGTAAAATGTCAGCGTCTGAAAGCCTAATGCGTGCCTGCTGAAAAGGTTTTTCAATTCAGCCAGCGAGAGAAGAAAAAATAAGACTAAACGCTTCCCTTTTCTCCCTCTTGACAGCCGTAAAGGAGGAGACAAGGGACAGGGAGCAATGAAAGAAACACTTAAACTCTTCTTCTTATCCTCTTTTTCCATCCTTCATCCATCTCCCCCCACCCCCACCCCTTTCAAAATGGCAAGTGAAATTGGGTCCAGTCCACAAGCCTTAAGGGGCTTTAGAGCTGTGGGTGGGGTTCATAAAAAAAAAGACCTCATACCTGGATGGAATGGATCCAGACGTGTATTTTTTTTTAAACTGGGAAACAAACGCCCAGCCTGGCTATCTCACACAAACATCTTCACTGAGATTGAAGATAGTTTAGAAAGGGGCTTTTGGAGGGGGGGCAGGGGAGCAATAACACAGCAATAACACGCTCTCCCAGACAGACTCAGTGGCCTCGCTACCTTTTATTCATTACTTTCGAAAAATAGAACAAGGAATAAAGCAACTTCAAGGTTACGGCACTCTTGCTCAAGAGGAGGCCTAAGAGAAGGTTGCTGAGGTTTGGGAGAGTAGGGGGCAGCAATTACGAAAATGAATGCCCTCACTGAGTGCGAATTTTCATCTCGCCTGTTGCCATGGGAACGGGCCTTTAGCGCCCCCCCACCCCCCCTCTTTTTTCTTCTCTTGGCTTTCCGCGGCACAATGGAAAGGAAGGGTTTTTACAGCAGGAGAGAGACTGATTGGGGTTATGTTTTTAAAAGGAGGGGAGGGCTCAAACTTTTTCTGATTTGTTGATTTTGCTCTTTGAAGAACAAAAAAAAAATTTAAAAAAAATCCAAGGCTTAGGAAGAGGGAAAAAAACAGCAAAGAGCTTCATAACAGTTTGATACAAACATTGTGTAGAATTATATACTTATATTCCCAACGCATTCAAAAACAGCAGCAATTCAAACACCAGCCATTATAAGCATAAGCCGATTATGGACTACCCTGTGAGAGAACTCAGAAGGCTTGTTGTTTGAGTCCTAAGTCAAGCTTTCACTTGATATAGGTCTGCCACTATAAGTTATAACACCATATTGTTACATTAGGTTCGGGAATAAATCAGTAGGAGGGAAAGGGAAGTGTGGAAGAGTAGTATTTCTCCTCCATCATTACAGATTGGCCTTGAAGGGCAAATTTACTGGCCCAAGATAATCCTTTTCCCAATATCTCATGGTGATGCCTCTGTCAAAAAGACATTCGTACGAGGCACTCAGCTCCACTGCTGAGCTACAGCAGAAGTGTAGATGTAAGTATGTGCAGATGTTCAGTAAGGAGTTTGAGCTAGGGGTGTAGAATTTATCCCACCCCGTTTAATATGTAAGGGTAATCTGCCCTACTCAATCATCAAATGAGTGGTAAGTATAAGATTAATTCTGTATTTAAATTAATAAAAAATATATTTTTACAATGGGACAGGTGGTAACTATATTGGTTAATTATTGTGTATATACTCTACTTTGTGTTTACTGAAGTTTGCTTTGGTTGTTATGCAGACCAGAAAGTTTTTCTAATTAATAGGTTTTGGAAGAAAAAGGCTGGTATATGAGCCATAGTGACTGCATGTGACATCTGCTGTTCCACACAAATCTGTGTGCAAAGTGTGTTTGCACTCTGTCCAGCAGCTCGGCCTGGTGTCTTAAGACTCTGAGGAGTGTCGTGTTTCATGGCCCGACGTGTTGTCTCCACTAATCTGCTAATCAGCTCCTGTCCGCCAGCATTGTGTAAACTGGCAATGGAGAGAAAATAGTGCAAACATGCAGAAAGGGTTACCACAGAAACGTGAGACCGTTTCAGAGCAAAACATGCTGTGCCAACATGCCCTTAAAAGTACTCTGCAAGCAAAAGTACATAAAGACAAGCGTCTTTCCCAAAGTTCTGTTTTGTCTCTCTTGTAACCAAACCCTGTTCCTCTGACATGGTAGCTTTGTAGAAGAAGGAATAAATGTTCTGTAATGAACAATAATGCTGCATTTCCATTCTGCTTGTCATGGAAAGGACTCATTTTGACCTGAGATGTTATTACTAACCACTATGATAATTATTAGGCTTATATGGAAGTGCTGTAAATCAGCCCAGTCCTTGTTTTGTACTGTCCACATGAAAAGGACAAGGAGCCGTTTGATATTTTTAGCCTCAGACTAAAATTATGCAAGATGGCAACTCTGAAATGTGGAAAAAGGCCAAGGAGTTCGCATAATGCCCATGCCTGGGGTATTAATAAAAAAGTAATTATTAGCTTAAGATTAGGGATGGGCTGTGTGTGGCCTCCCCCACCATCTCCCACTGCAGTCACATTCTCTCCCAGTCAGTACAATCGCATTTTACTCACTAGACATCATTAGTCACCAGGCTGGGGACTGCCATGTCAGTATTGCTGAAATCTACACACTGAACTGTGTGAGGTTTAAATCTTGATCATGTCTTTAAGGTTGTGATTCCAGTACGCATTAGTAATGGTGAGTCACCTCTTCCATTATCTCATTTATTAATATGGTAAAATAGATTAGCATTTGATGTATGTGGTGCTTTTCTTCAGCAGAGGGCCAAGCATCAAAAGTGTTCTGTTGCTGTTCAAAATAGTTTTGGTGCTATAAAAATTAAACCAGTCATCTTAACGCGAACCAGTAACTAAAAAATAATGAGCATTCTAGTCTGATATGCCAGTTGAAACGCAGTGCCCATTTAAATGTCATCAATGATTCGAATCACTCACTAATTGTTAATTTTAGTTATTTTAAAAGGTAAACCGTATCCAACGTAACTATTATATTGCTCTTACCTCTCGTGGCCCTTTCAGTTTCTCAAATTGCACATTTAATACAGAATAATATAATCTAAAGATCCCATTGATTATCTAAGTAATCAACAACTGAAAAAAAAGGCATCCGGCTTTTAAAGAAAACTCAATTACACAAGAAGCACAATTGGTCTTAGAAGAAGTATCTAAGTGCAAAGCCATTGAACAGAGGGTTTTTTTTGATGCAGATGAATAATAACCTCATTTCTGTTTCCTGTGTCCTTGCGTGCCACATTCATTTCAATATATTTTCTCAGTGATGAGCACATCCTGGTGCGGGGAACTCAAGTAGGCGTTTGTTTTTGAACATCCTTCATGGCAGAGAGCTTAAAGAATGCTTTTATGTTTTTCTGCCCTTACTGGCTTGCTTATTAGCTTTGATCCTGTCGCTCAGAAACAACCTCTCCGGAGCCACATAACAACAGCTGACTGAGTGTAACATTGGCTGAATCCATAATCCTTGATGGATTCTGTGACTGGGCCTGCCGGCTGATATTGTGCATGCAGTGACCAGTGATGATGTGATATAATTTAAACATTCTAAGCAATTTCGAAGCAGTCCCTCCACGATCAGTAATGTTTTCTGATTCAGACTTTCCCCTTACCAAAAGTGTACTGAAGCCACAAAGACATGTTTGATGCCTGAAGTTGACTTGTTTATGTGGTTTCTGACACCATTTTACATACTGATATCTAAAAAATGGACAGAAGTATGCTGCACTGTCCTTATTTTTGTGTATTTTAGAGATAAAAGTGTCATAAAGTGCCAGAAACCATATAAACAAGTCTATTTAACATGACCTAACAACTCAAGACACTACAAAGCAAGTGTACAATGATTCAGGCATGTAGTGTGCTAACCTGGGAGCTATACTACCTGGGGGTGGTAATGGGTCTAACACTTTCTACCACTGTGCCTTTGAGCAAGTCACTTAACCCTCAGTTGTTCCAGGGGGACTGTCCCTGTAACTAATGATTGTAAGTCACTCTGGATAGGGGCGTTTGCCAAATGTTGTAAATGTATATGTTTTATAGTGTTGTAGCTATTGTACTGTGCTAACAGGGGAGAATTTCATTTAATATTACCGATAATACAGTCTCATAGCTCTTGCATATAACAAAGCAAACTTAAGACGCCAAGTATGTATTGGCTACTTCATGATTTTAAGCATGGCTCAGTTGGAAACAGCATTGGAATAGCCAGTGATTTTTTTTGCGTCTTGTGTTAACAGTGCCTGTCTCTCTTTCTTTCTCAGATGCTGGGAACCCTCACAGCAGTCCCCATAAAGGTGCCTCAGGTCAGCTCTCTGCATCGGCTGGCAGGGCAGTCGCCCACTGTGCTACCTCAGGTAATACATACAGTATATGCATACTGCAGAAAAAAATCTCTCAAAAACAGAGAGATATCATGGTCAACTAAACTCCACCCTGCTCACATAAGGCTGTTAAAACTACACTGAGAGCTGCTAAATGAACTGGCATAAAATCTTCCAAGTTCTTCGCGCACCCTCAGACGTAAGAGCACGACACTTTCTTCAGAGAAGCTCTATTGTTTAGTATACGTCATCCACAGATACGGTAAACCTCTCTCCCAAAGAGCACCAAGCAAATCACAAAGGGACATTTGGTACCACAGGTTTCGGAGTATTCCTGTAATCATCATGCAAGATCCCACCCACAGCTCCCAGTATGCACTGGTGGAAATGGACCCTCCTAAACTGATATGCAAACACTACACATGAAGCAGACGTTCAGTTCTAAAACACAGACAGACAGCAGTCCATTAAAGTACATGGCCAAATCTGGGAGATTATCCGATAAATCACACGGCTAATAAATCTTTAAGGCTCAGGCTTCCCAGCGTGCTCCGCTTTCCATTTGGGCTTTGGATGCAATTAATCCCTGCTACAGTTGAGCTCATTTGTTTTCATTGGTTTTCTTAGTGGATCAATGGAGATGATGATGTTTGATAAGGTCACCAAGTGAAGCCCTCATTTGTGCAAGTTGCAGTGATACCACAGGGGGGCAGTGTAGCTCTAAACTAAGGCCATAATCCTCAGGCATACAGGCAGTGTTACAGGCAGCCTCAAAACAAATGGACAGAATCAGATAAAACAAACACAGTGATAGACTGTTACAAACTTTACACTGTACACGGAACTTTATTAATCAACAACAGTTGTATGCAAATGTCTGAACACCGCCAGTCAAATGAAATTTTCTTTACTAACACTTGTGGCAGTCCCTTTGGACATTTTTGTGGAATGTTAAATTCAGAAGTATTAGAATGAGTGGTTTCTAAGGGGATGCATATTTGCTATTAGTTAGAAAATTAACAAGAATTTGACTGCATTACACTAAACAAGTTCCAACTTGATTAAAAAAAACCAAACAGCAATATTTTATAACTTTCTTTTGCTAACTTCTAAATGAGATTTGTATCCTAGCAGTGTCTGCAGTTGTAGATTGTAAATGTTAAAATGAGCCAACGCTTGATCCTTTCTGCCAACAGGTTAGGCCAAAGACTCTGATTCCAGACAGCCTTCCCCACAGCCCGTGCCAGGAGCAGCAGTCCGGCCAGGCACTGAGCCTGCCGCGGGGCACGGCTGTGGTCAGCCCCAAGAGCCAAGGCCCAGCTCTGCCCATCGCCAACAGCACCTTCAGCCCAGAGAGAGTGGCCAGCAGCCAGGGGGACAATACTCAGGCTGGGGTCTCCACAGCCACGGCCAGCGCTGGGGTCGCCTACGCCATCATCTCCTCTGCCTCACCAGCCGGGAACGGAGTGACAACCATGAGCGAGGCTGTGAAAGTGCAGCCATTGATCTTCAGCCCAGACAGCAAGGTTAGAGGCCACCCTGAATGGCAATCACTTTATCCTGATATCAGCACCGCACACACCTCTCCTGTAAAAGCTCCCTGTAAAAATGTTGCTGAGTAATCACCCCAAATACAGTCTTTTTCCACAGCAACTAAAAGTGCAAGCAATAAAGGAGGAAATTTGAATTGATTCATTTAGAATATATAGCTATTTTAGTATTTTTATATAGTATTTTCTAGGTGAAGAGAAGCTTTCTAGCAGACTGACCTTCAAATACTGTTTTAATATTTGTTTTCCTGAAAGGCAGCAACATGTAAACTTTAATACGAGCTGCTGGAATGAGTTTCTGTTTCTAACAGTGAAGATTATCTTGACACTCTTGTGCTTTTGGGAAACGGCTCCCTGATTGGGCAGCTTAACCTTGCCGGGCACTTGTGCATGACGAGTAATTCTTTAGAATCCCAGAGTGCCTCAGATGAAGGCTCACCTCCGCATAGAAGTTTGCCGGAGTAATTAATCTCGGAGTAGGATGAAAAATGGGTTGCGGCTGACACAGGGAAGATTGGTGAGGCTCATTACAATGTCGTTAAGAGAGAGTGGTGGTCTTCGCGTCCAGTGGTCGCACCCAACTCTCATGGCCCACATTTGTCTGCTGCACACTGTAGATGACGGGAATGTTATGCATCCAGCATACAGCAAATTACAGATAGTTATTTTCTGATTATTACTACCTGCTCAGAGTATGAACAGTGTTTGATGCTGATATAAATGTATGCTGAATCCATTTAGTCTGCAGCTGTTTAACTAATTAGGATCTTCTTAGGCTAGAAATGTTAATTTACCATCAATAAAATTAAGTAGCATCTCACACCCTAAACGTGCCCACACCCATTTGTACTTGTGTGTGTGAGCAGGTGATAATTATCCAGCCGCAGATCCCCAGCAGCTCTCAGGGTTCTTCAGGTCCATCGGCTGAGAACCACTCACAGGAGCCCATTCCTGCCTCCCCTTCCCCACACAAGCCCAAGAAAAAGGAGGAAGACCCAGAGGTTGGCTCACTTTCTTTCGATGTGCAATGTTCCACAGACCATTGTGTCTGTGCAGTCTTAAATATTAAGGAAAAATCAGTGAGAAGAAATAGAAATTTGATTATCAGATCTTCAAATGAGTTTTGGGCAATGTGAGTCCTTGCAAAAATATATGTTGACCACTGGAAACCAGGAGCTGATAATTAGCTTCATTTGACACATATTTATATTATTTCGGCACACAGTAACAAAGAAGGTACTTACAGACTAGTCACTGCTACCATGCTTAAAAGGTTAATTGTGTTTTTTTCTCTTCACCCTACAGAAAATTGCCTTCATGGTAGCCCTTGGCCTCGTCACTACGGAACACTTGGAAGGTTAGAGTAAAATCAAAACATCATCCACACCATTATCTTGCTATTAATTCATTAATGGTCTACTGTTATACTATGTAGTATAATAATCAATCTAATCTTCCCTTTATGGCAGAGATCCAGACCAAAAGACAGGAGAGGAAGAGAAGAAGTACAGCTAACCCCGCATACAGCAGCCTGTTTGAGCCAGAGGTACTTATTTTTTCATAAGTTCATCACACAGCGAGCAGCAATTTGAGCTTCACTGAGGTCATGAGTCTATTAACAGCCTCTGATATCAGCCAGGTTAGGTCTATGTTCTTTATAAAAAGAACAAATTCAAAGCAACATCATTGGTTTGCTGGCAGGATTTTACTGATACCAAGAAATACATGTAGCCCCAATATTATCCAATTTTATCCTCCTGCTGATACATTGATCAGGCTCTAGCTAGAATCACATTTAACATGAATAACATAAGGTTAAGAAACTGTTCTAGCCTCTTTTGACTGTCAACATTTTTAGCCATGGAATTCAGTAAAATGCACAAAAATACTCTTATAAATGACTATACTTTCACTAGAAAATAATAAAACATCTAAACTTCAGTCTTAATGTTTGAGGTTCAGCACTTCACTTTTTACAGTTTCAAAATATTACAATTACTTTCATTTACTAAATCAATTTGTTAAGCATCTCGCTTTAGAGAAATACTTCAGGTGATTTATGCAAGCAGCCACTGGTTTCTGAGTGTGCAATGTTTATCTGTATAATCTCAGTAAAAAGTTTCTTCTCTTTCTGCTTTCTAGCGCAAAAGACTTGCATCAAATTACCTGAACAACCCGCTATTCCTGTCAGCAAGAGGTAAAACAGATTTCTCTTCCCATCAACACAACACAGCTGGGGTAGAGCTGGCAAAATTATACATGAAGAAGCACACTCACAAACAAATCAATGCATGCCCACACACTCACTCACACGCACCAACATGATGTACTCAAAACATGCAGACCCTAAGCACGTATATCAACGATGCCATCGCCAGATTGTGGACTGTGTTTCTCAGCTGTATTCAAAGGATATTTCTAATTGGAACAGCCTGGAAAGACGTAGGTGCAGCCCACCTAGACTGCAGCCTAGCTTTTAAACACAGCTTACATTAGCCGATGTCCACCTGTGGGATCTTATCTTAAACATTTGACATATTGATCTTAACTGGCAACCAGCTGCTTCTTTATTTTCATACACACAGTCCTTTCTGTTTCCCAGGCATTTCCCACTGTCTCTCCATCACTACACAGTCTTAAGCTTTTCCCCATTCACACACACAAACTAATCAAGCTCTTTGTGAATGATGTGTCAGTAAATACACATGTAAGCCCTGACAATTATAAGATCACTAACTGTTACATGAGTATGCTGTAAATTATATAGAAAACCGATAAGATTGCAAAATATTATAATGTGAAAATGAAAGAAAACCATCTTATTATAAATTGTTTTAAAATTGTATTTCAATTATTGTACCGCTACAGTATTGTTTCATCCAGGTCCTCATGTTTCCAAACTTTAAGTCTGAGAAAGATTTTTTTAAATTGATGGAATATAATAAAATACAGGCAGCTCATGTTTTTTCTGTGTTCAGCCTTGTTGCATGACTCTGGCAAATCTAACCCATGAATAACCCTGTCCGACTGTGCCAGCTTTTTACTAACCTGTTCTCTGCTTCTAATTCACGCGCCAGACTCTGTGGATCTGTGTTGGAAGGTATGTAGCCAGTCTAAAGATTCTCTGAGTGTGAATTTTTATGTACCTCGTTTTTTTCTTTTGGTATTCTCAGTGGTACCATTGCATTTTAATACAGTCTTTACTGTACACAGACTGCTGTTTCTGAAATGATTATAGCAACATTTCAGCTCAAAGTTCCCATAGATTTTCAATGCCTTTGGTAGTTGTATTACTCTGAATGAAAACTTTCAGGGCTGATTTGCCATTTTGGGTGTGTATCTGTATCGCAGGACGAGCTTGAGCATGATGACCACTGTGCAGTATGTAAAGAGGAAGGTGACCTTCAGCAGTGCCATACCTGCCCCCGCGCCTACCACCCAGACTGCTTACACCCTCCCCTCAAATCCCCACCCAAGGGCATGTGGATGTGCCCCAAGTGCCAGAAGAAGGTCAGTGTCATCTCATATAAGAACTAATAATAAAACGCATCTGTTATAGAGATGTTTGGATCTAATTCAGTGGTTTGGGATCTGAGCCAGTCCCTGTGCTCTGTTTATACTCCTATCAAATATGTGCAATAAAAGGATATTGTCTGCACATTGTGGCAGTGAGGCATACTGGATCAGTCAATATTAAAGACACAATAAAATGATACTTTAAAAACAAAGTAAAAGTGATTCTATCACATTAGCACTGATTGGCAGCCTAGAGCATCTTTACTAGATTGGATATTTTCTTGGTAACTTTAATGTACTTGAATGTATATTTGGCGTGTTTAAATGTGGAAAGTTCTGGCACCGATTGTAGAGACTCTGAAAATGTTCCTCATACAGACTCCAACAAAAACTACTTCCACTGACTCTAACTGAACCTACTCTGTTAGTCATAGATGGCCAATCCGTTTAATAGAGATTAAAGACCTCTTGTTAGTTATCTCTATAGAGACTCTTTCTCTCTCTCCGGTTTGACCAGAGGAGGATAGATTCCACTTTTGAGTCTTAGTTCCTCCCGAGGTTTCTTCCTCCAGCTTTAGGGAGTTTTTTCTTGCCTCTATCGCTCTTGACTTGCTCACTAGAGACTCAGAGCTGAATGCTGTAAAGCTGTTTTGTAATAACGTTGGTTGTAAAGAACACTATATAAAGAAAACTGGATTGAACTGAAATATAAATGACCTGGCTGGCATTTAGGGAAGAAAAGCAGATACAATACTATAGTGACCACTGAGATCGGAAGGTCAAAGTGACCACATTGCCCTTAAAATGTACTTACATTGTACTTAAAAGCCTGATTAATCTGAATGTACAACTTTCCTTCTGTTTCTCTTTTGTAGGTTCTGAATAAAGAGAACTTGTCTTGGCCACACAACTTTGTCCAGTCGTATGTTACACACAAAACAGGTAAGCTTCATAGTTTAGATTATTCTTCTAGCCTGAACCTTGCAACCCCCCTCACTCTAGCCCAGAACTTTACTTCTCAGCACATCATGGCACAAATTGCATTGTTTGCATTCTAATGCTGCATGGTGTCATTGCATCATTAAGTAGCAGACCTGATTCTCACTGATTGTTATTCTACCCATTTACCTCGCTGCTTGATACATGGCGTCTCGTTGTAGATGAGGATATTTAATGTGTGTATGTGTGTATATGTGTAGTGAGAGAGGAGGAGAAGAGAAAGCTGATAAGGAGGAACAGCGAGCTGAAGAAAGAGTGTGCCCACCTGAAAGAAGAGGACCAGCGGCTTAGCAAGTCTCTCTCGGTACCGTTCTGATTTCTCAGCATCACTCCACTCACGCTACAGAACATGACTCACAACTATTCTTCTATCAATCTCCAAATTCCAGTGAGGCAAAATTCTGGTTAGAAGTCTAGCCTGTTGGCATCCCTGCTATTTCTTACAATTTTCCCTAAAGAGAAGAAAGAGTGTCAAGTTATCTTTAAAAAAAAAAGCATGACTTGTATAAATACTACATGGCTAAACATATGTAAACACCCCTCTTAACTAGTGAATTTAAGTGGGTGAGACTTCATATTAATAACCGATTGTTTTGAAATGGGAATCTCAACAACTCATAGGTTTGCTGGTTGGGTGTCTAAATAGTTTTGGCCAGTGTGTATGTTTGTGTGTGTGTGAACTGGGGCTCTGCTGCCTCCTGATAAAAACACAACAGTAGTGTAATCCAGTAGAAGTTTTAAACATGATTTTCTGAGTTTTTGCGAAAGACATTAAAATGCCAGAACTTGAGCTGCAGTTTCTAAGGCTTGAATGGGTTCTGTTTAGAAGTTTTCAACATGGTTATGGTGCTTGCAAACAAGGCTATGCTGTGTTTGTTCCACAGAAATGCATGGATTTGAAGGAGCATCTCCTGAGCCAGCAAAGAGAGACCCAGGCTTCGCTGGAGCGCCTCAAGACTCTGATCCGCCTCATCCAGCGTGACCACATGATCCAGGTCACCATGACGGCCACCACCACAGGAGCCTCTCTGCTCTCTCTGCCCTGGATCAAACCCACCAGCAGCAGCAGCAGCAGCTCTCCCAGCACCACAGCGCCCCCTGCAGGCCCCGTCGCACTCCTGCAGAAGAGCGTGGCCCAGTCGCAGGGCAACAACTGACCCCAGAGCAGGCAAAAAAAAATGAACAAAAAACATTTACTCATGACTGAGCGAGTGGCTGCAGAACAGATGTGCATTTCTTTGACCACATACAGCTCTTCCAGGAAACTGGGGAGAGATATCTAACCTTTGAGGGGTTTTTTTTTGTTGTTTTTTTTGCAAGAGCTGTAATGTTTTAAGAAAAGACATCCTTTTAGAAAAATCAGAAAAAAAGAAACTACAGTATATCCTTCACTCATTCATGACAAGTATTTTTTAAAACACCTACAGTGCTTACAAGATTTTTTTGAACTTATCTTTTTTATTTGTTAAATGTTCTTGGCCTTAACATATTTACGACATAAAAAAATAGCAGATAACAGTGCCGTCATGAATATGCGAAATAAGTATTCGACACGGCCACAGCCTTTTCTTTTTATTATGTTTTGCTTTTTTAATGAGGAGGGGGTGGGGTGGGTGGAGGGGGGTGATAATTGTTCTGCATATAGCGAGAGGGAGAACATTAGAGTAGCGGTAGGCAAAAAACAAGCAACAGATGGAGAGGACTGTACACTGATCTATCCAAGCAGAAAAAACTGTTCTCATTCTCCTATGAACAACGATTGCCATAATAATTCAGGTGAAAGAGAGACGGGGAAATGTTTTTCATTGTGTATGTACTTACAAGCATACGAGCCTTCAAACAAACAAACAAAAAATAAATAACAAAAAAACAAAACAAAAAAAAACAGAGAACTTTTTTTTTCAGTATTAATAGAGTTGAGATAAAGGAACAAAGTATTTAAGATGATTACGAAATTTAGCATTTCTAGTGGAGAATTTTAGTATTTTCATGCTGATGCCTGTTCATAATTGTGAATTGAAGTATTGGAGCGAGGGAATTGTTGTACATATGTTGTATTGTTATTTACAGGTCCTTCTGATTTCTCTTCTGTATTGTTACTCCAAAATCACAGCCACATAAATGGTGTTGCTTTATTTTCCAGACGCACTGACAAAAAAACAAAAAAAACAAGCAGGTGTTTGGAAGAGCCATTCGAGTTCCAGTGAGTGTGTGAACCCATCATCAAAACCTTTCTTTTCTTTCTCCAGTATATAAGATATGCCAAAAAAAACCTTTCCTTTTTTGTACTGGGAAATTTCCCATTTTGCCGCTGTCTTGCTTATCTGTCTAGTGTTTTGCTTTGACGCTGTTCATTTCTCATTTCCTTCATCCGATGACTTTATGTACGTTGCATATTATTACAGTGACAACACATTTTATTTTTTTTTTTTGGCTAGACGATACAAATGAACACTGCCTCAAGAACAACATCCGAAAAATCCAGGGTTTATTTAATATATCAGAACATTAAACATAAATGAGAAGAGTTAACTGGACTGAGCTTTTTTTTGGAGGGCTACTTTTCATGTTAGTTTGTCTTCCTGCTTTGCCAAAGGGGTTTTTGAATTGCGAGTATGGGACAGAGCTGCTCCTCAGCCCCAGGGTAGGAAAAGCTGATATGCCTTTCAATTAAATTCTTTAATTCCTGAACTCAGCCCTGCAATATGAGCATGGTAACCCAATACAGTTGTCCAATGCAAAAGTTCAAACATTTAGATGATGTTTCATACTCATAAATAACACAATTATTGGTACTTTATTTTAGTGTACAATTTGTTAATTTGCTTTTAAATGTAGTTGATTATTGACTTGCAATATATTTAAACTCCAGAATCCTTCATGTGACACGATTTTAAGAATGACCCTTATTGTGACCAAAATTGTTTGCGTTTTTGTGAGCAGCTCATTTGCATATTGTGGCCTTCTGCAGTATCACTATTGCAAAGACCTGTATTGTGATAATGAACAACCATTATGTTGTGCAGCCCTTCAATCTGAATGGAATGAATTTAATATCATTGCTTATTACTATCATCATAATTCGATTCCCTTATGTGGAAATGTTTTATGAGTGCATATCACACTTTCCTTTCATAACCTGTAGAAATGTTCACCGAATGAGACAGAGCAGTGCACGCAGACTAAACTGACACAGCCAGAACCAGAATGTAAGATATTCCATGCATATCAACCACTGGCCTGTATTGCTGTAGAAACACCAGTGTAATATGGGCACGCCTGACCCTTAGGGGATCTGGTAGGAGGAAACTGCCGAGGCTGTGGAAGTGGGATTTGAAAACAGATTAGAATTATATACAGGAACATGAATCTTTTTCAAAGGGAGGAAAAAGCAAACTAAACCATATCAGAGCTTTTGTTTATGGCCAGAGTGCCGTTCACCCATTTCCCGCCCACTCTGAGGCATGTCCCCGCCTCTTCCACAGTAAACCCTCCCCCCCATATTCCAGAATCTTCTCCGGGACAAACTGTGCCGTGCTTATACAGATCTATTTTAATACACTCGACACTACGTTGAACAAGATGAAAACTTTTTTATATTCTTTTATCAATGAACGTGAGAAAGAAAAGGGAAACAAAAAAATTACAATTTTTTTTTATTGTTTGCCAATTATGCATTTAGCTTGAGATATGCGATGTGTCCTTTTGCTATGATGAGAAGGTAGCAAAAATAAAAAGAAATGGAGAAGGCAATGAGGCAACTTTTAGGTGGATGTCTTTGGACTGTCAAAGTAGTGTTTTTTTTTCTTTGTCATAATGAAAGGGGGCTGTCCAGTGGATAGTATGTATAGGAAAGTGTTTGTCTTACATATGCCAATGTAGTTTTTTTTTCTTCTTTATGATGCATTAAAAGTTGATTGATGGAAGTTGGTAAATGGTAAAGAGTAGTCTCACTTTTTTGTACTAAGTTCTTATTGAAAAATAAATCGATAAACATGGGGAAACGTGAGATATGAGTCTTTTTGTGCTGTGTGTTTAGTGTACATATGAGTGAATTAAGGCAGTGTGCACCCTGTAGGATGAAAGAAGGGAACATGCATTTAACTCATTTGTTCATCTCCATTTGTGCCCCATTCATCAATTCACACTGCTCAGAATACTCCAGATTTATTGAAGATCAGAATTTTTAATGAAAAAATATTGATTCCCTTCATTTGCTAAAACGGGCAGGAACTCCATCATTGAGATCACATGACATTGGATAAAACAGAAAACAGGACAGTTTAAATATGTATGTATACAAAACTGAATATACACACAATGGAAGTGCTACATACACATATGAAATTGCTACTCGCTCTAGTCTCGTAACAGTATATTGCGGCAAAAAAAGCCTTGTCTGTTATTGGCAGGTTTTTTAGCTTGTGTGTGACCTCTATCCAAACTCCATTACCCTTAAAAAATACCCAAATGTTCTCTGCTGCACTTAATCCTCTCAGACAGCCCTGACAACCAGAAATGTCAAAAAAAAAAAAAAAAAAAAAAAAAAAATGGTCCCTAAGGGAAATGGAATTCCAACCTTAAAGCAAAATCTCTTACCTTCATATAAATAACTCCTTACACCATTTCCCCAGAAAACTATAAAATATTCTACAACAGAAGGGTTGAATGTGAGATTTGCTGAAGGATTTAAAAAAGAATAAAAAATTCAAACCGATGTTCCAGCGAGAATCCCGGATCAGGTACCATGCCGATTGTTTTTAATGTAATTAAAAACTATATAAATGAAAATAACAGATCTAAGATCAGAAGCTTTTCTGTTTTATCACTGCAGGAAAACCAGAAGCAAGAGATGTGGTTACCATGTAGTGACCATTATAACACAAGCAAAGTAGAAAAGAATAGAAAAAAGTGACTAAAAGTTAACAAGTTATGTATTTGAAGACCTGGTACAGTCTGCTTCCTAAAGGTGCTTGAATAGAAGAAAAAAAACAAAACATGCATACCCACCCAAAAAAGAGGAACAGAAAATCCATACAAAACAATGATGTGTCTCTGCCTGTATTGCTTGTTGGCCTGAGTGCCAGGTGGGGACAGAATATGATAAAAACTTAACATAGCTTTGAACAGGCTACACTGTGAGTGTGTGTGTGTGTGTGTGTGTGGGGGGGTTCTTTTTCTCATGTATTTTACAGAATTCGGCTATGAGCTTCGCCTTCAAGGTTATCTCTGCTGCTGCTAGCAGAGGGTTGCCATGGCGAGCTCTAGAGCTGTTATTTATCAGGGACATACTATTCTTTGTGTGTTTTCAGAGCAAGTCCAGATGCACTTATTATGTTATTAGTTGAAACCAACAGTGCATCAAAGATGTTACACAGAAAGACCAGGTGTCTGAGAATGATAACAAGTAGCTTTCATAGAGATACATGATACACAAAAAAAAAGAGCAGCTTTACAAAGTTCTGACCCATACCTAAACAAGTAATTGGAAATCAATACTTCATGTTGGCACAACCAATAAGATAAAGGCTGAGCACAGGGGCTCATGCTGTGAGCTGTACTAGTAGTGCATTAGAAGCTGAGCAATGTCCGTCTGTGTCAAGGAAGTACCTGCTGTGGTGGGCAGCGCGAGCTGAAGATGGTGGGATAGTGCTCGATGAGCTGCTCAGTGAAGATGTTTATGGGAGTGATGGCACTCAGCGATACGGTACCCTGAGGAGGCCAGGACAGGTTCACCCCAAACACACATGCCAGATTCGAGGAACTCATCTTATTAACAATGCTCTCCTGCGAGACCTGCACACAGAGGGAATAGTTATCAGCTATAGCAGTTAATACATTCTAACATAAGCAACCTAGAGCGAATGTTAGGACTAAGCAGCTATTAATCTAGTGACTGAGGGGCGCAAAATTGTAAATGTAAATTACAAATCAGGTACGACAAGCTTACAAATTACACAAGCCAAACAGTCAACAGCTGTCATAACAAGTATTACATTCTCCAGGTAATAGAAAGTATTGTATCAACAACTGAAGTTCGTGACATTTTTTACAATATGAAACTACTGCTGTTGCATCTTTGATTAAATAATAAAGTGTAGGTGGTTTTAGAAACGAGACAAAAAGTACCAAGAATCCAGAGGTCAAAAAGTCATTTCAGTTAAATCTTAGCATAAGATATTAACAAGCATTTAACAAACATGTTTGGAACCACAAGTGGGAATCAGTTATGGCCAGTTCAAAAAGATATGTGATGTGGGGAAGACAATTTGATTTCACAGATCATGAATATGGATAATACCTCAGACTTTGATTCGCTGTAATTTAAATGAAGTGTTATTCCATTAAGGTGGTTAGAGGCAGTGTAACAGTTATAAAACTTCAGGGGTAATTTTCTGCACTTCTCAATAAATCGCAACGAAATTGTGCAACAACAAAGGTCTGCAGATAATCACAGATCTTGGTTCCAGCTTTGAGAAGGAAATACTGTTTTGAGAAGGAAATACTTTAAACATTTCTTGTATGCTTCCTTGTACAGACTCACCAGACTTCATCCTCCATTACATTCGAAAGTACATCAAAACGGCACATTGAGTGAATCACCCCTGATCTATCCCCGATATGGAGTTCACAGGTTAGCATGATTCACAGGCAGTCATGAGACTGGGGAAAGAACCTATTTTGACAAAATTAGACACAAATTGCCCAAACATTATCCAAATAAAACTGAAATTGCAAAGGCCAATGACCTGACTAAAAAAGAGAAGATTTTACACTGCCCTTTTTTGTCTCTGACACCATTTGAAAATATGGCAAATGGGTAAGCAGACTTAGAATAAAATCTCTTTACATTAACTTTGTTTATTTTGACTTTTGTATAATTAGACAAATTCGTTATAATAGATGAATTCATTACATTCATCAGGCCTATTTTATCCATCATCACAAACTAACAAAATTCTAAGACTTTTGCTTTTTGGTTGGTTTTTATGGTAAATATCCATAAGACAGGAAAGGGTTCATTGTCAGTGATTACATGCTATTCTCTCTGATTAAACAGTTGCTTGTCAGGATGACTAATGACGCCCCTGGGAATATCTGCGAGAGGATTACTCTGCTTTGCGGTACTGATTTTCCACAGGGGGGTTCAAGCAGCTTCATATTAACATCAAGACACTGAAAGTGTGAGTGAAGTCATGTCACCCTCAGTCACTCGTAAAGGGGGTCGAGTGATGTAAGGAAGATTAGCACTCATGCATGAGAAATCAGTGTGCGAGAACTGAACTCAAGACTTTTACAGATCTGAAGGAACTGCGGGCTTGTCACTGACATGATCGTACCTGTCATAACTAATAAGCGTCACATTTAAAAATCAACAAAAACAGAGAACAAAGTAAACTCATTACTTACTCATAATTACTTCTTATCCTGCAGCTGCAGTTTGAGCTAAACTTACAAAAGGACTTTTTTTTCATGTAATTGGTTCACCGTATACAGCATGTCTAAGGTACTGGGACTTCATTAGCTTAACTAATCTCATTTTAGTTCTGTGAAATGTTGCATAAAATTGATTCAAACTTTTTAATGTGGTACCACTATTCATTTTTCACCTGTTCCAAAAATCAGATTTCAGGGGGAAAAAATGAAGCATTATGATATTACACTTCTGCCATACCATCCACCCATAGATAGAGAACAAAACAAACATATATGCAGTAAATCCAGTAATATATGCAGAGGCCCCGCGTATAATGAAAACCCGTGTTGTGTTTTGGTCAAAAATGCCTTAAATTGTCTATTTTAATAGTGCAAACCCTAAATATGCCCCCAAATATGCTCCCAGAACACTTTAATTTAATTCAGTTTAACAAATTACCCTTAAAGAAAATCAACCCGTACTGTACCGTACAGTTTACACTGAACTCCTGCAGTGCTAGAATGTAAATACCAATATTACCGTTGTACAGACTGCACTCTAATTCATACAGGTGCATTGGTATGCCTGTTTCCTTTTGTATAAGCAGGGTAAATAAAGTAATAATTTAATGTATTTTTATTAATAAAAAAGAGTAAAATATAGGAGTAATCACCAATCGCTTTTACAGTTTAATTCACTGTTCATCCGCCGGCGAGTTCATCAGACAGAGAGAGAGAGAGACAGACAGAGAGAGGTTTAATATGTGCAGGTTCCGCATTGTTTTCTGCACTCTTAAAGTGTATTAAAAAATGCCACAGGAACTCTTCAGCACATTTAAAATAGATGTGGATGCTAACATACCTTTAATTTGCATATTATAGCTATATGCAATATCAACTTATGGACAAAACAATTAACTAATGATATGTGATACAGTTCTACTTGAATGGGTGTATAAATTATTGTGGCTTCACGGTTTATTATAACAGTGCATGGAGGACCAGGAGAAATAGTAGTTAGGAATAACTGGTCACAGTCAAAACCACTTCTCAAACCTCAATTCCCTTACCTTATGCAGGAAACAGACGAGATACTTTAAGACGATAAAATTGTGCTCTGGAATGGTCTCCACAATCCTCTTGCACTTTGAAACCCGCAGGCTGGTCTCGACCTCTAAAAAAACAAAAAACAAAACAAACAAAAAAATTTTTTTTTATTTTAAAAAAAGGACAAAACTTCCTTGTTGCTTCCACATAAATAATTTACAACACTATTCAGAATACACCAAAAGGTGAGTGTAATTACTGGCACAGTTAAATGTGAGTCTAGAGTACTGTTAGTTCCTCCAGGGGGTATAAACAGACTTATCGGCCACTAATCTTCTACTGGTTGTCTGTGTCACATCCCATAGATCTGCTATTCAGTTGGTTAATTAATTATTGATGGGAGATTAACAGACAGGCTTTGGAAGATAAAGAGCAGACTGGGGTTACTCACAGAATGTGCACTATAGATCTTTAATTTAGAAAGAAGATCACTGTCCTATGAGTAGGTACACAGTAGATAATACCTTGCATAGTATAGATGTGTTGTGAATTAAGCACTGCTTACAAAACAAACAGAGCAGCATCAGTGGTCCTGTTTACACTAATTATTAAAATGCTTCGACTTTAAAAAGCAAGTGAAACCTGTTTGTAAATGGAACATTTTAGATCTACCGTAGTTGCCTTGATGCTAAGATAGTTGAGCATCTACCACTGAGAACAAATGTGTGTGTGTGTGTCTGTGTCTGTAAAGGCAGTAAGGGTCAGCAAGGGCTGGCATTTTATGTGTTACCCATTAATTTAAAGCTGTTTTTCTCCCTGTGGAGAGTAACACACAGTTCTCCCACTGATACACTCTGTGAGGTTAACCAATGTATTTCTTTCAGCCATACTGGAGACTTCAATCTTAAAATGCTTGGAACACGGCATAATGGCTGAAAATTGTTTCACAAAGCATTTAGCCCTGCACAGCCTGAATAGGCATCACGCTAGCCCGATTTTATTTCTTTTCCCATTGTTAATTACCACCCACTTCCTAGATCTCCCCACATATGCTAGGAGCGTGAGGGCTAACCATGTCAATACACATCCCACCACATTTTTCCAAACTGCCACTAACACAGCATCACTGGACAGGTCAATGCATTTGGAGTAGAACAATAACTGGCATTTAACAGATACAGTTAACACTTAGCTGACCACCCATGTTAGGTAGCATCACACAGGGGAGAAAAAGCCGCTCACCCACAGAGAACCTGGCCAACTATGCTCTCTTGGACGCCTGAATGGATATGGTCTTACAATGACTGGGCCCAATTCTAGATTGCTGCGATCATTTAAGAATGTAACTATTGGGTGGGAAAATAAAATCTGGTCAATTTCTGGAGGCAGAACATACATTTGAACAGGGCAGGTGTAGCATCCTCCAGAGGTACTTGTTCATTTATTTAAAATGTATCACGGTATCTGATGATAATTTAGTTTGCATGAATAAAGTTAATAAATGCATGATTTGGAGTAGGCATACTATCGCTGTAAGAGAAGCCTGTTTTAATGCTAAAAGCAGCCTGTTTTAATGTTGCACATCAACATCAGTAAATGGGACGTCAATACTGGTATAAAACGATAATGCATTGCACAGCTTTAATTTCTGCCAGCAATTTTCAATAGCTTCACAACACCAGCGTAATATACAGTGGCAGCTTCCCAGTGTGGTGTACTATGTAAACTCACGTGTGAGATTTTGAATCAGGTCATATACAGCGAAGGTGAGCAGTGGCTCTGGCAGCTCCCGGAGAAATGTCTTCAAAATCACAGCAGGAACATGCACATCAGAGTACTGCTCAAAGCTAACTGGCTTCCCTGAGGCAAGAAAAAGGAGAGAGACGGAAAGAGAAAGATGTTTTTTGAAAAATCTGAAGTGGCATTAGAATCACATTCTGACAGGAGGCGGAAAGGGAGGGGAAAAGGTCAGTTCTGATTTCTGCTGCCCTATGGTGATGTGTGGATCTTGCAGTTTGGGTCATCCAACCTGCATCCAACCAAGTGTGTGGGTGGGGCAGGTCAAGCAGAGCTAAAAAAAAAAAAACTATAAAATACCTTACAAAAAAACCCAGATAATTATGACATGCTTTTCAAGAGACTGAAGATGCTAAATTGCTCCAGAGTGTGTGTATATGAATGTGTTTGTATGTCCTGTGATAGACTGGTGACCTGTCCAGGTGGTTTCTCTACCTTTTTCTGTCTGTCCACTGGGAAAAACTCTAGGACACCCCACAACCCCAGTTAAGAAAAGTGGCTCAGAATACGGATAGCTGTTCTAAAAGGATACCATTTTCCTAAAAATCAGTCACATCTGACTGATATCTGATCTGTTTAATAAAGCAATTTTCAGCTCTGATGCTGATCTGGTACAGTGCATCAATGGATCAATATAAAGAAACTAGAATCCAAAAATCATAAATTACTTCACAGATCATATTCAGCTTCTTGCTCAGCCTTCTTTGTATCTTTAAATAGAATGTTATCCGTCATTAGTCTACATGCTGCAAATACATCATTAAAGCATGTGCAGAATGACTAAACAGGAGCCTTAAGCCTACTGAACACTAGAATTGAAAGATGGTTATGATTAGTAAACAAAGGGAATGTTTCAACAAAATAATTGACTGAGCATAAAGACAAGAGCATAAATGAGCAAACCTAAGAAATGACACAGCAAACAGAAGAAGCTTATTCTAAGATTAAGCTCTGGCATAAATCATTTAGGAGTAAAAGTAAACTCCAATATTAGGCATTTAGTTAACAGAGAAGGCATAAAAGATGTCTGCAAGGGGATTACTAGCGAGAAGTTGAAACTACCCATGTATAATTGACATAAAGTTAGTTAATAATTATAAAGTAACACAATTCAATTCAATTCAATTTTATTTATATAGCGCTTTTAACAATGGTCATTGTCACAAAGCAGCTTTACAAAA
>JBBPDC010000129.1:23792932-23815158 GCA_037974485.1 Hemigrammopetersius urotaenia
TCCTGTGCTCTGGGTCCAATCCGCTCCAGACACGATCAGCGAATCAGCTGAGAGAGAGAGAGAGAGAGAGAGAGAGAGAAACAAACATGCTCTGGCACGTAACAATGACGTTTTCATTAAATTATTAAATAATAATATATCATGCAAATCCAAAAGATCCGACAGGAGCTGAAGTCCCTCAAGAAGTAGCCCAAGGAGGCCAGTGAGGAGCAGCGCCCTCCCTTAGCAGAATTGCGGGACTGATGACCTTGCATAGAGCAGAATGGCACTGAAGTCACCAGAAGGAGAGGTCCAGTAAAAGGGCTAATTTCATTGCCAACCCCTTTGCTTTCACCAGACAGCTGCTTGGGCAGAGGGGAAGCTGGACTACTTGAGGGAGGAATTAGAGCTAGGGCACTGCAACAGTCTGGTGGACGCACCCGCTCCCACCAAAGAGTTTGACTGCAGGGAGCCACAGTTACTTGGCTTATTGCCACAAATACTCTGGCCGCTATTTGTCTATGAGGTCCCCATCTCCACTGTGGAGACCCTGGAGAGGAAGGTTGTCTTAGGAGGTGGTTGGGGTTGCCCAGCAGGGTGTCCAGCCTGGACCAGGTGGGAGCAGGCCATGGACCATAAGGTCACATGGACAGAGTTCTGGCAGAGCAATCCACATCGTATCACTTTCCTGATTCGGGCAGTGTATGATGTCCTGCCTAGCCCAGCAAACCTCTGTACCTGGGGAAAAGTGAACACCCTGAACTGCCAGCTGTGCCCTGCCAGAGGAACTCTTGAGCACATTCTGACCTCCATTTCCAAGAGCAATCAGCCAGGACTGCTACACCTTGCTCCATAACCAGGTGCTGAATCAAATTGCAGACGCCATCAGCAAAGAGATCAGCAACTGTAGCCAAGGGTGCATTACCACCCGTGCAATTGCTTTTGTTAAGACAGGAGAGCAGCCTCGGGCAGGGAAGAAGGTGGCAGCAGGGATCCTGGCAATAGCGAAGGACAGGCAGCTCTTGGTAGACCTGGAGGAGCGGCTGAGATTCCCCCAACACATTGTCAGCACCACTCTGAGGCCAGATATCCTCCTCATACTCCTCATCCTGTCATCATGGAACTGACAGTGCCATGGGAGGACCGCCTTGGAGAGGCACATGAAAGAAAGTGGACCAAGTATGAACATCTGGTCACCAGGGCTGATAGGCGAGGTGTATGCCTATTGGCAGCAGAGAATTTGTAGGGCACACACTCCACAAAGCCCTGGGCCTCACAGGTAGGGCATCTCTGGATCTGGAGCAGAGAACCATGGGGGCAAGCGCGTGCCACTCAAACACAAGCCAATGGCTGGGTCGCCTGGGTGAGGGTGTCTGATCCCAGGTTACATTGATACACTGATGATGTGTGTCAAAGAACTATCTTTATGCACTTTTAAAACATGTAATTCAAAACAGTCATTATCTTTTTAATTCACTCTCCTTTAAATGTTGCTTCTGTAATTTTTGGGCAGGTCAAGTGCAGTGTTAAGCAATGTTCACACTATCATAGCAAAGGAATCTTGCATGCTGACAGCAAATCGCCCAATGGAGGATATCAAACAGACCTTTTAAAAAAATGGGGCCTGTGGTGGACGTGTGCCCGACTGATTATTGTTCTAACCCCTCAAGGACAAGCCTCTCATTTTACTTTCCCACACATGTTCTCTCAGCCAATCACAACAAATATTTCTCCTTGTTTTCTCATTGGCTCTGTGCATCATACAAAATTCGCATAGCAACATTCAGGACAAGCACAAGTAGGATGGAGATTTAAAATGTAACGAACTTACTGTGTTGCATTTTTGCTTGTTTGGCCAAGACTCATTTGGTCTATTTGTTTTTTTATTTTTTTGCATTTCAGTGTTTGCTTGTGGATTCTGTTATTTTATCTACTATTAATTAAATACATTCTCCCATTGTCATGGCAAAACCATTGACTTACACCAGGGGTTTTTAATTTGATCATCTGAATGGCATCCAGTGTTGCTGGATGCCAGCAGCTCTCTTTTTCCAAATCCCTTGATTGACTCCAGCATTAGATTATTGTTGGCCAAATTAAGAAATCTATGTTGCAATATTGACTTTTAGATTTGGGTCAAAGGGGCATGAGTGATGAATCATACCCAAAGACTAAAGGGGGTGGACTAAAAGTGTCCATTGGATCATACAGCTAATAACACAATTGTTTGAAACTCTGACACATTTTTTGTCTAGAAAGTCTTAATCAGTTTCATTTGGCAATGACAAGGTACATGGCCACAAGTGTAACATTACAGCTCTGAGATGGGGTTTGATTTGTCATAACAACAGAAGAGCAGGGGCACATACTGTGCCAGGGCTTTCAGCAGAAGATGACGGACCTATAAATCTGTGAGAAGTGCTCTTTTGGGAAAACCGTTTTAAATGCAGACCGCTGACCGTGGAATATGTTAGCTAGTTTGTGACATGTTTGGCATTTCAAGGTGAAGTATGCTAATACAGTGTATGCATTAGTCCTATGTGAAAGAACTAAAGAGGTTAGCTGTCAAATGTGTAAGCATTTCAAGTATGAAGGCTAGCCATGCTGTTCTCAAGTAAATATTTTAAGTGTAATTTGTTTCTGTTTGTCCCTGTGGTACCCATCATGCAATGGTACTGTAGATGCTTCATGTGGATGAATGAATTAATAACAGCAGCCTATTCAACTGAGTGGTTTAGCCTGTAAGACCTACACTATATGGACAAAAATATTGAAACGTCTAACCATTACACCAACAGGGACTTTAATGGCATTGTATTCAAAAACATAGACTTTAATATGGAGTTAGTTGTGCCTTTGCAGCTGGAACAGCTTCCACTCTTCTTGGAATGCTGTCCACATTTAGAGAGTTTCTGTAGGAATTAGTGCCCATTCATTCTGTAGAGGCACTTATGTTGGATGAGAAGGCCTAGCTCGTAATCTCCATTTTAGTTCATCCAAAAAGTGTTGGATGGCACTATGTCTTTATGGAGCTTGCTTTGTGCACTGGGGCACAGTCACGCTGGAATAGAAAAGGGTCTTCCCCAAACTGTTTCCTCAAAGTCGGAAGCATGGCTTTGTCGAAAATATCTTGGTACTGAAGGCATTAAGATTCCCCTTCACTGGAAGTAAGGGACCACCTTAAGAGGTGTGTCCCAATATTTTTGTCCATATACTGTATGTGTTCTTTGGCCTGAAGGTAAACTTAATACCCACAAACTATACATTTACAGGAAGGAGAGATCAAGATACGACCCCAGTTTCCTAATGCTTGTTCAAGCCATAATAATTAAAATAATTCCTTTTGCTGTTTAACACAGATTAGTGGGTCATATATGGCCAGGGAATAGCAAGTGGTCACAGTACAGTCAAACATTACCCTGAAAAATAAGGTTATGTCACTGATCACAGTGTCTTTGCAGTACACTGCTGAACACATGCACCGTTATCTGCAACCTGAAGACCAGCAACGCTCAGCCAAGTACACGTGCAAATACCACTCACAGTATGTGAATTTCTTTTTTCTTTCTATTTTCCTCCTTACAACAGTGAGATGATGACAGTGTGATTTAAAACGATAGTGGAATTTCATGCTGTGAAAAAGAACTGTAATGAAAATAAATGAAAGCTAGATATAAAACAAAATATTGACCTGTTTTGTCGTTTTTGTGTCCCCCTAAAAACACACTGGCCCCACCTCGGCCCCCCTGGTAATGTTGGTCTAGAATCGCTATTGCTGCTGAAACCCAGGTTATAAAATGTTCATACACTGCACCGACTGTAACAAACTGACCATAATGCATTGACCAATGACAAACCTGATACAAGAAGCAGTAGCAACTTTAACCACTGATGCAGGTTCTTGTCTGATGACCCAGTTACTATGCTTGGCCCCTCACATCTTCTGTTGTTTTTTGGGACCAATTAGAATATTATTGATGATATACTAGAGCATTATCGTTTCAAAGTTGCTTTAATGGTCAAGGAAAGTTTGTTTAGTTCATTAATTTGTTAATTTGGATAACTGCTGCTGGCCAGCAGGGGTCCTCCCAAACCCCAGGTACAAATGTATTTGCAAATTTTAATTGATGGTAAACACCCTCACTAACCATCGCCAGTTCGGCTATGTTTTTTCGTTGGCAGCATGGAAATGTAGCAATAAGCTCCAGCTAAAAGAGAGACAAGGCAGCCCTGTCCCACGTTGGCCCTGACAGGTGCAGTCCAGACACTGGGCTGAGAGAGAGGACTGGGTTGCCAACCGCAACTGGGAGGCACCCAAAACACATGGCTGGAGAGGGGGAGGAAAGGGAAGGAAAGGATGGGCGGGAATGAAACTGGGTGGAAAAATTGATGATGATAAATGAGCTTCGGAACATGGCAGGGCTTACCAAAGACCCCAAAAATACCTGGCAGTCGGCAGGAGGGGCAGGTGTTGGCAAACACAATGGCCAAATTGTACTGTAGCTGAAATCTCCCCTTATAGATGCCTTCAGACTAACCACTTATTTTGGTAAAAGCTCGTCCACAAGCTTCAATTATGTCTCAAACAGGAAAATGGCCTACACTTTCTTTCATACACCTTCACTGTTCTCACAGGAACACACTCATACACGGTAACAATTATCCTGAAATTGTCATTGCAGAGTTCTCTTAAGGTCTCTCTCAAGAGCAGGCAGGCTGCCCAATCTCTTAGGGCTTTAGATGTCAGCCATGAATGAAAGTGAAAGATGTCTATAATTAGTAATGGCATTCTTTTTATCAAAGAAATTTGTTTAGTTTGTATAATCTGAAATGTATTAGGAATGCTTACCTTGTATTTACACACATTGTCACCTGAACCAAGAATCAAGAACCAGCATTTTGTAGGTAAAAAAGTGCTTACTGTAGCCCCTCTTTTGCAAATCACTAATTCTGCTAATCAGTAATTATGTTACCATGTCACCATCACTGCTGTGCTCAGAATTGTTCACCACCCAGATAAAATCAAGTCATTGTTGGTCACTTTCCATTCTTAGAGAGTACTAGGTGGCTGACTAATTGTGTATAGCACAACAGATGGGCTACTATAAGTAGGAGTACCTTCAAAACAGGCAATAGGGTCTCTGATGACTTTTATAGTCGTATTTTAAAAGCTTTGTTTCTATTGTTTGTGGTGTATTTTCCAACAATATTGGAAAAAGACTCCAGTCCTCTAGCAATCTGTTTCTTTAAAAAATTATGCATTTGAATACCAACACGCACAATTTTTTTTCTAATTCTGTAGACTGCAGCTTCCTGCACTAGGCATAGGACCAAAGCTCTTGAAGGAAGCAGCAGGTGCTGTCAGATCAACATCTTTCGAGATGCCAAGCCTTCCAGAACTGTGAGATTAAGTTACTATATCATGCTCACTGGCTTTCTAGACTTTTAAAAGGAGAAGCAGCTGAAAGCAAGAGGGGCATAGAGGCACGTCTCAGCATCAATGGATCCTCTTACCATGCAGTGAACCTTTGCAGTTCAGAAATAAAGCATCAGACGTCATAGAGACATTCTTGCTGTAATAAGATATACTTAAAAAATAATACAGTCAAACCAATTAACCAGCAAAGATGGCCCTTTAAGGTCTTGAAATAGGCTTGTTTGACACATTTTAGTAGATATCTAAATAGGTTAAGTGTAATTAATGAGTTAATATATTAATAATAAGAGTTCTGTGCATTTGGATTTTGCTTTGTTTCTTGTGATCTGACATGTATTCTGGCGCTGCTAAATGTGTCATCATAGACCCAGAATGCAACAAAGCACAGTAAGCAGTGTGCACTGGAAGGTAATTATCATATCAAACGATATAGAATCAATTGGGAGGCTTGAAATTATCATTTCAAACACATCTATAGTAGCCAAACAGCTTTCATCATTAATTAGAGATTACAAATTACAGCCCTCTTAGTTCTCTGTGCTATTGGACCGGAACCCCATGATGAGCTGCTACCTGAGCCTATTGTCATGATTCCCCTTTTCCCCTTTTCCACATATGCAGACTTCCATTTTAGATCTTTATTCAAAACCAAAACTAAACACAGGCACGAGGGCCAGAAACGAAAACTCAAAAGCGACAACTACTTCTAATGAACTACTAACACATCTTTCTACTGAGCACACCGGCAGCTGAATCAAATAATGACCTAACTCAAACCCAGTGTGCTCAGGAAATATACAACACAAAATCCTGGCGGCCTCTAGTGGCTGACCACAGTCACTACCCCCAGACCTGACATCCATAGGTCATTCACTGTAGGAGGGTCATTCTTGGAACTAAAATGTTGAAGAATACAAAGTGAGTGACTTCAGTAGATACGCCTACCTTGTATCTACACTTTTTTTATCGTCCATTTTTTGAACTCTACTTACCACATAGAGGTACCATTTGTAATTCAGTTACAGTTTGAAGTTACAGTATGTGTTTCTGTGAATACTGTGTTGACTGATTCATCAATGGTCAGGACTCCCACAGGACCAGGTATTATTCGATGAGTGGTTAATTCTCTTTCACCTCACCTAAACTACAAAGAGTACTTGTATGGTGAGTGAAGCTGATAAAATAGACAAAGTGTAGACCAACAAGGTTGGTGTACCTAATGAAGGGGCTAGCTGGAGTGTATAGATTATACATGTAATTCATGACTTATTATAGTCACCTCTTGATTCATCAGCTGTTTGCTTGACTTTAATCATTGATGTTTTCTTTGTAATACATTTTAAAACGTAATAAAGGCCTTGAACGGTTATAAAACCAATATTCAGCAAACAGAATTTTATATGCAATGTCATAAAGGTACAAAGGACATAAACTGCTGCTCTGTTTTTTTAGGCCAGCTCAACTTTTGTCTCATAATTCTGTAGGGCACACAGTTCTTGTGTAGCAATTACATAATCTGATTCATTTTTCATTTGGGCCCCATTATAAGGGTTGGAGGAGTCACTAAGTCCCTTTGCGCTTTTCTCCTGAGCAGCACAGTGCCAACTGCCCACAGAAACTTTTGAACATATTTTGAACTCAGGAGGCTGGAAGCTACTCTGGAAGGTTGGAGTCTCCTGTGCTGCCATTTGGTTTAAAAGTTATCCTAGGGTAAAACGCTGCAGCGGCTACAGTCGTCCGCACAATATTTATTTCCCCACACGGCAGGTTTTTTCATAAGAGGCTCTGTGACATAAATAGATTCTCTCACATAAAATCTGGCCCTTATGTCAGCTATGGCATGCCTCCCTCCAGCCACGAGTTCATGGCACCTGCTCCTCGTTATGGGCTTTAATTGTACTGCTTGGCAACCAAATTCCCACAACATCACCTCTGTCTGCAGAGAAGAGCACAGCGCAATGGTGTGTAGTATGTTAATCCTTTTCTTTGCCAAGTCACCCCCCCTCCTCTATAGAGAACCACTGGGTCTATGCAGTATAGCAAGAGAGATTTTAATATCGCTGCAAATTTTTGTGTTATTTTAAACATAATCTGAAATTTTCAATCATCTGACGTTTATGCTGTGTAAAAATGTCAGGGCAATACAAATGAAACAAAATGACAAAATGTAGGGTAGAATAAAACTGGGTAGAATAAAACTAACAAATAAACCGAAATAAAAAACAGGGAAAAATAGCAACCATGAGAATTACCTGACTATAGACAGACAAAAAGAGGTAATAAAGATGATAAAGTAAAAGAAAACAAAACAAAATAAACAAGAAAAACGGAAAAAAAGGAAACCATTATAGCTAATTTCTGGCAAAGTGTGTATGAGTTGAGTGTAATGCATACATTGCTCATCTGGATATGAGGTGCATGCTTTGTGTGACCTTCTCATATTCATAACTCTCTAAATGTCTTGGGACAGGTCTATATTGTGAGGTTGTTCAGGAATGAAAAGCCATTTGGGAAACCTCCTCATACACCTGGCCTGGCAAGAACAGACAAATGAATTGGAGCTTCACAGTGGGTCATGATGTGACATAAAAAAAGGACTCTGAGTATCTATTTCCTGTCATACTGTCAAAAACCTGCACTCACTCTACCAAACAGAGATTGCTCAGCTCCACTAAAACCTTCAAAATGAGCCCAGACCAATCAGGCCAAAAATGGTATAATAGAAGTAAAGTTCAGACATGGAGGGATACACAATGTACTGACAATGTAATAGACCAACGGTCAGAAATGGGAAAGAATTACACCCTTACAAGGTAACACTCAATATCAGTCAAATTCGATTGTAGGCGACAGACTCAAATAGCCTTTCCGAGAATTACTTTTATGCAGATCCTAATTAGTTTTAATAGATGTATTTGTGATGTGAAAAAAACAATAAACCGATGAAAGTGCAGGAATACATCAAATGAGGGAAAACTTTCCCTGATTAAAACAGCCCAAACACCCAAACACTACCCAGCTGCACAGAACTCCCCAAGCTGAGGGCCAAAAACACATAAATAAAAAGCAGGAGCCTATTGTGAACGTGTCTGTGTTTTTTATTGTGCAGAACAGGACCATTAGAGTTGCTGCGAATGCACCTTCATACAAACCAAAGTGGGGATTTACAAACCAATTATATAATAACAAGGAATTGGCACAAAAGATCTATTGGATCCTTCCTCTCTATAGTTCCTCTAAAGGGCTGTTTCATGCTTAAGACTCTCAACTCTGTTAACATTTTCTTCTAAACTCACAGGCACCATACATTTCAACAGTATGTTCCCCACACCATTATATACATTGGCTACTAATTGAACAAAAAATCAGAAATGGACAAAAAAGATGATGAGGACTACAAGATCAGCAAGGTTGGTTTGATTTGAAAGGGAAAGGTCTGATTAGAATGATCATAATTCAGCTGGCATTGTCAGCTCATGCAGGACTTGGGTAAGTTCCACATCAGCAGTGAATGGCAGATTTTCCTTTGGGCTGATTCAACAGAGCCGGATTGTTATCTTCTGGGGAAAGAATAAACAGGCCAGCAGGATGATGTTCACTGGGCCATCAGGGGCTAATAAACAATCTGTAATATTGGATATGAGGCTGCCCAGGATGTTGTTTTTGCATGGATCTTGATGATGGACTTCATCCAAATCACCTCAAGTAAAGAGTTTATTTGTTTAAATTATGCATCTTATTTGGGGAATAGAAACTGGTATGTGTTGTAAAACTTATCCATATATGAAGATTTAAAAAATCTCTCTTCTCTATGCCTGTCATGATGTGTAAGACTTTATGATGTTTTAGGTTTAAAACTAGTGGAGGAGTGTCGTTGGCTTTGCCTAGCAGTTTACCTCCTCTGCCCTTTGGGACAAAAGGAGGAAGCAGACGCATATTTCACAGTGACAGCAATGGGAGAAAGGAGGAGAGTGGGCAAATGGAAAACTGTTGGCGCATGACTGAGGGACACTGACATCAAGGCAGACCCAAAACAGCACCAAGGGATGTGGAACACACACAGAATATCATCACAGAGATCAGTCTGCTCCTGTTGAACAATATGAAATGCAGTTAATCGATGTGTGGCCATCAAGTCTGCTGGTAACTGATGTCATATTATAAAATGAGCTTTTATAGTAATGCTTCTAAAATCTTATTCAGTGTAATTGTAAAATATTTGATATACAAACACAGACATGATCATGAAACATACTTGGCCTTAAAATAATTTAAATAAAGATCTTTGTGTCTATTTTATTCATAAGTTTGGTTTGCAGTAGTCATGCACTCTTTAAGTCAATGCTGCATTTTCATTATAGTGAGACAAATAGTTTCCAGTGTCGCCTGTTGACTGCTTTAAGGTTTGTCTCAAGCATCTTGAGCTTTTTGAATATATTCACTTATCTACCCTGGGTTGCCAAGATGTCTGCTAAGTGAAAAGACTTATCTATAAGGCCTTTGGGGAGGGTGGGCTCACAGCAGAACTTCATTCATACCAGTGGGAAATTCTAACCGTTTCTCCAAACATTAGCAATCACTTTTCTCTCTTCATGATTACAGTAAACCTGTGGCAATTTCTGTGATTGCTAGACTGTTGTGACTATTTTGAGCCTAAATGTCCATTTTCTGTTGAGCTGATTTAGGACCGCTGTTGTTGCCTCAGGAGACAGGGCTAACACTTTTCTTGACAAGCACTTTTTTTGTAACACTTTGTTCCTTTGGCTTAAATTGTCATGCCCTGTCTTGGTCCCTATTTGGTTGAATCTCGGTGTGACTATGAGCATCAATCAAAACATTTAGCCACTTAACTTATTTGTATAATGGTCATACTGTTTAAGAGAGCACAATTATTATATATTTCTACATTTTGGGTTTTAGAAATACAGTAAGCCACCCAGTTGTGTGTTACCACAGTTAAAAAGGCTTATTTCTTTGTTAAAGATTTCTGCAATATAGACTACTAATGTATAAAGAAAATTTATAGACTTAGAAGAAAAGATACTTTGTATAAAAAAATGGGAAACCAACAGGTTTTAACATTGTGCTACACAAACTATGTATATAGAACCAATCTGTAAAGTATTATGCCTTCCTGAGAAGCCTAGTTCTAACACCTGCTCTGGCTAATGATCTGCAGAAGTTCCTGATTGGCTGGAGCATTATGTAAAGGAGAAGGGTGTTAGCATATTAGATGCAGGTGGGAGCTAAACTTTGCAGGAAAGTAGATATACAGAATAGTCTCCCTCACAAATGAGTCAAACGCATTTTTACACCAGATGCTAGACATAATTCTAGTCAAACATGCAAAAGAACATCTGTTTTACCTGCATCACCTAACTGCACTTTTGACTGTTGTCATGTCTGGGACCCGAGGAATGAGGACACAGAAGCAGGAGTACTGGATCTACACAAATGGCTTTAGTCTGAAATGAAGTATAATCAGTTCTTGAAAACACGTGCAGGTGGGGAACGTAAACAAGTTCTTTCACTTGTGCTCTAAAAATCTGGACTTGGGACAGAGGGTAAAGCTCAGTCTCAGATGCGAAGACGTCGCTCTGTAGTAAGAGCGAACCCGATGTGTTTTACTCCTTTCAGGAGTCGCGAAGAGAGCATGAAGGCTGTCACTTCGCGCCGTCTGGCAGCCACGAGGAGTCAAACCAACCCAAGGTCTATCTGCCTCGCTGGTCAGTGCTAGAACAACAAAGGGAAGAAAGAGCGCAATCAAAGTCCACTGGACAAGACCTGCAAAGAATAGAGGTAGTACGAGAGTGAGAGCCAGATCCCAGAGAGCCTTCCCAGAGGAGCGGCCGGACAGCACAGATGAAGATGAGGGAGAGCGCACACCAGACTAATGGATATGGCTGGTATAAATACTAAAGAGACAAACACACAGAACAATGAGAACACAGACACAATCTAACTAAACAAATGTGACAAATGTGAAGGCAAAGAGTAGAGCGATTGTGTTTAGTGCCGAAAATGTGAGTGATCTGATCATGATGATATCAGACTAATGGATAAAGGTCCCCTGTGCTGAGGAGGAGAGAGCTCCACCTCACCTAAACAGACCAGACTGGAATTTCCTTCAGAAACAGCTCATTAATCTTTAAATCTTATTCAGAAAGATTTATTTCAACACAGCTGTTTTTAGGCTGTTTTTACTGGATAGGTTTACGGGTTTCAAGCAGCACTAGCCATTCATCATGCTTTTTATCACTATGCTTTTTATCACTATGCTTTTTATTACTATGCACAATGATGGACTTGTGATGAGTGTTGGGAAAGGCTCCAGCACCTCTATTGCCCTGGTTAGGATAAGTAGTTCAGATAATTAATGGATGGATGGATTGATTCAAAGTCTTTAAAAATCTGGATACTATATTAAAACATCTTGAAAGCTTTGTTTTATATTAGGGTTAGGAGAACAGGAAACAGTACCTGATGTTTGATTTTCTTTTAATTGCTGGACTTTATTGTGTAGCTGTTATGAGTAACCCACCCTGTAAATAAAGGGTAAAAGTTAGCTTGATACTCCAATACAGCACGAATGTAATGTTTGCTAGTGACATCATTTAACTAGCTCATAAATGTTTATGTGAGCACAGTAATACCTTATTATTTTATTTTAGTAAACTTTTCAAGGTCTGAACCAACCTGAAATCTCTTTTTGGCTTGTCTGCACATATTTATGAACAGGGCTCCAGACAAAATAAAAACCCTACAAGCCATATAAGTACACATTTTTTAAAACATAGTAAAACTATGAGTTTCTTGTGTACTTAATGTTTATTTTTTGTATATATTTTAGTATATTGTAGAACGTGCTCTGCAATGGGTCGTGTGAATCTTTTCAAACGAAACTCAATCTGTCAAAACTCTTATTGGTCGCGAATGAGTCGGTTCTTTGACTAAATTTGGGTGCAGACATAGAATATTACTAGACTAACCACAGACAATAAAATGTTTTTGTATTTTTTGTCACAGAGATTTTGTTTTCATCAGAAAACCACATCTAACATCTTGTGAACTGCAAACACAGAATGCAGTGTCTACCCTGTCTGTCTATGCGTTTAAGAGCCAAAAGAGCCGACTCTTCTTAGTGATCTCATCTAAATGATCCGACTCATTAAAAAGAGTCAAAATTCCCAAATCTAATCACGTGGCACTGTAGTAGGAATGATCGACTCGGGTTGTCAGTCTACCGAGGTCACTTTTCTTGCACTTTTATTTTAATTTCTCTTGGTTGTGAGAGACGAGTGCCATTGGTGACTGAAATGAAAAATCTAGTTGCAAAATACATAATCTAGTCGCTTTGGCGATCATTTTAGTCGCCATCTGGAGCGCTGTATAAATGAGCTAGCATATCCCCTACAGGGGCTGGAGAGGTTTAGATAAACTGTGCCAGGGTAATTCTTGCATCCGGCAGCCGGTATAGTCTTGAAAATGAAAAAGTGTATGTATTTACTGCAACAGCACAATTGTTATATATAACCCACTGGCTATGCCTGGGTTTTTTCTAGGTAGTACATCACAGTTTGAGAGTAATTAGTAATTAGAAGAGTAACTTCTTCAGCTGTTCAATTCAATCAACGTGCCAGATCTGTATCAGCTATAACTGTTAAAGCAGAAAAGACCCTAACCCTAACCCTAACTTCACCATGACCACAAAACTCAATCAATACACCAAACACAATAAAGTTAATCTTTGTAAAAGCTACAAATGGCTAAGGTCAGGGCTGGGTGCTTTTAACTTAAATTTGATCTTCAATCTATTTCAACACTCAGTTTAGCATCATTTGCACGTTTCCCTCCTGAGAATACACTGCAGCTGCTTGCTCCACTGACTACATAATTCCAGCTGCCTTTGATGAAGAATAATTACAGTAGCACCATAGTCACGAACAAGCAGGACAAAACACTACTATTCTGGAACTGGTTTTGTATCCTGTTCCGAACATGTGTGCAAAGTTTAAAGGATTCCCTCAGGGTGACCATCTCTGGCATGAAAATGACAACTCTGAGCATTGGCATTCTCGGAGTAAACGGATGTGTGTCAGTAATGGCAAGTTTATGGCCCTTTGGTCATCTAAACCAACATCGATACCAGGCTCCAGATGTGTTGTCCAAAGGAGAGGTCTATTGGAGACAATTAGTACGCAATAAAAGAATGTTTAGACATGTAGCGCAGAGATAAGAAGAGGAACCAGGAACCAGAGCACAGAGATAAGGCCCTGGATGGTTCAAGGGCAACTCTAAAATATCCACCCTGTCATGCCCATAGAAAAGAAATGAGAATGCATGGATGATAAGGAAACATGTGTGTTCAGAATGTATGGTAAGTTATAATAATGATCCTGGCATGAAGGGGAAAATGTGCATTTATATGCAGAGGGGGCCACCTGTGGCTGCTGGAGAGATTGATGGGCAATGCCAGGCGGCTCTCAATTGCTTGGCTCAAAATAATGGCCATACCGTTATGGCTATTCACAATGGTTTCACCGAGCAGCCTACGCTCCAGTGGATTAATAATGACGTAGATGATTTCCACAGCTGTGCAAAATGACCAATTTTGAGTTTAATAGATCTGGGCTGCTGCAGTTGCAAAATGCCTTTGAGCTATCTGTGATCTTTAAGGAAGCTGCTGCAACACATTCAAGCTTCGTAAAACATGCTGTCATGGAAAAAGCACGTCATGAACGTGCCCCTGGAATCTCTTCAGAGCTACACTTTCAAAAACAAAGGCGCCAAGAAAGGGTTTCTTGGAGCACTGCCACAGAGGAACAACTTCTGGGAGAAGTTTGTGTTTCTTTATCGAACCACTTATTATAAGCAAGATATGCAAGTGTGAAAAATGTTTCTGAAGTGTAAAGATCATCATAACAAAGATTCTATATGAAATATAAATTTTTTTCTTCTCAGAACTATGCTCATGAAAAATGATTCTTTGAGTGATGCCAAATGCTTGAAGCCCCAATGGTGGTTCTTCTATGACAATGACTTCCAATCCTTGTCCTGGAGGCCTCATTGCTCTGCAGCATTTTAGTGCTTTCTGATCCACCTAATCAACTCATTTAAAAGTCTTTCCCAGTTTATGAGGTTTTCATGGGTGTAAGAACACAGAAAACGTTAAAATGAGCAGGGCAGGGCGATCTCCAGGACCAAGGTTGCAAAGCTCTGCTTTATGGTGTCACTCAAAGGACCCTTTGTGACGACCTCTTTTTCAAAAGGGCAGTTTTATATACAGTAACCCCCACAGTAACCGATCAGGAGTTGCGGATTCAGACATGTGCAAATTTTTTTTGAGAACCGAACTCATAGTTTTTAGCGAAAGTCCCCACGATAACGAGGAAACTGCAACTAAACTGCAAGTTAATTACCCAGCTGTTATAGGACCACTGGGCAGGGGGTCTGGGAACCACTACTATAGATAAAACAAGTTTTGTTCGCTGAAGATTCATGTTTGAAAGGAGAAATTTTTGAGTGTGAAGAACCTTTAAAATGTTTGGTGTAGCTGGTGGCCTGGTGGTTAAGGAGTTGCCCCAGTAATCAGAAGTTTGTCTTTTCAATTTCTGGGACTGCCCGTGGCACCACTGAGGTACTCTTGAGCAAGGTTCCATCCCCACACACTGCTCCCCTGCTTCACTTGGTGAATGGGTCAAATGCAGAGAAAGAATTTCACGCTGTTCACAGTGTGCTTCTTCACAGAATGATTCTATTCAATAAAAGGTTCCTTAGGGAAACAACAGTGTTTTTTTTTTGGAAGCATTAAAATCTTTTAGCCCTTTTTTTAAAGAACGTGTTTATGTAAGCCAAAAACCATTTAGGATTAGGAGCATTGATTTTTAAGTGTGTGGAGCGGTTAAGCATGCTTTTAAGGAAAACAAGTGAGCCCTTCACTCTTTGGGAATGTTTTTGGCAGCCCTTATTATTTGCCACTGTCATCTCCCTGAACGGAGATGAAAATGAATTCAGGCAAGAAGGAAGAGACTCTGATACAAAACCTTCCTCTTAGCCACGCTGTCTGCTCCTCTTTCTCCTCTCTTTCACTCTGTCTCTTCTTCACTCATTTTTCTCTCCCTTTCCATCTACTCCACCGCCCCCTCCTTTTGCTGCAAATGATCGTCCCCCTGACATTTAGCATTTTCAAATGTTGCCAGTTCAGCTGTCCAGTAATATTTGCCGGGCTGTCTGACTCTGTCCCCCAGCACTGGCTGCCCGGGTCCAGGCACAGACGTCGCTCATTGTGACCTGGAGATGAGGGAGAAAGCCCCAGGGTTCATCTCCAATCATTCTTTCCTCACTAAGCAGAGCCAAATCTCTTGGCAGTGGAAAGGCTCTTGAGGACTCTGAAAAACCAACATGCAGGGAGGCCAAACGTGAAACACGATTCAAATAGTGAAGGAACAGGCAAATACTGTTTCTGGCAGCTTCTTATACATCCCAAAGAAGACATTATATTGAACAAGAAGCTCAGAAATTAGACGCAGGCTGGAACACAGCCTTCAAACCAGTTTCACAGTTCCTGAGACTTCTGTGTAGGCTGCAACAATACTGCGATGCACAATATTTTGGGCTCATGGAAATTTCCATTGGTCAGACTCTCAGAGGTCTCCTCAATAAACAAACATTTTGACAAACTTGTCCACTTTTATGGAAACGGGTGGTTTGACTCCCTGTGAACATGCACAAAAAATAATAAGTCCAATTTCTTGTTGGAGCGCCACGTTTGAGTTGTTGTGGTGACTTATTGAATGGAAAGAGTCATATATTTTCACTCGCTGAATCTAACATACAATTTAATCTAACAACACTTTGTACTGCTCCAAGTAAATGTGCTAAAGCTGCAAAAATGACATTTTGGCAATGAAAATCATTTCAAACATTTCTCATTCTGAGACTAATTTGTTGTAAGATTAATTCACATATTTCTAGACTATTTTTTACTTCTTTAAGAAGTGTCTAGAGAAAATGTGTCTAGAGGAAGCAACCCATTGGCAAAACATTGTTTTAAGCATTGTTTCCTGGAAAAACCTATAAATATCATGTTTACAGTTTGGATCTTCTGACTTAAAAAAGTTTGTTCTTGCTTCTTCTGATTGTCTCCATCCATCACCATAACAGTTTTTAATGATTTAGTTCTTCTCATAATGACTCCGAAACAAGAGCAGCATCTCGCCTTCATGCATTGGGAGGATTGGTTTAGTCTATTGGTCTGTGGTCAGTAAGTGTGACGGTGGATCGTTATTTCCCTGAAACTTGCACTCTGACATAAAAACGAGGTGGAGGATTACTCCAGTGCTTTGAAAGGTGGTAGGTTAAATGTCTGCTTGTTCTGGCAGCCACAATAGCAATAGCCACAATAGCAATAGCCACAATAGCAATAACAAAATTCAATAGCAATTTAAGGTTACGACCACACATTCAAGCGAATAATAATTTAGGAATCGTTTTTTCGGAGTGTACATTTACATGAACATGCCAAGATGACTTCACTGATGAGAAGTGCCTTGCTAGGACTATTGAAAATCAGTGCATAATCGGTACACTGTGTACAAGTACATTGCTGATTTCTTTAATAGCTAATAGACCACAAGCGTCTACAAGCGTGTCACTCTTCAAGAGAACACTCAGTGTACTCATTGCGCTGCTCTGTCTATTAGCCAGAAATCTCCCTTTCTGGCTTTACATTACCCACAGTGATTCAGTTCTTCAGGAAATTGCACATCCAAAAATGTACAGTGCATATGCTCTATAAAAGATGTAGTTCCTTGCTTGTATTTGCAGTCGTACAATAACTTTTAATTGGGTTTTTTAAAGAATCATGCAGTAAAATGTTTTATAGGGAAGCAAGTCAAAGCAAGAGACATGGCCCAATTCTACAACATTGTACACAGATGAAACATGACCCACCCATCCCTGCTGCCCTCAGGTAAAGAAATAACTGCTTTTGAGACCCAGCAATGCTTTTTCTTTGGCACAGTTGCGAAGAACCAAAGCTAGCACACTCATTTCCAACAATATTCAACTAAACATCACTGTATCAGGGCCTTTTATTGAATTACCTTTGATTAGTCTTCCCTAGTCGTCATTCAAGTTTAGATGAATTACATTATCTAATGACTGAGTGATCCCGATGTGACCTGGCCGACAGTCCAGCGGCAGGTGTTTCGAAGGCGTCGTCTCTGATTAATTGACTATGACCTCTGTAGGGGTTTACAACCAACAGTTTCCTCCCACTCTACTGATTGGATTGGTGTGAACTGACAGGGGAGCAATGCATATGTCTGGTCCCTTGGTGAAGATGTTATAGGTCTAGGAGGTAAATGTCATTGTTATGGGCGGTAACTGCAGCCCACATTGTCCTGCGCAGCTATGATTTGACAGCCTTTTTATGTTGGATGCATTAAGAGAATCACTCAGTGGACCATATACTTTTTATTATTAAAGTGTTAACTAACCAAAATGTAAAAGAAAGGCGTAAACTCATCGTCATCCTCATAAAGTCCTTGGCAACATTAAGTAGAGGGTTGTTCTCAGCAGGAAATAGACCAAGTATGCATCGACATAACAGCCATGCCCCTGAACTGTCACACAGAAGAGTAGGCTGGCAATGACACTGATTTATCATGTGAAGGGAAAAATCTTGGTCTGTCACTGGGTTGCCCACCAGTGTGAAACCACCGACATGTTCCACAATTTACAAGAAGTAAATGGAATTACTTCACAAGACTAAATCCTCATTTGCACTTTGGCGTGCCACAATCAAACAGCCGTACTAACAGGTGCACGCTTAGCAGGTAGTCACAGACGGACACAGAGGGTGATTTTTCTTTCTCCGGCATTGTGCATTGTGCCAGTCAGTTCCTGCCTGTCTAGACAAGAACACATTTAAACGCAGCACAAAGTGATCCCACCTATAAGAGCCATCAGAACTCTCAGTACATACACACATTTGAGACCCTATGTTTGATTTGTATATTCTGGATACATACAATGATGAGATATTAGTTGTACATTAATAAAAGTAAATGATTTTAACCTACAACTCTTGGAAATATATGAAATGGTCAAATTGAGTATTGTTATAGAGCTTAAAAGGAACATTCGCTTTCTCAGGGACATTTATACTGTTTTATAATGTTTTAAAATAGAAGAATAAAGTACAAAGCATAGAATCAAGAAAGGGAGTATAATAAATGCAGATGAAAATATAGAATTGCAATGAAAATGGAATATGTTTACTAAGATGTAGCCTTGAGGATACCACCATAGTGACTTAAAGGGTGACAGTTATTATCTTTTTTTGGGAGTATACAGTAGGAGTGTAACAATACACCAAAACATTGTAATATTGCAATGCAAAAATGTGACACTATGCATCGAGGAGAACTGGCACTCAATGAAAAATGATATTTGATGTAAATGCATTGTTTATAGGGTTGAACCAGCTTCAGTCAACAACAATAAGATAAACATAACACAAGTCTTTATTAGTGCCACAAGTGGGAAATGTATCACCCTCCTCTGCCTTTCAGCTCTAATCTTATTAATAAATAAAACGAATGTCTTCAAAAGTATTGAATATTGAAATATATAGTGAGTGTGTTAAATAAAGTGTTAAGATTAAACTGAATCATGAGTTGAGTGCATTGTTACACCCCTAGTGTATGGAGTGTCTCGTGCCTGCACCTCATTTACAAAAAGAGGAGAAAATAATTTAAAGTGGCTGCCAAAGTAGCACTCCTATTTAAATGTGAGGAGAACATCTTTTTGCCTGAAAGCTATCTGTTTAAACAGCGGAAGTGATCATGAGATAATATAATTTGACGGCTGACACAATAATACCGAGATCTGTCACAATCCCAGCAAGCACTTCTGCTGGAATATATATCAACAGTAGCAATCTCAACCAGAATTCGATACTGGATTATTACAGAGTACAACATAACTATCACTGAATAGATCTAAAAATTATGTTTAGGATGCAGTTTCAAAAATATATTCATTTTTATGAATATTATGATTTTTATTTATGCTAACGATATTTTAGCAAATCTGCCCATTTCTTTAGGCAACATCGCACCATAAATATTTGGACACACTGCCACCTTTGCACTACTGAAAAGTTTAAATATTTTGCTGTCATTCAAATAATCAAATTTAGTAAAGGCACACAACCTCAATATGTGATCAAAAGCAGAAGTTGTGTGTCTGTACACCTGAGCATGAAATGACTTGTTTTTAAAGGTTCTTAGGCTGAGGTGTCCAGTCTTATCTGAAAAGGGCCAGTGTTCCTGCAGCTTCTGATCCCAACAAAGCAAGAACAGTATGAGGCCAACTGACAATGGTATGAGGCAGTACTTCAGACAAATAAAAGGAATCAGGTGTGATGATTTGTGAACACCAGCCCTTAATGGTTAAGAAGTACCTAAGCATGCAACGTAATTTAACTGTGAGCTATTACAGATATTTTATATTATTCTGACACAGGTCTCCTAACCTCCTTTCCCAAGGCTTTTTAGTGGCCCATACACTTGCAGATTGGAAATAATCTTGTCTTATAACTCCACAAATATGAAATTCAATTTATAAATATGATTATAATGAACAGTTTCATTTTTATTAACAGTAACCATTATTAACAGAGAAGTGCAAGCAGGAGACATTAAGAATCTCCATACACTGTGGGTATAACAATACATAATATCAGTCTGTTTTGTTCTGTTGTGAATTGTATGATCATTCTGACAATCATCCTGTTAATAAAAAATATATTTATAACATAATTAGAATTGTAATTGTAATCTTGTAATTATATTTTATACGCATTTGCAAACCTCTGGGATGGACTGAAGTGTTCATTGCAATCCAGGCCTTGACCTCTGACACCAGGACTTTTATTCTGTTCTGCCAGTTCTGCACTTGGATCTCTTTGCTGTTGCTTTTTAATTTACCAAATCATCCCAAAGAGAAGAACAGGGTCTGATGGATCACAGTGTCTGTGCTGACAGGGGATGGATGTGCAAACACGTTTGAGAGTGAGTCAACCTGAGGAGTTTATGGGCCCTAAAATGTTTAAACTCCTACTCAAGTTGTTTGTTTGTTCCACAGCTTTCACTCATGATTTCTCTGAAGTAACAACTTTTATTCAGTGTGGGTTCAGGGCGTTCTTGTAAAGCCATTACTATGTGACAAACAGACAGGGGCGTTAAGGTTGCCAGAACTTTGTCATTATTTTAAATACACTCTGGAGTCAGATTTGACGGCTGGCTGATTGACAGTAAGGACATGCTTGTGTTAATGGTTTCTCCCAGTTTTGTGAGAGTGAGATAGATGAGGCTGAGGGTGGAAGGTGACTGAGCTTCCCTCATGGTTAAATTGAGATGCTGAAGGGTTAACTAAGTGTTTGAAGAAATCCCCTCTGAGGAAGCAGCTGTGCAGAACCACCTCCACCACCAGTTACGAGTCAGCACACACACACACACACACACACACACACCAGCCCTCTAAAGACCTCTTTCTAAGCACATTTCCAGGAATAATCTTTTAAATGTTTTTTCCTAGTACATTAAAAATTAAAACGTAGCCTGGGACTGATATTTGGGGTCGAATTAACCTTTGTTCTAGACTTTCCTGCACTTTCCTTTCACTGGAGATTTTGCATTACAATAAGATAAACATAACTGGAGACTTCATTTGCAGAATGCTTTGTAGTCAAGGACTATAGGCTTAATGTCGACCAATAAGGTTTAACCCTTTAACAACCACATGCAAATAATAAGCCAATAGGAGAGTTTACAAGACTTCTAGAGGAGTTTAATGGGTTAAAAACTGTGAAGTTGTAACACAAATAAAATATGACAAATTTGCAGTCCTCTAAGAAATAGTTTCTACGTGTTTTAAGAATGTCAAACCTAAGAACTATGCGTCCTGCAGTCAAGGTGTAATGAAATTTGTTACCTTGTACCTAAGCAGCCAAACATGCAGGTAGAAAGTCCATTGAGTCACATTTATATGTGAAATATGAGAACCATGTTGCAGCTGAATACTCTTACTCCCAGTTGTGACTGTGTCTTTGTTTTTATTGGTGTCACAATAATAGAGTAGATTTTCATTTCTGCAGTAAAAGTGCAATTACATTCCACATTAATTCAATTTTAACTTAGACTTTATCATTCTTTGGTTTTACCCAAACAGGAGTGATAAAAACACACATTCCTTACCTAACCCCCCACTCCCTGCCCCACACATGAATCAGCTTTTCCTTAAGCACTACCAGATCTGCAGACATTGGTGCCAAAACTCTGCAATTAGTGTCAAAAAAGGAAGCAAGCCATTGAAAAGAAATCCCCAAAAGGTGCCAGAGTGGTAAATCAGCAAATAAATGCAGTAGAAATTATCTTCCTCTCTTCTCAAAAACTTGAAAAAAAGGAAATGTAAATACTTGTATAAAGCAAAAGTGTAACAAACATATAAAATACAAATGGGATAAGCAAAATAACTTGGTAAGATAAAAATACTTAGTAGAAGCCATGGATGACTGCTGAGAGCAGGAAGGGCCAACCTGTCCTGGGCCATCAGCGCACTGAAGCACGCACATGCTCAGAAAATCCAGGACTTTTCATAGCTACTTCCATGGCACTGGGGACATATGCTGCATGTGGCAGGGCACTAGGCTATCACTAGTCTCAGCCTCAGACGTCACGCCCACGGAATGTTGGCTAAACGTCTGATGCATATGGTACACTTAACTGGAAACACTTCAGGA
>JBBPDC010000129.1:23823427-23850905 GCA_037974485.1 Hemigrammopetersius urotaenia
ACACACACACACACACACACACACACACACACACACACACACACACACACACACACACACACACACACACAGGCTTTACTTAGAAGGAAGGTGAGGGGAAAGGGTGTGCGTAATTAGATCCAGTGGTGTATGTAGGGTTGGAGGACATGAGAAAGGGTGCTTCCCATCTATCTTTAGACTAGGGAAACCTAAGGTAGCTATGTGGCCACAAGGTTACACAAGATCTGTATGAACATAGAGAGAGTGAATACCACCTAGGAAAAACAGAAACAGTTTCCATGAGGGTCACAAACAGACAACAGAAGTGAAAAATAAACTCATCATTACTGCCTGCAAAAAGCACTTTCTCTGTTCTCTCTTTCTGTCTCCGTCTTTCTCTTGAGTGCTCTGCCTTTTCCTCATTCTGTCTCAATCTCTACCTCTCTTTCTGCATCCTAACCTCTCGCTTTGTGTTTATCTCTCTTGTTCTCACTTTTTGACTTTTCCATCTCTCTCTCTATCTTTATCTTTAGCCATCTCCTTCTATACCTCTCTCTAGCTCTGTCTGTCTCCTCCTCTTGCTTATCTCTCTTTCTTGATTTTACTCTCTCCGTCACTCTTACTCTCTCTCTTTATACCGCCCTCTGCATTTACCTACCAGTCTATGTTGCTCTCTTTTTACCTTTCTCTGCTTCTGTATTTCTCTACTTCTCTCTCTATACAAACATACAAACATGACCGAAAGTATAGGGATATGCCTGTTTTTAGGGTTTGGTCTAGGCCCCTTATGTCTAGTGAAGGGCAATCTTAATACTTCAGTATACCAAGACATTTTGGACAACACTTTGTGGATATAGTTTGGGGAAGACTGTTTTCTATTCCAGCATGACTGTGTGCCAGTGCACAAAACAAGGTTCGTAAAAGCATGAATGAGTTCGGTGTGGAAGAACAGAAACACTCTAAAATCTTGTGGAATGCCTTTTAGAGGAGTGGAAGCTGTTATAGCTGCAAAGCTGCAACTCTATGTATTAGAATGTCATGTCATTAAAGTCCCTGTTGTTGTAAGGGTATAATGTTGGTGGTTTGTCCATATAGTGTATATCTCTTACTCCAGTCCTACACACTCTGACAAAATGTGTTTTCACCGGGTTGGTACCCTCAAAAGTACGTTCTCAGAGGCTTAGGGGAATGTAATTATACGCAGTACTGACACCACTGGCTTTACTATTTTAAAGTGCTATGTAATGGTATAAATAAAAGCAAAAATGGGCCCTCATACCCCAGAGAAAGTAAAGGTAGCAGACCTTTAACATGTATATAGAATAAGACCTCTACATCTATGTTGAACCTTACACTTTCTTTACACTGTCTTTACCTTAGAGACCAAAAATGTACCAGTACAGCAACCTGACAATATATGTCTCTCTCTGTCCTACATAGTGTATATGTACGTCTTTCTATTGTGTTCTGTCCTTACTTTCTTTTTCCTTTTCTTTTTGGTCCCTAACTCAAGCTTGCCCCCGCCCCCTTCATTTCTTACACACTGAAATTTTACTGTTAAAACAGAAGACCTTTAAATCACAAGGGCAAACAGATTATCATCTTTTAGGTCCCTGTCTACCAGAAATAATTACAGTCTAGTAAAACAGGAGTTGATCAGTTTAATTATAACATCCACAGGATGGATGTTCTTCTGCCATTTCCGAAAAAATGTCATGTTTCTTCATTTGCATTGGAATGAGCCACACAACTGTAGAGGTGAGTATATATAAATTGAAGGTGACTCAGGGTGAGTAATACTGGCCATGCACTGTGAAGGTACAAACAATAGGACGGTACAACAAGAGGAAGGTACAATATTGTAATTAAAGGTCAAATTGTGTATTTTTTTTCTGAGAGCAAAGGACTGAATGTTCTCTTGCTGTCCAATAGATCCCACCCCTTGATAGGTACCACTGTACAGAGAAAATTTATATTATTCACTTCACCTGTCCATGGTTTTTATCTTGTGGTTGGTGATTGTACAATATAGGCATGCGATAGATGCATAATATTTACCATTTTATTGCTGCTGAGTACAAAGAGCTAAATTAAATTGAAGTTTTTTTTCCCAACTGCTTTTCATGAAAATAAGTAAATAATGCCAACCACACTGATTCAGTATATCCATAATCTTAATATTCTGGCTTGTATAAAACATAAGCTAATGTAGAAATACTGTATATACTGTGAGGAACATAAGTATTTGCGACCTGCGATTTTGCAAGTTCTCCCAATTAGAAACCATGGAAAGGTCTGAAATTCACATTGTAATCAGCAAGAATTCTGGCTCTCAAAGAGCCGTTACTCTGCCGTTAAGAAGTCTGCATCTACTCTACTTAGTAATCCTAATTAGTAGCACCTGTCCAGCCCACAGTCAGTAAGACTCCAACTACTACCATGGGCAAGACCAAAGAGCTGTCCAAAGACACCAGAGACAAAATTGTGGACCTCCACAAGGATGGAAGGGCTACGGGGCAATAGCCAAGCTGCTTGGTGAAGATAGATCCACTGTTGGAGCAATTGTCAGAAAATGGAGTTTGCCAATGACCATCTGGATGATCCAGAGGAGGCATGGGGGAATGTCATGTGGCTAAACTTCATTTGCCGTGTTTGGAGGAAAAAGGAGGAGGGGATGCATCCAAAGAACACAATCCCTACTGTGACGTCTCCAGACCTAAATCCAATTGAAAATCTTTGGAGGAGCTGAAACTCCATGTTGCTCAGTGCCAGCCCCGGAACCTGACAGATCTAGAGGAGATCTGTATGGAGGAGTCGGCCAAAATCCCTGTTGCAGTGCAAACCTGATCAAGAACTATGGGAAACGTTTGACCTCTGTAAATGCGCACAAAGGCTTCTGTACCAAGTATTAGGTACAGGTGTTCAGGTGTTCACATACTTCAAATGTGCAGCAGTGCAATACAAATAAATTCTTTACAAATCATACAATGTGATTTCCTGATTTTTTACATTCTGTCTCTCAAAGTGGGAATGCACCTACAATGTGAATTTCAGACCCCTCCATGATTTCTAAGTGGGAGAACTTGCAAAATCGCAGGGTGTTCAAATACTTATGTTCCTCACTGTACATATACTGGCTGTTAAATGTATCACATATGTTCATGAAAGCCCACAATGCTAAAGGTCGAATGTACAAAGAGTCAATATTCTTACTACAGAGCTGAATTTGATCCAGGTGCTGAGTTATTTTATGCTGTTGCATAAAAATCCTCCACACCATTAGCAGCATAGAGCATCCCTGTGCCCCCTGTCCTTTAACTCCATGCACAATCAGCTTGTTCCACCATCAGCACTTTAATGGCCTTCATGGCCATAACCAGTGTTCACACACTGAGACTCTTTCACACAGATGCCTCCTCCCTGTTTTGTCTTCCGCTTGAAGGGATAAGTCATATGCTCCCACACAGTGGGTTATAGTTCCCATAGCTTTAGCACTATTAAATTCAACCTCTAATATCATTAGTCCTCTGCCAGAAATGATTAGCACGAGGGGTTTATAGAGCACACTTCCAACAGCAGAAGAAAGCACAATAAAATTAGCCATCTCTGTACAAATAGAGGTCATATGTGTGTAGGTCTGGTGTAGCTTGCTGGCCACTGTACCTTCTCTATATTATTGATCCAGTTGGTAGACCTTATAGGTGTACAGTGTACAGAACTCAATTTGTGTATAATTGGGTGTTAAACATCTAGTAGCCCTCTAGACACTTTCATACCACAGGATGTGTTTTTGGTTGGGTATTCTTAACGCAGCAGTACCAATGGAGCAGAGTACCTGATACCCCTGTAATAGCTCTACAGTTCCATACCACAACCATGCAGTGCTGAGAATAGTCCACCACTCTGGTCAGTGATGGACAGGATAGAGGCCAGCTGTTTAATTGTACAGTGACAGATGGGCTACAGTCAGTTAATGTAACTTACTTTGTTGTTATTGTAATTTGTAACTTATATGTAGGTGTTTATGATAATATGTCCTCTGAAGTAGCATAGACCAGACAATCCCCATTGAATCCATCACTTTCCCTACTAAGTTGAGGTTTAGTGTGTAAAAGTCAGCAGTAAATAACATTACTCACAGTCTAAACAGTATGATGCAGTGGGTATTATGGGATGGACTGGTCAGAGAGTTAACTACTTTGGGCTTCCACTCACTTTCACCATTACCTTACTTTCCACAGTAGAACAATAGACCCATTGTTATGGAAGTCATATAGATTCAGACGCAGAAGCAGAAGAGAGTAGCTGAAGAGAATCAGACTCCTGGTACTAGCTTGTACAGATGTGAGACATCCAGTGGAAAAGGTCACAGTCACAAGAACATTTTGGTACTGTCAGAAATGTGCCTCTTACCACTGTAAGAACATCAGAACAACAGAACAACAACAAGCATATGGACATTACGTAAAAAGCTTGGAAATTTTGATAGAATCTACTCACATTAAACCATGTGTCAACGAATATGAGAAGGTCTTGGCGGGGGGCTTCAGTCAGACTTGTCAATGTCGGGCAAGATGTAGGCGAGACTAATCGCTGCTGTCAGCTCACATTTAGAGCTACACAATCCAACTGTAAAGATCAACCAGCAGCAGTTTTTGCTCACGAGCATTCATGTTTGAGTGAGTTTCCTGCTCACAGAATTCTCATTCATGTGGGAAAAACATCTGTCTTTGGCCATAAACATGTCTACATGTTCACAAGCCATGTATATCAATACTTTTTTATCTAAATGCCCCTGAAAGTGCAAATTGATGCTGGAGCTGAGGTGATATTCGAGCTGAAAAGGAGAAGAAAGGGCAAAGGAAAGAATCACCTGTATGTGGCCAGGACACTTGATGCAGGAGGGACTATTCAATACTTTATCTCCGGAGCCTTTTGCAGGACGGTCAATATTTCGTCATCTAGAAGGATATTTCTGGATTTGTCTGTGGTAAGACAACATTCCGCCTGATGGGCCTGAAGTCCTTGGGGTGCAGTTTTCATGTGTTTTCTTTAATAGATAGTAACCATGTAGTGCCTAAACAGGCTAAATTACTCCTTTATCACACTCAATGCCAATTTTGTCCTGTGTGGTTAGCTCTGTGGAAACCATGGAATATAGTTCTGTGGGCACTTTTTGCATACTGATGGGATGCAGGGAGACAAGGCTGTTAAACAATGCCCACCTTGATATCCAGTTCAAGTGAACAGCATTGATCTTCCTTCTCTAATGTTAATGATCACCATTTTATGGCCATGAGTTATAGTGAAGGCTTTGTTAAGTGTTGAATAGGAGGCAAATGAAAACAGTATTGTGAAGGCCTCTGAAACAGAAGCCTCAGCCTTAATCAAATATAGCACTTTCTCCTTTAGATCCATTATCATTCCTAAAGCCTGAGCCACTCAAGCTGATGTAATAATATAAACATTCTTACATTCTCCAAGAACTTCAAAATGGCTTCCTCAACCAGAAGCTCTTCAGGAAAATACAATATGCTTTGATGGTGAGGCTAATGGTCCCATACCAGATGGAAGAAAACAAGAGAGTGTTCTCTATGGGGAGGAAAACCAGGGTTTTGTAATCATCAATCATGTGTGCCTGGATGTCCTGAGTGGAGATTGTTCTTCTGGCAGGCTGAGATAGAGACACCAGGCCCACAATAAGAAAGTGCACACAACACGCTTTCCCATGACTGCTCACACACAACAGCCCTCTGGAAAATCAAGGTTTCTAAATGATTCTTGGTTTGTCATCTTACAAGGAATATATTTTAATAGGCTTTGAACATTTCGAATATTACACCCTAAAACGTATAATTCCGTAACTACATGGATGTCAGTGCAAACTTGTTAACTAACAGATTCCCAGGTCTGCTTTAAACATTTTGATCCTGGCAATTTAAGAGGCTGAAGAAGTCTTTATTTGCCACATGCATAGTCATACAAGTACAACACATTTAAACCACTCATCGAGTGAATCAGTGGGCTGCCGCCAATGAGGCACACAGGGAGCAGTGTACCTTGGCGTTCAAAATGGGATTTGAACCCCAACCCTTTGATTGCAGGGCCAACACCCTAACCACCAGGCCATCCAGGTTCTTCACACTCACACAGTTTTATGAGGAACCATCAGATGTAACATTCAATCACTCCAAATAACTTTTGGCACCTTTATTTTTAAGAGTACAGGTCAAATTCTGAGCCACCCTGGTCAGTTTACACATTTTGTTGACGTAAAGAGAAGCACAACAGAAAACACACTTTTGCACATTTTACTGCACAATTACTTCTTATTTATTTAACATACTGAGGACAATACACAATGTAGCACATTTTATTTGATATTTTATTTGATATTTTTTTATTTGATATTCTGGCCCACAAAGATGTTTTGTCCACTCGCTTCTCCTTTGATAAATGGACCCCATGACCCTTAACCCTGACACCGGCTGCTGTTTATAAGGTCAGTGTAAGTTAGCACTTTGTCAGCACATGATGTTTCATAACACTGATATCTGACACTGGAGTGCGTAGAACAGCTTTGAGTCCCTTTTATCTGAGAGGCATGTCTGCATGGACACTGCTATGCCAAGCTGTTAGAAGAGATATTAATAAAGATCTTAATAAAAGCCCAAAATATATTACAGTTGTGTTAGGTTCTGATGTGATGTTACCAAAAATTCATATGAAAACAATTTGGAATTATTGTATCTGTACTAGGAGTCTTTCCAGTTAGTGTGCAGACAATTGTGCAACCTTTGGCAGTTTAGGTCACAGAGTCCCAGTGGTGCTGTCTGCCACCCAGGGCTGGGGTTTGGGATGTATTGCTTGGCTCTTCTGTCCCCATAATTAATGTTTTTCTGACCAGACTCTGTTTCTGGTTGATTATGTATGCATTATGTGTTATGCTATTAAATTAATCCCAGACTTATTACACTCTAGGTATGGCATCCAGTAACTAGAAAACTGTGGTAACTAACTGGGAAACGCTAGCTGAGTTAAGTTATAGCACTAAGACTGGACCCACCAATATGTTCTGAATGTTTAAGGAGTTCATTGGGAGGAAAAATCTTGAAAGACCTCATAACATTAAACCATACCAAGATGCCATGTGTAAACTCAAAATAAAAGACTCAACAATAACGCTGGATGACTGGTACTCCCTGATAGGCAAAAGCCTGTTCTGCTTTTATGTCTTCCTTTGGCATGTATCATACACCTGGTGCGCTAAACCCATTTGACTTTGTTCTGTCAAATGACAGAATGAACAGAAATATTTCAAAACAAATCTGCTCTGAACAAGCACATGATCTCTACAGTGGAACAAAGTGAATTTGATTCTAATGAGAAATCTAATGCTCTGAAATCAGGACCAAATATCTATGAAAGGATTTCATTTTTTATACCATCTTTCAATGCCTTGAGTGGTCAGTGCAGAAAGTAATTTGCAATCACCAGAATGAAGAAATGTATAGCGGTATGTTCTTGTGGCCATGGTTGGATGCTCCAAATCCTCTCAGGTCTATTTGTGTGTAAACGTACAACTCGATTTGTAATTGCTTCTCTAGAACTTATTTGATTAGTGTCATATATGATTACTTTTATTGGGCTTGCTGCAAAGTCTTTATGACTGCAGACGTTTAGACTTTACATGCCTTGGCTGGAGTCAGCTGGTTAAAGTAAAATATGTTAAAGTAAAGAACCAAGAGACCAGTAAAATTATAAGTAGAAAAAAAACACCCTGTCTCTGTTTTCTAAAAATTCTAAGCTCTAACATGTTCCAGTGCATCATCCATACAGGGATACAAACTAGGAGTAAAACAATTAAACAAGTGTCTACAACTGCACAGAAAGGCTACAGTTGCAAAGCTTTGTTATAATAACTGAACATAAAGATTGGTTAAACAGTGACCACTGAAACAAGCAGATTGTAGATCTGTGACTGCCCTAGCTCAAAGCCACACCATGTCTAAATATCCGTATCATAAAAACGTAAAAACACATTTATTATCAGTGGACCATGTTTTCTTCCAAAACTAAAGGTTAGGATTAAGGTTAGCATAGAGTTGTGCAGAAAGATGCCATATTTATGTGTAGGCATGAAGGGTTGGTCTAATTTTCTATTTAACAAAATATTTGCAAGTATGCAACTTTTATAATTTGTGTTTCGTGTTTGCAGTGGGTAAATATATAAAACTGGTTGGCAAACTATAGAAAAAGAAAAAATGTGCATCAGTAAGACCACCAGAACAGCTACAGGGTACCTTGACATAGATTCTGTGTGTCTGGAAGTGAATGGGAGAATGAAATACAATTCTTACCACAGATATCAGTGAGTCCTTTAATGAGGGTGGTGGAGACCGCTGTCTGGCACGTCAGTCTAAAATCTCCTAGGTGTCCAACAGGGTTGAGACCTGCCAACTGTGAAGGGCACAGCAAATGGTCATACCCTAAACCTGCTTGGAGTTTGCTCTTTAAACGTTCTCTGCTTGTTTCAACGAGCCACGAGTAAGAAACTCTTTAAAAAATGTATGTGATTAGGGCATACACATGGATGGATAATGATGGTGTTTTATTAAAAGATGACCCAATCAGGAATGGGATACCTGGTAGCCTACTCAATATAACTGTGACGGGCACCCACCGGTTCATGGTTCTCTTTATCCAGTTCACTGTGTCTTTGGTGGGCTTGGAAGAGAACATTTCTGAGATAAAGGTCTCCCAATACACGCCAGTCCAGTAACCTAAAGCTTAGCTCATACTGCCAGTAAGGGAACATTTTGACGGGTTATAAATTGGCCTGTTGGGTTGGAGGGGAAGCCGTATCTTATTTTGGGCTTGGCTTCTCTGACTGGGTAGACACCCTTCTCCCAGAGTTCTCATGTATCACAGCATTTACATTCTCAGTGAGAGTTTGCCTCACAGGTTGCCTCATAGCTGGCTGTAATGTGTCACTTTAAAAAGATGCCTGGAAAGTGTCTAACAGCAAGACCGAATGTGTAGTTTGCATTTGTATGAGCCAGTACATCAGAACAGGTACAAAGCCCTGCACTGTCACAAGACAGATCACATGCTTGTGTTGTAAAGATCAAACCTGAATTCACTTTTAAAGCAAAGTAAAATAAGATGAAGTGGGGTGGCTTACGGGGGTAAGAACATCTTGAGCTGGTGACTTGGCAAGGATCATGCTAAGCCTTTTTTAAAATGCAGTGGCCTAAGGCTAATTAATTCTATAATTAAACAGATGTCTCAGGTTGGCTGTGCTGAGAGTGTTTAGCTAACGTTGAATGGAGCATCGACAGTTCACTTCAAGGTTAAGTCTTCCCTTAAGTTTGCATGTAATGAACTTGCGAATGTGTGACAAAGACTTGTGGAGTAACAAAGAGCTGAGGTTATTACTAAAATGTTTCAAAGAGGCTAAATCACAGAAAAGGTCTGTATCCTGGAACCTTAAAATACATGGAATTATAAGTAATGTTTTAAAAGAAAATACCTTTCAGTCTCCTGTTCATTTAGATTTGGAGATTAAGATTAACTTTCATTTTTTGTAATGTCACAAAAACTAAGCATTTACATTTTTCCATGTACTCTATCCACAGCAGTTTATACTCATTCATGCTGAGGTTGGGGTGTTTCAGCCCAGACCGAACAGCATAAAATATGCTCACTTAGGTCTGGGAGTCTTTGAGTCATTTGGTTGATTCATCTAATGAATACGTGTTGGGCTCGGATCAGGTTCAAATTTCATGCTTGGGTTCTCACAGTGTCCCCATTTACGCAAATTCTGGCTTTCGTTTTTCTCTTTGCTTTATTCTTCACTCCTGCTTTCATTACCTTAAAGCAGTTTGTTATCTGGGGTGTGGCATTTGTATTGTTGGCAGAATTTAGCACTGAGCTGGAACTGCCCAAAAATAAAGTAAAAAAAACAGAAAAAAAACAAGCAAGTAAAAGTTAGTCAAATTGACTTTGTCTGATCTCTTAAAATAAGCAATTAGATCAAACTCAGAGAAAAGAAAGATTTATTGCTCTGAAAATTTTTACAGTGTGTACTAGATATTTGCTTAGGTAAAAGTTGCTTACCCCATTAGCAGATTATTTTTTCCCCTTAATACATATTCATTTACAAATAATATTTAGTACAATTTCAGCGGTTTCATAAGAGACTAGGCAGGGCCCCACACAAAGTAAAAACCTTAGGAACCATTGGCTGCTAAGCACAAAATATTTGGGAGCCAAAATTTTTTTTTAGGATCTTTGTTAAATACACATTTTTTAAAGCATAGTAAAACTATGTGTTTAACGTGTACTTAATGTTTATTTTTTGTATATATTTTCATATATTTTAGAATCTATCAAAATTGCTGTCGGTTGCAAATGAGTCGGTTCTTTGACTACATTTGGGCACAGACATAGAATATTACTGATCACAGACAATAAAATGTTTTTGTATTATCAGAAAACCACATCTGCCTCTATTGCTGCACATGCCGCTTTGGCCATGCGCTGCCTTATTGTGTGAACTGGGAACACCAGGAATGCAGCGTCTCCCTCTGTTTGTCTATGCGTTTAAGAGTCAAAAGAGCCGGATCTTCTTAGTGATCTGATCCAACTCATTAAAAAGAGATGAAATTCTCAAATCTAATCACGTGACAGTGTAGTCTCGGATTGAGCGTATCTGCACATTGTCATGAGATGGATATATGGAGCCCTGCTAGGAAAAAAATACGTTTTCTTTTAGTGTAATCGAAGGCTTGGGGCCTAGGGGTAAGGGCATATGCCCTGCAATCAGAAGGTTGTGTGTTCAAATCCCAGCTGCTAATGTCACCACTGAGGTACCCTTTAACAAGGTACCAGCCCCACACACTGCTCCCCAGGTGCCCATCATTGGTGGCAGCCCCCTGCTTCATTTGGTGAATGGGTTAAATGCAGAGAAAGAATTTCACATTGTTCACACTGTGTGCTGTACTGTGCTGTGTTCACACGTGACAATAAGGGTTAATAAATAAATAAATAAATAAATAAATAAATGTTTCAAGTAGGTCTTTATTGTCATTTCAACCTTATACACAGTACACTCTGAAATTAAGCAATGTTTCTCTAGGACACGCCTTTAATTTACTATGCATAAAGATTCATGCTCAACACAAAGAAATGGGGATTTAGAAGCATCGCTATAGGAGGATTATATATATCATACTATTTTCTATTATTTTTTCCCCTCATTATGTAATGCAACTGGTTGATGAAGTGTCGGCTCAGGTTAAATTCAAACCTGATTTTTCTCAAGCTCAGCTCAGTTTTGGATATATGATGTGGTTTGAGTCAAATAAGATTGGGACGGAAATTCCTCAGGCTGTATTTGGGTTTAACCCACAATTTCAAGCTTGATTTAAGCTCTGTTGGATTTCTTTTTGAATGAGTACCTGGACATCATTTACTTAAACAAGTCTTAAAAGCACAGAAATAAATACAGCCTATTTTATTCTAAGGGAAAAAGAAACACTGTAAATGATCATGTTAAGATAAGATATTGGTACATAAAGATAAGTTACTTAGTTACTTATCTTTATGTACCAATAACTTATCTTATCTTAACATGATCATTTACAGTGTTTCTTTTTCCCTTAGAATAAAATAGGCTGTAGGCTGTATTTATTTCTGACCACAGAATTGTTATGAATGCCAAGATGTAGGATGTAGCATCTTTAATTCCTAGTCTGATCTCAAACCTTCAAGAGAAAACTTTTATGCTTCTTATTGCAAGAACAAAGTACAACTGTGCTCTCCTGATAAGAACTTCCCTTTCAAGGATACAGAAAAGATCACAGATAAGAATTTTATACATTTGTTTTCCCATATCACAATATCAATACTGATCTTATCATGGTAAGTAAACAAGCTAACAGGACTTAGCCAATACACCAGGATATAAAGTTCTCAATGAAAAGCCAGGGTTACCCTAGACTTCTGCTTTCTGCATGTGTGCTACACACATAACCCCTGCTGAGACTCAGATTCCAAACCCAGCTGTGCCATGCACCAGCCTCAGGCACTGGTGCTTGAAGAACACCATGGACTGCATTCTCATTATGAAAAAATGAGCATTCTCTCGGTTCATGACACCCTAACCAATCCAGTGTTCTTTCTTTTCATGTGGTACCACCAGGAACTTGACAATGCTACATCTGCTAGTTTGATGAGATGCAGTTTTCATTTGACTAAAATCAAATGCACATTTGCCTTCACACTTCGAACAAGTGATGGAATAATGAGTGTGAAATAAGGAGACCTACTACTGACTGAACTATGATTAAATTCAGTAGAAAACTAGCTGCATATAAAAAATACATTTCAAATATCAGTAACCAGGGTGCTGGCTTGATATTTCAAAAACATCATCATAAACAACAACAACAGCAACAATAATAATTATAAGAGGAAGAAGAAGAAGAAGAAGAAGAAGAAGAAGAAGAAGAAGAAGAAGAAGAAGAAGAAGAAGAAGAAGAACATGGGGGCCTTCAAGGTACTCAGTGTTGCTGTACAATTGACACAATAGTGTCTAGAATTTCAAAAAGAGTTGCCCCGCAAACCATAACTACAGGCCCACTCCTATCTTTCTTCTCAGATACTTCATTGAAAGTCTAAGACTATACTGCTTAGAAAAAAACACTAAACTGTGACTCTTATTATGTAAACTATATTGATCCTGGAGTAAATTACTTGAGTCCTTTGCATTTAACTCAATGTGGGGACATTATCTTGCTCAAGGGTACCTCAGCAGTGCTACTTGTAGTCCTGGGATTGAAACCCATGACCTTCTGAGTTCAGGGGCAACAACCAGGCCATGACCTGCCCCAAGGGAATTGTATCATATTCATTAGTTAGATTTTTGTCTCTTTACATGTCATCTATGCTCCAATCCTTTAATTTTATGTTTCTATTTTGAAAGCTTATGGTTAGGTTTTTCCACTTGGAAGAACTTAAGTACACAATTGGACCTCACAGATTGGGGTGTTAATTTGAATATACATTTAAAGTGTTTGTATCTTGATGAACAAAAAATTACCCATACATCACATTATCCTGACAGTGTAGGAACAGAATGCAGAATGTAGGAACTAGCAGCGAATGTCAGGATGAAGCATTATGAGAGATCACAGACTTACTTGATTGCCAGTCAGCACCAAAATGCAATTTGGCCGCTAAGCTCATCAAGAGGGATGAGGTGACAGTGGTCAGTAAGTAGCTGAATTTATTCCAGTTGTTGAGCTGTATATCTAGTTAAGAAGCAAAGCACTATAAGTGATTCAGTTACAGCAACAAATAAGTTCCTCTGTAAGGTCAGACAACAGCAATGACATAATTAATTAGTTCAGAGAGCAGCGGAAGTCAGACATATCATCAGTCACATCAAGTAAATGGTAAATTACAGAGGTTTATTAATTATTGTAATGTTCTCTTTTAAACCATAAACAATAAACATAAAATAGAAAGAAGTTATTTAAGACAGTGGCTCTCAAGCGGTCCAGATGTTTGCTCCAACACAACTTGCATCACATAGGAAAGAAGACAATGTGGACCACCTGGTTGTCCTTGAGAAGGACCACTTTTTTGAGAAATCTAAGAAAGCCAATTAGTGCTCGGACCCTCGGTTTTCTGCTTATTTGGCTGTGTAGCATTCAGCCATCATTTTGAGTTCTCTTTCACTGATGTACAATTATCTCAGGCTGACAATGCTGGGTGAAGTCTGACTTACTTCCAAGAAGTGTCAATACCTTTCAGACTGCAGGTAGACGAGAAATGTTTTGACTGCGGCTTCAAGGACCAGACTCTGAGGAGAGCATAATAGGCTTATATGCCAGCAAGTACTTCAGCCATTATGCATTTTAATCAAATATCCTGCCCAACAATATAATGGAAGACAGAGTCAGAGTTAGTCTGTGTGTGAATAGTCGCTCCTGTACATCAACAAGAAGTGGATGCAGTTATAAAACACGCAAAAATGCAAGTCATAGTTCTAGTTGGAGTTTTATAGAGCGTTATTGAGAATTTATCTAAGGCAAAGCAGATATTGATTAAATGACTTTTATATGGCTCACACTGAGTCTGCCAGACGCCAGAGCACAAACATCTGATAGTCGCACTCTTTTCTTTCTAATCTCTCTGACACTCCATCAAGAGCCAGACTGAAGGCAGTCAATGATGCTGGGGACGCTTTTGTCCTTTTCACCTTCATATCCTCCAGTCTGTGTCCACACTGTGATCATACCTCCAGTTAATGTCCTCAGTCTGAATGTGTTTCTATCATAATTGGCCAAATTGATGCCCTCGCAGTTTAAATAGGCTGCATAAAAGAATTAGATCCCAGATAAAGGCTGGCAGGTCAATCTTCCCTCTGTTTGGGAGGAGAGAAGCGGCAGCAGTTGCCAGGTTACCAAGGTTACAGCCAGCGCCTCATACGGTAAGTAAGCAAAGCCTGGAGGGAAAAAACAGAATTAATTTCACTTTGGACCTTCATTCCGACACAGACAGGGGTGGCATGATAGGGCCAGCCCCGTCAGCTCTGATTGGGTGCCATTCGTTTGATGGGCATGACAAGAGAGCACAGAGGGAAAATTGCCTCCTCCCTGATGGTCTGATTCTTGCAGTGATCAAAGGCGACAGAGCAACTTTGACCCTGGCCTGTTATATGCAATAGATTCTCGTTTTGATATTCACTACCATGAGAAAAAAGGTGCAGTCGATACACTGCAAAAACAACAGGCCGTCTGTGATGGTGCTTTTGCATTGACGCTTCAATCTGTGTCTTTGTAATCGTGGGAATGCAAAGACAATGGCACTTTCTAGTTTTTAAATGAACCGCACAGGAAGCAGTGATAGAGAAAGTCACGATCTTATAGTGGATGCTGACATCCAGACAAACAGAGCTCCGGGAAGAATAATGTGTATGTGAGCTCTCTCTGACTGAAGTTATGCCGATCAATAATTTCTAATATGTTTTTTTTGAAGCTGCATTTAGAGTGAAATTGCCTTGTCCATTCTCTGCCCAAGAATGCACCCTAGCAAAAATAAATTGAAACGTATACTCTATTCTACATAGAACCACTTTTCAAATGCAATTTAAACATAACTTTTTACTAATTTAAGATATTTAGGCCAATGGGAAGAGACCTCTGTATTCTATATGTTTACAATGCATCACTTTTTGTAAGAGCAGGACACATTTCTTGGGAGATGCGGTAATGCATCTTTTTTATAATAAGCTCAACAGAGACAGCAACATGAACAATAGAGATAAGTATTGCGAAAGCTGAAATAGAAAATGCATTTTCATGTTTACATGATGGTGTACAGAATATTGTATAGCTGTTTGGAAACAAGATCATTTGAGTTCATATTGCATTCTTAATGGTCACATTTAGGCAAAAACTACAATTTCTCATTAAGCACAATGGGTTTTTTGTCCAAACATTGCAAAATATGAACTTCAAATGATCCTGATTTGCCTAAAACAGACCTGTGAGCTACCATTTCTCATTAATCAGTCTCCCTACAGTTGCTAGAAATGAGTGAATTTTTGGACAGAGCCAGGACAGGCCAGTAAGTAAACATGCTGAAGCGAATGAAACTGAATCTCAGTCTCTACAGCAGTGCATCATATGTCCACACTATCAATATTTCTAATAGATGCTATTTGTTGTATTGGACTATTTCAGCAGAACAAATCAGCATTCCCTGACTCTCACACACACTCTCAATCACACACTTCCTGTGGAATAAGCACATGGGCCATCACTGGCACGCTGTCTCACGCACATTGCATGCTTGGTGATCTGAGTGCTAATGACTTCCCTCCCCAGCCAGCCGGTGGATCTGCCTGCATGGCATCTCCAGCAAAGGTAATACGCCACTGTTACCAAATCCCTTATGGCTTCACATTGTTGTGTAACTACCAAATCAATATTTCCCCTGTCACTCATATCCTTCACATTTTAGTATCATAGTCAGATCAATAAAAGTATTTTTATTAGCACTGTTGGATCAATACAACTGTCGTATCCTCTCCACTACTATTACTATTCTGCCTCTGCGGCTCAGTTTAGTTTACCATCAACCAAAGCCGCGTTCGCCTAAATGAGAAATGACTGAAACCATTAACTATGTGTGTCCTCAGTAAACAGCAATTATTCCCATAATTACTAACTGCAATTAAAATATAATCTGAACTTCCCAAGACCATTAGAACTGCTGAGTCTCTTGCTGGCGAATAAAGACTTATGTCTTCACTGAGCACTTAACAACTACATATTCATGTCATAAACTTAATTTACACAAACTTCAAAACTAATACTCTTCAAAGACTAATACTCTGTCTGATTTGACAGGGTCCTGGCAGAATCTTAGTTGGCTAGCAGCTCTTAATTTAATTCTAGGTTTACTAATATGAGGGACATTTTCATCGTAGACCACAAAGCACCCATGGACGTCACTCTGGATAACAATGTCTGCCAAATTCCATAAATACAAACGTTGATTACAATGTTCTGCCTTCAAGTCAAACAGACTGTAGTGACTGTAGTCATTAACCCATCTAATGCATTACTTCATACAGTCATATGCGAATGTTTATTTGTTTCCCATTGGCCAACCATGGGCATCCAGATTAAATTTTGTGGGAGAGATGAGATTCTGCAGGCAGGGTACCTGAGACTGAAACATACTCAAACAGAAAATGAAAATTCAACTAAAGTGTATTTGTTAGCTACTAAGAAAATATTTTACTGCCTCAAACATCTATTTTTGTTATTCTGATAGTTGACCAAAACATAAAATGTGGCTGGTGCATCAGGTATGGTACAACTTCCATTTTGCATTTGCTTTTTTATGGGTTACATTTAGCAAATGAACCAAAAGATCAAAACTGCACCTTGCTTTTACTTTCACTGCCCTAGCTGCAGCTTACTGAAGTCTATGTCTAAAACGTCACAACATCACAATGCAGTTGGTGTGTCATTCTCTCCCTTTTTTTCCCAGACCTCCGAGAAGAGGTTGGTCATGGTTGAGCAGTGATCAATGAGCTATAATTACTCAGAGTTATGTAAAAAGAGTCACATGCTAAAAATACGAGTGGGCCTTTCAGGACACTGTTTGCTTTAGCACTGACCAGCACTGAGCAGAGGTCAGACTCCCCATCGGTCAGAGAACTGCCGCTGCTGTTACCCCACGTTCGCACAAAAACGTTCACACAGCACTGTCCTCCAGAGGAGAGGAGAGGAGCACTTCAGAGGATACTGAAGCACTGATACAGAGCAATGAGAAATAAGGACATCATCATGCAGTTACTTGTGGCCATTGCTCACATATGTACTCAAATCTGTATTTTCACCAATAATTAAACAATAATTATTCACTTAAACCAGCTTCATTGAGTATAAGTAAATGCCAGAAATATATGACATCCTTAAAATGACAAGAATCCTTACCATATTTTTCCAAAAGAAAGTTTGTCTTCAGTTCCAGCCAATAGCTAGCATTCAACCATCACACGAAACCACCAACATTGGAAGGGTGATGTATGAAGTGATGTCAACCCACATCTTTTCTGTTGTCATTGGACAACCTAACACACTTGTGGCATTTTCCACTGGCATTTTTCCATTACAAATAAAGAGACCTGTACCCATGCTGTCACGGTGCCGCTTGGCGGCAGAGCCAAAAACAGACCGCAGCTGAGCTGACTGCAGTGGTCAAAATGTTTTCATGATGACCAACAGACTTGGATAAAGGCCACTGTTTTTTGTAGTCTGTGCAAAAAAAGCAAAACAAACTAACAACTGGGATACAAGCACTACTGTCATTTGGGCTGAATAAAAATTTCAGTTGAAGATTTCTAACACTGTGTGATGGTGTACCAGGACATCACTAACAAGTTAGCTGGGCTAGGTGTACAACCCATGGCTACAGATAATAAAAGACCACAAAATTAGTGGTATGACAGTGGTATGACTCTATGGACACAGTTTTGGGAGAACTAAGATAGACTGGAAAATCTTCTGTGCCATGCTTTAGGCACAGCATGGTTCCTGTATACCCATGAAAAAGGGCCTTGGGAGGAAAATGACACTCATGTTGACTAACATCACACTGAGTGCTCTCTTATTAGTTTAATATTTGTGACTGAATAATACATTGGGGTTCAAGCAGTCAAGAAAACGTAATGTAGAAGCTACATGATGGCATGGATTTATGTTTTCCTGAGTAATAGTAACTGCAAGAATACATCTACTGAGTTATTGGAGGCAAGTTTTGGCAAAAATTCAAATGAACAAAAACGTAATCAGTTAATATATGTCCAGGTTTTGCTTCTTAACTTTAGAACTGGTCCATATTAATAACAGCTGTTGCCACAACATTGATTCTAGATCAGAGCTTTCAGTTCCAAACCACATCCACAAGTCTGTGTCACCCTAATGGTTGGAGCTGGTTAAGAGAAAGGTAGAAGCAGAAACGAATGGCATAAGCATTACAAGCATTACAAAAATGAATGGCGTAAACATTAACTTTTGGTTAACATTAGCCTTGTAGCTCCAGTTCTAAACCGAGGAAGCAACATTTTGAACACCAAACATGTCTTGGCCGATGGGAAACATCTGGGGTCTGTAGAAAATTGAAAAACAGATATTTTTTTCCAATTCTAAGCGTTTCATGAAGATATCAAGTAGGAGGTTCCCTATGATTTATAAATGATTTGGGAATATGTGTGGTGGTGTGTGCACTGTGTGGTTGGAAGGTTAACCTGGTGTACTGGTGACCTGGTGAGCTGGCACATCCAGCACAGGATGTTCTTGTCCTACAGCAGTAAGAAGAGCAGTCAGGATTGTAGACTATGTCGGAACTGCACTCTTCTTTACCAGCTGAATATATTCCACTCACATAGCTGTGAGGTCATTTCTAGGAACATAAAACCGTTTCATTCATGACAGGAAGTAAGGCTTTGAACTTAGCTTAGCTGTAACAGTAGCCACATGCTCTGACCATTCAGCATGTTAAGACACTGAGTCACAGAATCAAAGGTGTTCACTGACATGGTGAACTGACATTAAGTTGGCCTTTAGAGGCTGCATCAAAAGATATAGCAGATATACACCAGAAGGGAGTATATCTGCTATTTCCATATTTTTTTCATAATTAAAGTTATCAGATCAGATTTGCTTAGTATACAAAAAAGGCTAAATAATGTAAAATGGTGTAATGTAAAAACTGATGTGCTGTCAACATCCTTTAAGGTAATTTTATATATCTGGAACTATGTTGAATAATCTTATACAATTCTTATAATGCCCAAGAGGCCAAGAGGCTTTCAAAATGCATTTTTTTCCCAGTGGAGAAAGTACATCCACCAATATGGATTTGATGACATATCAATGGTTTGAACCCATGAAACTGTCGTGAGCAAATATCTTTATCCAAGCAGAAATAGCAAAAAGAGATCAGGATCAGGATCCAGCTTTAACATTTAAATACTAACAGGTAGCTAGAAAAAAAATGAATGAACATGTAGAATGTTGGTGTGTAAAAATAAAAAACATGAATATGGGAGTACAGTCTAAAAATAAAGGTTTCTAAACGGTTCTTTCTTGGATGTATGATTCTGGAATGTTTTCAAGACTTGTATAAAAGGTTCTACACACATCACTTTTACAAAAGGGAACCTAAGTTGGTTCTTCTATAACGGTACTCCTAAGAATCCTTTTGGGCACCTTTATTTATTTTTAAGGATGTGTGTCCAAAACTATGGCTCAAATATCCACAGACACATTTTTTTAATTACATAATAAATTGGTTTATTTTTCAAAGCTCTAGATTTTGCAGTAAACAGTGTACATTTAGTGATAGAATGCCAAGCAATGTCTTGTGTCTAATCCAGCATGAAGCTGTGCTATCAAAAACTAATTACCACTGAAAACAAATTGAAAGTGGTAATTGTTTCAAAATGAATCAACAGGGAGAGAGAGCGGCATTCTCAGTGTAGATACACCACATTACACATGAGAATCACATTAAAGGTAAAGCCGAGCTTTTCACATTCGCAGGAGCTAAATATGAATCAAGCACTGTGGTCTTGCTGCAGTTGTCCTTCCCTCTCTTTCCCTCTGTCTTTCTGTCCCCAGCTCCCTCTCTTTTTCCCTCTCACTTTCACTTTATTTCTTTCCTCATCTCTGTCTTCAACTTTCTGTTTCTTTCTTTTTCTCTATGTCTCTTTCTCCTTCTATCTCATTTGTCTGCCTACTTTCCTCTCTCTATTTCTTTCTTCTCTCTGTTTTTTCTATTTGTCATTCTCCATTTTTTCTTTCCATATTTCTTATTCTCTTTTCTTCTGCCCCCCCCCCCTCCTCTCAATCTCTCTCTCTTAAATTGGATTTGCTCTCTTTTTCTTTCCTATTCATGCCTCTTTTCCCTTTTGCGGCCGAACCTATCTTTTCTAATACAATCTCGGGTACCAGAAATTATGTACAGCTTTAAACTGATTGGGACTCTCAGCCTGTGTTCCTACTGTAGGTCTATGTGCCGAGAATGCTATAATCATATAATAACGTGTGCATTATCTGCAGAAGTGGGTCACAGGTACACATTGCTTACTCTTAAAGAATTGTCTGTTTGTTGCTTGGAGCCTTTGCCTGTCAGTTCAGTTCTCTGTTATGAGCACATGGAATGGAAAGTGGAAATGGAAAGTATATTATGAGATGGAGTTGTGACAAAACCTTTTTCTATTTATGCACATTTTTCCTGAACTAACTCCCTGAATATGGTCCCGTGTCATAACAAATTCAGCACCAAACATGTAATTATGCACTTTTCTGCATGAGTGCATGTTATTATCTCTTAGGCAAAAAAGGGAAGTTGGGAGCTCTGAGAGTATGTCTGTGTGTGTGTGTGTGTGTGTGTGTGTGTGTGTGTGTGTGTGGGTGTGTATTTTTTCCTTCTACTCATTTTGAGTTGATATGTGGGTATTAGTTTAATTGCATCACTTTTATACATCTGAGGGTTACAGGAGCCATGTGCACATGACGCTTTCAAGGTTGCCTACAATCCATTACAAGTATATAATCAATAACATGAAATAATCCCCACAGTAATGTTTAGTGTGTACATCATGAACACATTAAAATACACATTAAAAAGTATTTTTAGGAAACAAATGCAATTCTAAGCACAGTGTTTCTGAATGCTATATGGTATTATTCATTCATTTTCTGAGCTGCTTATCCTAACCACGGTTGCAAGGGATGCTGGACCATATCCCAGCCCTGGACCCTGTACAGGCACCAGTCCATCACTGACAAACACGCTCACACCCTCACCAATTCACCTGACACGCATGTCTTTGGACTGTGGGAGAAAACTGGAGCTCCTGGCCAGAATAGGAAGAACATGCAAATACAGGAAGAACCTTGGCTGCCACACCAGGGAATCAAATCCAGGGCCAGCAACAACCGCCCTATGCTCCCTGCATTCATAAATGCTCCCTCAGTACTGTCCAGAAAACATTCATGATACAATCAAGAAAAAGTGCAAGCTTTTTACTTTTCTATACATTATATAAGCATCTGCATTATCCCCATTATATTGGCAATTTTAGTTTAAGTATAGAAATAATAGAAAGTGACAAAAAGAGATACATACTATAAACATTACCATGGTTAGACACTTTCTATTATGTGAACACATTCTGGCATTATGAGATAAGGTGATTCACACCAAATAAAAAAAAAAGGATTGATGAAAATCCAAACGACTAAAGCATTAATGTTCCACTCACAAAAGCATTCTTTCATAACAACTGCTGCTAAGTTGGACAAATACATACATTTCAGTTCAGATTATTGATACACTGTTTTAAGAGATATGTTAAATATTTGTAAAATGTCTGAGGAAACTTCTTCAATAAACAGAGTTATGTGCCTCATTTTCTTGAACAGGATATTTGCCAATATTTTGTGAAGCTTGTCCAACCTAGCAAGAGAAATGAAAAAAGGAATGAAAAGAATTCCCTGCTGCACAAATGTATTTACTTAAATATTGCCTGTAAATAGTTTGGAAATGAGTTGCAAAAGGTTTTTACAATCTGACATGGTTAAAATTTGCCCTGTGTGTGTGGTGTCAGCGATGTAGCCAGATTGATCACAGTCCTACCCAATCAAATGGGGAAAATGTTTAAAGTGTTATTTTGTCATACATGAACACACACAGCACACAGTGTGAACAGCATGAAATACTTTCTCTGCATTTAACCCATTCACCCAAGCAAAGCAGCAGGCACCCAGGAAAACAGCACCAGGGAATGATACCTTTCTCAAGCGTAACTCAGTGGTGCCATTAGCAGTCTTAGGATTCGAACCAGTGACTGGTGGATCAGTCTGATATTATGAAGTCGGTCTACCCAAAAATATTTTTCTCATATCAGTGGTGTGTAGTGGTGGTTTGTAGGTATCTGTGTGTGTGTGCATGTAAGGATGTGTGTGTGTGTGTATGTGTGTGTGTGTGTGTGTGTATGTGAATGAAAGCAACACTGTTCAGTGGATTAATTTCCACCTCCTTCCCACCCCTTCATCTGAAGACACCAGCAGTGACCCATTCAATTTTCTAATGTATTGCTGGAGAGCACATCTGAATGACTGACAGGAGAGAGAAACCCAGCGCTGATGTATTCCAAGTACCAAAAAAAAATCCCCTCAATGTCATTCTAATCACTGTGCCAGTCAGCCAAGCACGAGGGACATGCGGTCACCTTGATGAAGTCAGTATTATTATAGAGATTGTAGCATGCTGAATATCTGGAAATAATATGTGTGTGTGTGTGTGTGTGTGTGTGTGTGTGTGTGTGCGTGTGAAAGCCAGTGTGTATGTGCATGTGCATGGTTTGCTAAAAAGGTTTATTTGTTTGGGGAGCTATTACAGCTATTCAATAGGACTGCTGGCCTGCTGGCTGAACATAATGGAAATTCAAAGCAGTTAATGATGGGGAGGGGAAACATGCAACAAACACTAAAATGCAAATACAGAGTTGCTGTACTGACCATTACCTGCCCTTATTGGCGTCTAACCATAGAGTAGGACATGAGAGGAGGGAACCAGAGAGTGGGGCGTTTAAGAAGGAACAGAAACTCAAATAGCCCTTAAACTGCTGTGTACAACAAGAAAAGAAAGTCAAGATAAGGTTTCAGTTGAGCTTAGGTTTCATTAACCCTTTAATGCTGAGGCAAATAAGGAGCTATTTCTGTCTGTCAATCTTATTCTCCTTTACTAATGTGACTTTTCTGTTCAAGTAAAGAATGATCCAACCAAATCTGAAAACCTGTAGATTTTGAGTCATTATCATTATCATTTGAAACAAATGCGTAGACAGACACATGGAACACATGGTAACTCCAGTTTCACATTCTAATCCATTTTACTCTGATCAGCATGGATATGTGCAGCTACTACACTGGGGGTGGGGGCTTAATAAGTTAGAGTGAAAGGTCAAATATCAAAATAAAATTCCATGTTAGGTAAAATATAGTTCATAAAAATACTATATGTTTTTTATGTTTGATGGGCCAGGGGTGAATTGCCACATTTTTGAAGTGGGAAGAACTGTCCACCCCAATTATTTGCTTACTACACATCTGGAGTTTGGGTTTTAACAGTGCACATACAAGCTCCAGCTTTATAATAATAATCCTGTTATGTTGAGTTCTGAAGTCAGGTCTTCACTAATTTATTCCTTCCATTAAATAAAAGGTGCAGATCTAGTCATTATTGGATGTAGAGAATTGACATAAACTGGGATGCTGGTGCTCTCATCGTTCCACCACTCACCCGCAATAACTCATGTTTGCTGATGATAGAGTGGGGGGGGGGGGTCTCCAAAGGATCATGGGTCTGTCGTTTATGTGATAGCCTTTGACTCTTTCCTTTTTATATGTATATACTAGATCTGCTGTTCCATTTCACATCCTCTAAATTTTTATTTTAGGCCCTGTAAATTCAAGCAAAAGTGAGAGTTGGATGACTGCCCACCTGTCTTAACTGGGAGGAACTGCTGCCCACCCATTCAGCTTGATCAATTATCGTTAGCTGCTCGCCTGTACACTAAACCAGACTGACCATCATTGAGGTTTCTTTCTTATCTCTCCTCCAGACCAGTTCGACCGCCATGCATCACCTGCATGTTCTGCGCACTGAATTTAACATATTACATATAATAATACTGTGAACAGGTTTGTTGGTGATGGGTAACTAGTTTATTTAGTACTAGCAGATTTATTTACTTTGTTAAAAAAAAAGGTGTACTCCTCTGTCAGTGAGGCACCTACCTGTTTACCTAGGGTTGCCAGATGTTTGGGTTATTCTGGTTGTATCTTGTTCTAAAGTATGGCTGGGCATTATCTCTTTTTTTTCCTTCATACTGTCTTATGCCATTGTATTATGTCTTTATGCCATGTATGCTACTCTTATTGTTATTAATAAAAATGAATAAAAAGCATATCTAAATGTTTAGATTAATTATAGGTAAACCGAATAAGTAATTCATTAGTCATTCAATTAATCATTCAATTAATGTTAAAACAGTATGCTAAATACAAGACAGGATCTAGTTATCTTAACTAGCATGATAAGACAAAAGTACAAAAGTATTGGGACACCTGACCATTTCGCAGACAGGAATTTTAATGAAGTTACATTCCAGTACATAGTTGGTTCCCGTCTTTGCAGCTATAACAGTGTCCACTCTTCCACAGGATTTTGGAGTGTTTCTGTGGAAATTTGTGTGTATTTATGAGGTCAGGATGAGAAGGTTCGCAATCTCTGTTCCAGTTCATCCCAAAGGTGTTGGATGGGGTGAGCTCTGTGTGGGCCAGTCAAGTTCTTCCCCCGAACTCATCCAACCATGTCTTGATTGAGCTCGCTTTGGGCACTGGGGCACAGTCATGCTGGAACAGAAAAGGGCCTTCCCCAAACTGTGTCTACAAAGTTGACAGCATAGCGTCATCCAAACTGTGTTTGGTATGTTGAAGCCTTAAGATTGCCTTTCATTGGAATTAAGAGGTTTCTCTTAATTCCTATTTCTCAGCCCAAACCCTGAAAAACAGTTGTGCCCCTGAACTTTTGTCCATATAGTGAATGTGATTCTTTTTCACTTCCTTTTTCAAAGAAGGCTTAGAAATTTCTGAGTTCCCCATTGGTGCACCATTGACTAGTCAAAACATTATATACTACCATTATTCAAAGTATCATCTATAAAATTAACTAATATTACATCCAACTTTGAACATGTCCATAACTGATTATTTGTACTGGGCTACATAGTCAAAATATTTGTCCTCTTTTAATGGAAATTGGTGAAATGTTTGCTTCCATCTAGGCTGTCCTAGGAAGTTGGACTGCAACTCTTCTCTTGTCATTACTCATCTATAGTTTTGCGAACGTTCATGGCACTGAGTACAAAGGTCCTTAACAAAGTCCAACATGTTAATGAGCTTAATTAAAGATTAAACCGGTGAGGCTTAGGGACTCCTCTGTGATAAAATAAGGTCCAGGTGACGGTATGGGAGATTCCCACTCTCCTATGCAATTAGGAAATAATTCTTCAAATGGAGATGAAAAAATAGGATAGACTTTTGACACACTTCTGAAGTTTAGGGCACAATTTACTAAATGACAAAGTATGATATAGTGTGTATAAAAAGAGAGATAACTACAAAGCAGAAAAAGCTGAAACTGCATATTGGTATTATGTTGTTGATCTATATCATGTTATAGGGTTATAATGCTGTTTTAAATTACTCATTTTTTATGCTGGGTGTTTTTATTTGTATATGAAAGCCCATTTAAATTTGCCACGCTGCTACACGAGTGAATAATTGAATTCCACCTGATAATGCATACAGAGCAGTATTCCCTCTGTGCCATAGGTATGTTTACTGTGGTCTCTGTTAATAACCAGGGCAAGTCCTTCAGTGGCTATGGTGCTGTTTCAGCAATTGCTGAATGGATCTTTAATATGAAATACCCTATTTCTAACAGCTCAACAGTAGCATTGTAATGTCTGTAATGCTTGAAATTGTCACTTAATGGTAATGTCTAAGCGGTTCAAATATGCTGACCACGTTCTTTTTCCTTTATCCTCAACCAAAACCCTGAACAAGTCAGCCATGATTCAAATAAGCTTGTTTTATTTTTGCTCACCTCGGTAATCCTAGTCATATGACACAATAAGACTATTACAGAGAACAGCAGTACATTATCACAGAAGATGACAGAAGATGACAGAAGCTGTGTTTTAATTTAAAGTGGTCGTCGATGCAGATAGTATTTAAAGCCATCAAATGCATGCTCTCTCTCTAAATTCTGTGGTTGTTTAAATATACTCTTAATATATCTTATTTTGGCCAGATTTTAATGAAGCATCACATGAAGGTCTGTAATTAATCAATAAGGTCTAGGGTTAGGATTTCATAAGGACATAGGCAAATCAAATAATCTTCATTACTGAAAACTGCAATCATATCTCCTCAGTGTGCGCAGCTGGTAGCCTAGTGGTTAGGGTGTTTGCCCTGCAATCAGAAAGTTGTGAGTTAAATTCCCAAGACTGCTAAACATCTCTGAGGTACCCTTGAACAAGGAAGCGTCCCCACACACTGCTCTCCGGGCACTGTGTTCCTGGTTGCCCGCTGCTTCACTTGGTAAATGGGTTGGATTACCATGACAAGTACGTTTTTGGCCAAAAATGTTGTATATACTACCAAAAAAGTTATTTGGCTTGTAACAGTAGTGGAACTATTTGATTATAAACGACTATTTTACAGGTTCTTTAAAGAACCACACACAGCCATTTCTACATCATAGAGAAACACTTAATTGTTTAAAAAGACATTTAAACATTCAGACTTGTTTTTTCAGCACATTTCACAGAAACTTGGTCGCACTGAGATTTTAGGAACTTGGAGGCTGAGGCAAACCTTAAAAAAACATAAACAGAGGGTTCTTTGAGTGTTCATACTACTATATATAACCACTGCCATTGCTAAAGCTGAACCCCATAAGGGTGTGTTTCTTTTGCCTCAGTTGACTGTTTATCATTAGCTCAGGTAGTACTAAGCTGTAACATAAAACTGGGCATAGGGCAGGATGTCACAATATGTCACCGCATGCTTTCCAAGCATGTCATGATAATATCAACAGAGCATAATTAGACTTGTTTAACTGCATTTATTGCAGTGCAGTATGTGAAACGTTTGCACTCTTTTTTTCTTTGCACCCATAGGTTTTGATAGTTTTTCTTGCATTATAGAATCTTCTTTACTCATACCACATATCAGATAGCAGAAAAATGCATGCTCTTATATACACTCAACAAAAATATAAACGCAACACCTTTGTTTCTGCTCCGATTTTTCATGAGATGGACTTAAAG
>JBBPDC010000129.1:23871898-23891717 GCA_037974485.1 Hemigrammopetersius urotaenia
CACCAGAAACAGAACGGAACAGGGCAGGGAAAACGGAAAACAAAAACAGTGGCCTCACACGGCCATCAGCCGTGACAGTTGCTAGGTTGTGAGGGTCTATTCATTTGTGGCAGAGCATGCCAGTTATTTTATATTTATGTAGAGCGTGTTACAAACTACAAGTCTTTTTTTTGCCTTCTGCAACATTTAGCCTATTTTACAACTGCATACATGTGAAAGATCATGTATAAAGACCTTTTTGAGCACTTTAAAACTGAAGGCAAGATGATGTAGCAACTCCTAAGAAAGTATACTACACTTTCCCCTCTTGGTCGACCTCACAACAGTTGCTACAAAAGAACGCATTGTGGGCAGAGTGTGGATGAGTCAGCTGCATTCTGAACAGCAGAGACATTTTCACTTGGTTTGGTGGGACTAACCATCACGTCTGATATTTAAATACTATGATAAAAAAGGGTATGTTTTGTTTTGGCTTTCAGAAGCAGAGAGACGATCCTTGGCACAGAGCTTCACGGCAAGAGAAATGAGAACCAGAACAGTCGCATCACCACTCCATGGGCTCGGAGGTCAAACAGAACCAGGCAGCAATCTCACACTTCTAAAAAGAAAACAACAGAAATAAACTAAGGGTGAACATGGCGATGTTCCAAAGTTACTTATGGAGGACCACAAACATTTTTTATTTTTTGCAGAATTCGACATTGCCTCTAAGGATCTCTATAAAATGATGCTTATCAAAGGTGGAGTCTAACTGAACAGCAACATCATGAACAACGTGACTGACAGGCTGAGAACAACCTGTGGCTTACAGACATGCTGAACTGAGGTAGAGGAGAATTTACTTGAATCGCAGATCATACACATTTATGCTTTATGAGACACTAAACGTGCTCTTGATGTCTTTTAGGAAACAACATGCTATAATGACGGGAATGTGTGTGTGTGTGTGTGTGTGTGTATTTGTGTGTGGGTGGGTGTAAGAGTGCAAGAATGTTCTCTAAGGTACACATTAAGAAAATGTCACATGAATATTGCATATTGTGCTATACCAAATCATATCGCATGCCTGAAGAGCATGCAATCAGACATAATAATGAAAAAACACATAAAAAAAATCTTCATTATCACCCTTGGTTAACCAATGTCTCAAAATGGCTTCAAGTCTAATCATCAAACAATATGGGAACAATGATGACAGTGTAGATTTAAAAACAAGTCTGTTGCTCGACAGGCAGGGTTGATGTTGTTAAATCTCTATTTTTTTAAGGTATCATGTTTTATATGAAAAGAAATTGGTTTAACTGGTGACAGGTTATTTTTTTAAGCGTTTTTGCTAAATGATTTACTTCTTTCTCATGACTTTTTTTGCCTTGTTGGAACAGCAACCATAGAAGAGATTAACTGTAGAATAATGGCATTGTAGGAACAGGCTCACAGCCCCTTTTCTTCTCAAACTGTTGTGTTGGTGCAGGGCAAAAGCTGCAGGGTCATCGACTTCACATCTCTTTCTTTATTCCGTTTTTCTCTAAGCGTGATTGTTCATATGGGTTGAAATAACATCTGGATCAGAATGCTGTATCACCTGTCATGTAAAAAAAGCATCTACCTCAATGTCATGATCTTCATTTTCACCAGAAGCTTCACCCTGGGGAAATTGTACCGCCGCATCAGTCATGTAACTGTCTGTGCTATCATTAAACCAATGCGTTGTTTACTCTGCCATGGAGTCGGATAAAGTTATACGTCATATTCTTCAAAATAGTACGACCAGCTTGTCCTCATTGTCCATTTTTGATGCCTGCTTTATGCATACCAGTCAAGCTTTAGCCCACCGCAGTGTTCTCTGACATCTTGTACTGTGCAGTTATGCAAAGTCTTGCAAATATGGATAGCAATGCATTTTAAAGGGAAATTTTTTCATCAGGGAATTTTACTAACTGTTTTTTTAAATAAGAGTATGTAATCACTGTTTAAGGGTCATTCCCCCCTCCATATTTTGCATGAATGGTAGGTAAGGTACCTGTTTTAATTTGTGATGTCACAACAACCAAAGCATTTACAAATATATTCAGCCCACAGCATTTAGCCCATAACAGTTTAACCCCCACCCGGTTTCTTATAAGTTATAAATAGTGTTTTTTACTAGACTGTTTCAATAATGCACAATAGAAGGCAGCCAATCAGAACAGATGTCACTGCAAGTCCTAAAGACAGTAACAAAAAATAATTCCAAGAAATTAAGAGGGGTTAGAAGATTCTCAAGAAAAATGTATGTTATAGGCCCTTCAGCATTTGACCAGCAACAGGTTACTGATAAAGTAAGAATAGGGTTTACAGCACTAATAAAATTGCCTAATTAATTACATGGACTTTGCATCAGGCACCTTAGTTCTTTAAGCAAACAGTATTAGAATACCTGATAAAGTAATGCACTGAAATCAGATGATTCAAATGTGTATGTCTATTCCATAAACAAAATGGCATCAACACAATGCTAACTTTTAATTAACTTATTTTTGGCAATAATTTTGCTGATGTAGTACATATTGTTCATGTGGACACATTTGAAGAATTAGTAATTGCAACAGATCGGAAATGCTTTTCCATGTTCATGATTCATCTTCAGCTCCATTAATAGAGTGCATCACCACTTGATGTTAACTGGCCAGAATGAATGGGATTTTGTGTGAGAAAAGCAATAGTGTAGAAAGCCATGGATTTCAGTCACTTAAATGGTGAGCACTTCCTGGAGAAAGCAAGATGCATTTGCTTTTCTCTGTAATCGTTCTTCTTTTTCTGTTGATATTTTCATGTTCTTTTCATTTTTAGATAAATATTTGTATGTCATTATTCTGATGTTTTCATGGAAATTCCAGGCGTACAATAAGATGACTGTTGGCTTTCTGTGGAAAAGAGGAGTCTGGGAGAATGCGTATGCAATGAAAATATTATATGACAGTGCAAATGTACACCACCGTCATATGTTGCACATTAGTTGGCCCCATTTTGCTGTCTAATACTATGAATACCTTATTGAGTTATGCTAATGCAGTGATACACTAAATTGTAAAGTACATGCTATGACATATTTATTGTGCATATTTATTCAAAACAGAATGTCAGTACAGGCCTGCAGTTTATGTAAGCCTCCAGTTTATTTAAAGTAAAGCACGATTTCAAGGCCCGCATATGTTATTGAAGTACAACTTGAAATGGCCACAGGTAGTCCTCACTGTTCTTCTCTCAAACCTTTCCAAATCTGCTAAAACCGCTCTTAAAAGGATGTATATATTTAACCACCGCTAAATGGGATTAGCCAACAGTGATGCAGCATAGCTTCCACCAGCTAGCAACTGACCCACTTGTGGAAGGGTAGGCAGGTGTTCTTGTCGTTAGTGTGCCCCTGGGTCTCCTTATCCCTGGTGATTTTGGATGAAGCCAGCGATAATGTTTTTGTCCCAGGGTGTGCAATGTCACTTTCAGTTTTGCAGAACTCATCACAAAAGCCCCTGTGCCTGCAAGTGGCAAAAAAACTTTAGCATCAGTGAAAACTGGAGAAGGAAAGAATTGGTCAGAACTTCAAAAAGTGGACTGTGGCTTTGATTTGACTAGCAGTGACTTTCCACATAGACTGATTGTCTAAACACAAAAGGATCTTTTTATGTGCCTGTACATTTGGCACTCTCTTTGCGGCGTTGCTTTCAGAGAAGTTTGCACAGCAAATGTTCTTCCATTTGTCCGTTGTGCTTGTGCAATCGCAAGAAATACATCATAGTACGACTGTCATGTCTTTTGGCTGTCTTTTGGCTGTACGATTGGGACCGAGATTGAGCCAGAATATCTGCTTTGGCCTATAATGTGCAATGCTTTTATTGTGTCTGGAGAACTGTACACATCTAAAACAGCAATTCTTTTCAGTTGCTTGTAATTCGAGTGGTAGATTCAGGGCATGCAATGTAATATGAAAGTCCATGTCATTCCCATATGCTGTTATACACCACAGTACTTCAGAAAGCTACTCTGGGGAATGATGCTGAGGACGTTGCATATTTATAGTTATAGTTAGTACTTGCAGGTTCATAGTTCTGTATGGTGAGCAATAATGCATGTTCATACGAATATCATACGCAAATCCTTAAAAATACTGTTCAACAAAACGTCCGAATTGCACACATTGTCTGGTTGTATTTGTATATACACCCTTAAATGGTGCCTTACATATGTCATGTCACATTGTTGTTAAGATCTCAATACAGAATGCAAATAGCCTCCATGGATGATGTAGATAGAACTAGTTTTCGATGGTGTTGTTTTTTAGATGGCTTAGATCCTGTGGATTGAAAGGTAGAGTCTAGGAGCTTCAATACTTTATATAGCAGCATCAGTGACAAAGCTTGATGTACAGACTGACGTAAATAGTATATGAATGTACAGAATGTAAGTTTTCCAGGATTGTATTCTGGAAAGACTCCATGTTAAAATATGTGCAAGGCAATATACCCCTCATTTCCTCTGGAGGGTATTTACTGCCCTCCCTCTCCCCCTCCACCCCGTTCCCTAATTCATCTAAAAGTCAAAATGCCTTATCATAAAATAAATGTGAAGGACCAAAATGAGCACATCAGTGTCCCGCCATTGAGTACAGCCAGTTTTCCAGAGTATGACGCAGCAAGCAACTGTCATTGTATTTCTAATTGCTCTACAGTCTTGCATTGTATGTGAGTCAAGTAGGCCATGTGCAGTCAGTATTCAAAGCTTCACCCTTGCAAACCTCATTAAACTGCTCCCGCTCAGTTTGTTTTCAGTATAAAAGACTTCAACAACTACAAAACATTAAGATGTAAGCAATAGTGCATAATAATAGTGTATCTAGCCAAATGCATTATTCTTGAATGAACTACATTCAGGGATGTGCATCCAGTAGACAGAGGATGACCAAAACACCAGAGCATTTATGAGAAAAAACAAATTATATAGTGCATTCACGACAGCCGTTTCCCAAAACAACACAGATCAAATATACCAACCTTCAATCCTGTGTGCTTTCATCCTGTCTGTCTGTATGTGTGTGTGTGTGTGTGTGTGTGTGTGTGTGCAGATAGAGGTGTTGGCCTAAGGGAGAGCCTTTTCCATTTGTAACATGTAAACACTGTGCAGTCTTTTATCATTCATACTGTATGAGCTCTAAGCAGCCCCATATGCAGTCATTGTGCTTCGTCCCGCTTCTTTACTGAACCATTAGCCATCACTTGTATTGTGCAAAATACAGCAGAGACCTTAAAGATTAAATGGGTGTTTTGTACAGGTGTCTTCTGTCTCGTGTTCTTAACATGACTGAGTGATGAATTAAATGTGTGGCTTAATATGTACAATGTGTGAAATACAGTAAATTATCAAATGTTATTGATAGAGTATATTATACATCTGAAATAATGTATATATGTATGAACTGTAAGTGTACATGGGATATGTACACAATAAAATTCATTTGAATATTAACAGTGTCTGTCCTTTACTGCTTAGGCTCTTATAGACCACAGTATATAAATCTAGTATATTGTATATTGTGACAGTGCCATCTGACTGACATCAAATAGCCAGATTCTGTTTAAAATCTGTAGAGATTTGAGTGTGCACTTTATATCAGACAGTCTTTGTACATGTGTGGATAGGGTGCTCGAGACTGAAACATACTGATATATAACAAAAAAAAGTCTCTGCAGATCTAAGCTGCATCCATGGCAGATAGTTAATATTAGCAAGCTATCGTATTTTCTACAATTTGCTTGGTTTCTGCAATGTGATCAGGTTTTGCATCACACGAAACCGTAGCTTATTAATCTAGTTTACTCCAAAAACTCCAAAAAATTTAAATTGCATCTTGTTTTTGTTTTTAAGCAACATTTCACAAAATGAATGTACATTTAAAGGACATGAAGTCAATTTCAAAAATACACAATCCCAATCCCAATACACTAGAAAGACTGGAGTTTGTTCTTCCAGTCAGGCAGGGGAATGACAGGTGGGAGATGGACACATCAGGATACTTTATTGTTATCAATGAAATATAAATGTTTTTATATAGCAATCATCTTGAAACCCTCAAATTGATCTCACATAACTCCAGAAGGGTTTGCCACAGCACAGTCAGGAAAACAATTGCTCCCATTAAAAGTACCCAGGCAAAATTCTCATAGCTTAAATCAGTATTGATTACAGGGTCTATTATATATGTAAATATAATGTTTACAGACATGTGTATTTAGTAAACAATTCATTTTCATTAAGGCCATTAAAAGGATTGAAACTTGGCTGCTGACATGCAGCTGTTTCATCCCAGGATGGGCAAGAGAGATAAAAATATGAAAGATAAAGGGTTGTATTGTTTATGGATTACATATAAATAAAATGGTCATACAGTGATGTCATTATTCTAAAACTGTTGTTAGCCCAGTCACAGAGTTTTAAAGGCCACTCATCCTGAATATGTACAGAAATCATATGGTCACAGGAGCATCAGACATGGCAGAATCAATGGATGGAGTGTTGGCCGGGTTCCCTGGGCTTCCTGGACAGTAAAGTAATGTCAACGGGAAATAGGGGCGAGAGAGAGAGAGAGAAACAGACAGACATAGAAGGCAGACGGCGTGTCTCGAGCAGTCCTAGCCTTTCAAGTGCCCCCATCCTCATTCAAAAGTAATGATTTCACTCAAGGAAACAAGTACATCATATAAGGAACCATGTTAGAGGAAGATGATGCTGACTGCCGGAGGGAGAGCATGTAAGGGCAACTGGCCACAGACTGTGGTGAGTGTGAAACTTGATGTGTTTGTTTAAACCATTCTCCTGTTTCCCAGCATGTTTTAGGCTACAATCCAAAAACCATCCATTCCGTGTAAATACAGTACATCTGACAACAAAGCATATCTGAGGAGAGTCTGGGTTTTCATCAAAAAGGTGAACCAAGTGGGATGTTTGACTGGAAAACTGAAGTTGCTGACACTAACTATATGATTGATGAGGCAATGAAAACCACACATGCTGATTCTGTTTTATTTAAATGGAAACCTGTATAATAATTAAATTATCAACATTATCAGTATAATACTTTTACATGGGAAGGAAAATATTCCTAGCTTATAGTGAAGGTTCATGTTAAAACAGTTTGGACTATTTCTGTTAATGCAATCTTTCTGACGTCTGAGTAGCTGGTAATGTCCTTATTCAGACAGTAAACTGCTGAGACTACCGTGCAGTGTAGAGTGGTGAATTGAGTTCCTCTGGGCCTGTGCAGATGTAGGCTCATGGAAAAACATCTGGATGCTATCAGTGCAACTGAGAACACTGCAGAAAGCTCTTTTTCAGGTAATGAAGATGTTATGCAAGAGCAGCCAGTCACATTCACAAGACTGTCACACTGTGGAACTGGGCTCTGGCTAGTACTGCTCTGCTAAAAATATGGGAAGCTAAAGGAAGCTGATAGTTGATACTGAAATAACTAATGCTATCAATAGTAAATGTGCAGGTTATTATACTATGTATACATATTACAACCAAATAAGCTTAATTTTAAACTCACATGAACCATCATAAACTGATCCAATGAAAATGTTCATACTTGAGGTAAGTGGTTTTGATGGACTCTTGTGTTCCTCACAAATGACATGCTTTAACCTGGATACACCCTACAATAGGCACATAAAAGCGTCAGGGCACCCCAACAAACAAATAACAGGAGGTGTGTCCTTGATAATATGCCAGGCTGTAACGTTATTTGTGGATCTGCACCAAAGACAGAATGCATCAGCCTGTGTATGCGGGTGGGTGCGCCCTTTAGGGAATCCCCCCGCATGTGTGCCCATGCCTGCTATTTTTAGAGAAGCCTTTTTTCCACGGAGGGGATTAGAAAAATCTATTTTTGAACACACTCACTTGTAATTCAACCCATGGAGTTCACACTGCGTCCCTCTGTGCATTCAGAGTGTGAAAACAAATCCACAACAAGATGAAAGAGTCAGAGCAGAGAAAAGAGTCTGAGCATTTGTGGAGGTAATCAGCTATCCCGGTCACTGAATCATCTAACAGCAGCAAGCCAGAGCATCTGGATTTGTGGTAATAATCTTCCAAATGCAGCTGAGTTGACTTTATTAGGCTACTCGCCAGTGGCGTAACTGGGATCTTATGGGCACCAGTGCGAAAAAATATGAAGATAGCTTTCAGTGCAATATTCTTTACTTTCCTACTGGAAAGTCCCATTTGCCTTCATCTCAGTACCTGATTTCCAAAGGTCTCTATGTGGCTCTGGATGACATTATCTCATACATACAAAATTTAATACATTAGAAAATGAATACATTAGCTATCTGGTATAATAGATACTTCTGTGAGTATAGATATTAGACAATAATATCTATATAAACTAGATATAGATATTTTATCTCTATTAATATTAGATACTAAATAATCAATTCATTTTCTGTCGTGGCTACCCGGGTCTACAGGCATGAGGCAGGGACTCACCCTGGGCGGGGCCCCAGCGCACTGCAGGGCGCACACATGGACTATTCACTCACACACACCATTCACTCACACACTCACATCTACGGTCAATATAGAACCCCCAATTCACCTGACACGCATGTCTTTGGACTTTGGGAGAAACTGGAGACTCCAGAGGAAACCCACGCCACCATGAGGAGAACATGACTCAAGATTCAAGACACACAGGACTCAGATTTGAACCCCCAATGTTCAAGGTGTGTGGCAACAGGGCCACAGCACTACCGTGGGGCCCATTAGATAATTATATCTATGTAAATGCAAATATATAATGAATACATTAGATGTCAAATAGGTAATGTTTTATTTGTATAGACATTAGATAGTATTTGTCAGATTCTAAAGAAAAGTGTAACAGCATGAATACATGAATTTCAGGAAGCCATCCTTGCCTCTAAATAAACTTTTTTGATTTGGCAGTCATGAACGAAACAATCTGGGAAATGTGCTAAAACAAAAGAACCTGAGCTGAACTTGATATTGTGATGGTTTTATGGCTCTTTCTGTAACACCAGAGGCAACTACTGTAGAAGGAATTGCTGATATCAAAACATATTTGATACAATGTCTGGGGGGTTAAGTTGCTGAATTGTATTAAAACACTGGAACACTCACAGCTGCATGTTAACATAAAAAGCATCATTGCCTTCAGCTTGTGCCTGTGACCAAAGTACAGTGATGATGCTGTAATAACACATTCTGAGTGATGTTCTATAGCTTGATTATGGTGCTTAAAATAACTCTAAGATAACAATCTAACATACAGTGACATATGACCTTCTCTGTAGATTTCCATATGTAATTATTTACATTTTACACATTGGCATTTCACACAATTAACTGTGCCTAATATATTAAATGAGTCAAATAAACATGATTTGTGCATTAAAATGGGTGCATTAAAAACGATCTAAATTCAATAAAGTTAACATTAGTTATTTTTAATTTTAATGATATCAGAGTTTAAATATTTTAAGCTCTCAAGTGTCAAGGAGTTTAGCTAAAATGCTAAAAAGGAGTACTCACAATAATACTCTCCTGTAAATCAATGGGATAATCCCTTCTCAGCAACTCTCCCACCATATTCACTAACATGTCCTTGGTGAGGTAAAAGGGCACTCCAGCTCACATTAACCTCCACAGTGAGAACAGGAGAAGGTGTCTGTAAGAGCAAGTGCAAGCTGGTGAATGTTGGTTGGTAATTTATGGTAATGGGAACGTATGAACCAAAAGATGAAGTTCAGTTGAAGCTCTGTAACAGCCTTTTTATAAAAAGCTTGTCAACCCTCAGATTTATTACAACAATTTTCTGTGTAAGTACGTACACACACACACACACACACACACACACACACACACACACACACACACACACACACACAGAGAGATCTGAATTTCTGTCCTCAGCAGTCTCTGTTGTGCACACTCATTTCACTCAAGTGAAATGAAACCATTTGTTCATCAATTATTAACACAGTTTGAGACAACACATCCCACGGTATGGATGGATCTGAACAAGGCACAGTGAAACAGAATCCCAGTGAATGTTAATGTTAATGTGATCAAAAATGCACCCCCCACCACCACCACTACCAACGTTCACCTAGACACCATCACCTCTCTGTCCTTCATTACAACATGTGACATTAGCTCATCACTCCATGAGAGGTTGGGAAGAATGACAGCAGACATAAGCCCAATTGACAAGCACACTCACATGCCAACGGCCCAGGCATACGCACACATGCCAGTGGCCTGGGTATAACACATTGCTCATTTTGGGATGTGCTGACGAGGAGAGAAAAACTTCCAAATGCTGCGCAGCTGTGGATGCCACATCAAGGATCAGTCATCACAGACAGAGCACTGATTGCAGATTAAAAGGCAGTGGATAATAATTCATAATAATCTGCTTTTTTCAGAAACAGAAAAATATTTTACCAAAAATGTATGTCTCTAAATATATTTAGGTATTTTAAGTCAGCATCTAAGAAACAAGTGTTGGGCAGCAAAAATGCCATGACGATTAGGGCTTGATGACCACAGAAAAAGTCATTGTATGCAGAATCAGTGTAGAAAAATGTTTTGGAGTGCGGATTTCTTTCAATGACATAACCATGTGGCAAGTCATTCAGGGATTGAAAACAGAGCAATTTTCTCAGTTTTTCTGTTTTTCCTGGTCACATGGGTAACCCTCAGTTACTTCAGTACCTGAAATGAACATCGTAGAAAAAAACGTGTCTCTTACATTTTGGCTTAGTCTTTTGTTGCCCTGCAGATAAAATTAGAGTTTATGCAACAAGGATTTTCCTGTGAGGACAGTCAGGTTTGGGCTCCTTTAGATTTTGCAAGGCCCTTACACATCACTGACTGTGATCGCAGCACCCATACCTCCAGGAAGTATCCCAGCATCCTCTCTGTCACAGTTGGCACAGTAGGACCTGCGGGGTCTGACTAAAGCTGCTGTGCTCTCGCCTGGCTGACTTACATTACTGAAACAAAGACCACTCTCACTGACGTGTAAGTCACATGGCTAGAACACTCCTTTCATTCTCATAGGGTGCATTCACTTTTCACCATCAAAGGTGAAAAACTTCTGCTGGTTTAAGGTGATCCATTCTCCAACTGAATCCCAGAGTACCACATGCAGCCATTCCTCAATTCAGTCTTAACAAAGGTTAATGTTTAGCTGCTACTAAAATGTCATGACCATAGGGGTCCCTCAAAGCTCAGTTTTAGGCCTAATTTAATTTTATGCAAATAGGATAGGTGTTCACATTCATATTACACTAGTATAAGGATATGCATCCAACATTTACCAGATTTTTAAACATTTCTGAAGTTATCAGTGATTATATCAGATCTGCTCCAACGTTTTTATAACCTCTTACTGTGTAATATAACTAAGGATTATGTACTTTCTGGGGAAAAACAAAACATTTTTCTAATCCACATGCGCTGATATACAGTATATTTGGAAATATATCATTGGACTTGGACAAATTCAAACTCAATATCATATTTAGGAGTGTAAACAGTCTTTAAGCGTGCATGCACCTGCTATGGCCCTTCATTCTCTCTCATAATCATCTGTCTTTCTTTGAGGTTTTAAGGCCAGGAGCTGTGATGAAGGTTGCGTAGAGGTGAGCACTTACCTTCTTTGACAAGCAGGGGATTTTAACCCCACAAACTAGTACTTGCCTGCAGTCACACAGATGGCGACTTAAACTGGAATTATGGTGTACCATTGCGTAACTTGGAGATGTAAGCATAAGAGAAATATATGGAACATTTAACTTATTAATCAGTTAATTTTATTACAATATAACTCTCAGTAATGTTGTATTAGCTCATTGAATTAGCCCATTATTTATTAGAATAGTGTAACCTTAGAGGCTACCCCATGCCTGGTAGTTGAACATGTTGACATTCATTGTTTGGGATCAAACTGTATAATTAGCTTGACTAAATTAAGTCTATAGCATTATCATCAGGTCAGTACCCTTCCTGGGGGCCAGATGTACAGACACTGTTTGTCCCAGCTGTGATTCCAAGTATCTTTGGTGTATGTTATTCATATACTCTATTTATATATATTTATATGGATAAGAAACAAATTGTTTACTGTTATTTCAATACAGAGAAGTGTGACCAAATATTTGCGCTTGGTAATCAGTGTGAATCAAGGCTTATATTGCTCAAATAACACTACCATTACGGGAATATTAAAATCCACAATTTCATATCACTTTTGTATTTTTGACTATCATTGTTTTCTCACTCCATGCATTAACAAAGTATGTCATTAAACCACTAGGAAAGAGAGTTCCTTGCCTTTAAACTGGTGTCAGCAATGGGGTATGGGGGTGTTACAGCAGATGTAATGGTTAAATTAGGACGGTCCCTTTAAAACAGACACTTTTTCGGCTGATCTTCAGGATGGACACTCAAGGATGGTTGATCAGAACAGAGCTAAATTTGAAGCTGCTCATTCTATTACACTCAGTTACAAAAAGTTAATTCACATTTATAACACTCATACAAAAAGGACAAACACAGTCTCTTCCACAGCCCATTTAGTCCAAAGTCATTTCCATGGCACCATCAATCATGACTTGTGCACTCGCACTCGCACACACACACACACACACACACACACACACACAAACACACTCACTTTCTCTCACATGCACACCCTCACTCTCCCTCGTTCTCATTCTCGTCCGACACAGCCATGCGCTCTGTGCGTCGGATTCCTCCCTCCCCCTACATCTGTCACTTCTACTCCTTTTCCATTGGCTGTGCTAAAACACGGGGCTAAGAATAGCTCCCCAGAGTCCGGCCTCAGAGCCCCCCAGGGCATGAGTGTTCGTCTTGAAGGGCGCTGTTTGAGTCCCTCTCTTCCCCCATGCACATACTATAGTCTTTATAAATAGATCACAGGCGTTATATAAGCACCGGTGTGTTTGTGAATGAGACTGGAGGGATAGAGGGTGGAGGGGGTGGAGGGGTCTACATTCATACAGTAAGACTGGATTTCTTTTTGCATCCTCTCACATTCTATCACAGTATGATGGTCTATGAGTGTGCTACTGTCTATTGTACTTTAAGGAAAAACTGAAAATACAAAACACAAAAAAAGCATTCTTCAACTCATCATGAATCCAACATAGGAATGTTAATACATATATGAAGTAAAAGGGCCTGCATCTAATGAGACTGTGTTTTCCTTTAAATGCGTGTGAAGGTTGTCAGAGAAGCCCTCTACTACACATCCTGCTGTTGCTAGGCAAAATCAGCCATCAGGAGCTCCACACCAGCAGGTTTACTGTATGTAATACACGATGATTCAGTCTGTGCATCCACTGCTGTGCATTATTTCAAGGAAACATCTATGAACATTTTGCTATTAGGATCTCTCAGGGCACCTGAAAAGGACAAGTTTGATTTAAAATGACTAATAAATTGGTCACAGATGCTAATACAAATCAGACCATGTATTTAGCATGCAGAAGTGTCTTATGTCACACGTTATCTAAAATTTATTTTAAATGCGGTAAGTAGTTCTGTATCTTCATGTTTTATATAAGCGTTTAGTGCTTCTAAAAGACATTAAAAGATATTTACAGGCCTGTTACAGTGCCTTCCTGTATTATTAGTGGTCCTACAAGCAATAGACCTTGGTCTTGTCATTGTCCTGAAAGCTTTAAAGCTACTGACCCATGTCTCATAAACTGTAATTCACAGCTAGCAGTGATTAATATCAGCCGACTCATCAGTTATTGTAGACAAGATCTGTTCCCTTCTGTGGGTTTGTATGGACTTTTTGTGGTGCTTTTCAAAGATAGGGCTGAGTAGAAGTGCTGATTTAGGATGATTTAGGTTATTTACTATGGCTTTACAACAATAGAGATTTAGCTTATTTACTATGGCTTTACAACAACAGAGTGGCTTTAGCACTCCTACCCCAGGAAATTTCATGTATGGCCCAATATCCAGAACAGTCCACCCCAAACACACATACACTGTGAATCCAGTCACTTATTTCTGAAAATTGTCATGTTAATTTGTTACTACCTAAAAGCTAACTGGGCAGAGAGAAGCAGATTAATCACTGTGTTCAGGTAAGATTAGCTAACAGCTTCATCTAAGATCTGAACATTTTCATCTTGATCATGTCCTACTCTCGCTTCCCTGCTTTAATGATAATGATCTGACATATCACATAATCTTTAAACAAATGTCAGTTTGCTATAAGCTGATGCTAGCTTAGCTAATATGCTCCAAACTAATGCTAGCTCCATTCCTGACAGGATTTTCTCATTGTTCACCTGCTAACAAATATTTCAGAACTTTTTAATGCATCCTCATGCGTTTCTTTTCTGTGTCACCTTGTTTGTTTGTTTGTTTGTTTTTTTACTGTTTACCATATCTGTCCCCCCAATAAAACTACACCTGGTCTATCCTTACAGTGTGGCCTTTGATACATATGTAAGGTTTTTCCAACCTTGCATCTATGAGAGAACACAGCATTGGCATAGAATGGATTGTTTCAGTTGATAATGTTGCATAGCACTTTGGAAAGTGCCCTATTCTACCTTCTTTTAGAGACACCTCCCGCAGCCATTAATAGCAATTAGTGTCGCCAAGACTCAAACTTGAATACTGGCTGCAGGATGTTCCTTTGACTGATAAGCAGTTTCTTTTCCAGTTTCTTTTGCATTTTTTTCTTGTTATATTGTAATATTCTTGACTGTATCCAAACCTGTGACTTATTAGCACCCTGCCGAGGAGTACCTTGAGGAAGTAATGATTTCTAGGAAGGAAAAGAAAAAAATGTCTGCAATTTTGTTCCCAATAGAATCATGCTTGCTTTTATTTAGTTGTGAAGTTTTAGTGGGAGCCAAAAATGCAAACTTTTAAAATGCCTTACTGAAAAATACACAATTAGGGTTTTTTATGGTATTTAGGTAGCTACAGGTAAGCAAACTCTCCCACTGGTTTGTCTTTCAGAAGCTGAACTGAAGGTCTAACCTGTGAGATTAACCACTGACATAAATGGGAACTGACAGAGGAATCAATCGGAGGTTTCTGTCTGTTGTAAGAAATGAAAAACAGAAGCTGTCCCATGCTTTACTGAAAGAGTCAGTGTAAAACTGCAACATACACGGTCAAGTGAATCTACAGCCAGACAAGATGTTAGCATTAATACAGAAGTGGACTTTTTTGACCATGTTTTGACATTTATCCTGCTTTTTTACACAATAATGGTCAACATGTGTGTAGTACTTAGCAACTGAAATAAATCATTTTACAGAAAATACAATGTGTGTGTGAACATAAAATATTGATAAGTGTATGTTTATATAAGCAAGACAGGTCAGATAAGAAGAATTATGCATTTGTTCAGTGATCTGTACATATTCAAATGAAGGAACAGCAAGATGACTCATAATAAGAGGCACAATCACGAGGAATAAATGTCAGTCTGTTCACATTCATCAGCACTTGTTTGTGCACTTTTAGTCCCCAAACATGCGCAACAATATCTCAGACAAGGAGACTTGCCACCAACAGGATTCCACTTTGACCTGAAGTCAAGCTGGATTTAAATATTATGGGCTAAATCTCACAGAAAGGTCAGGTGAGCATATGGGACCTGAGATCATCCCTTGTGTAAAGAGAATATGTAGTATGTACAGATTGCTTCACAATGCATGAATGAGTAAATTCACTGCAGGTGCACAAACCAATTCTCCTTCTATAACAAAACTGCTGTATTTCAGTTTTCTCCTGCGGCTAAATGTCTACAATGCCTTTCCTATTATTGTCCTGAATTTATCACTGTTCTGTAAATGTGCACACACAGCATCTCCTGGCACCCAGTTAAAAAAACAGTTTAGCACTCCTAGCAGGAGTCAAGTGCGAGAAGTCGTCACATAAATGTAAGCAATTAGTTCAGTTACTGCTTCAGCAGGAAGACAGCAGGATGCATGCATGGCTAAGAAATAGCATAGTGTGTCCCTTGAAAGATTTAATGGCTGCATCCCTGTGTGTGAAAGGCACTGAATGATTTTTGGCATGCATGTAGGGTTCTAGTAAAAACTTTTGATATGAAACCTTAAAATTATATAAAGGAATAGTGCAAGGCCTGATGTTAAACCCTTTTGCACTAGTTTAGGGATCTGTTCTCACTGTGTGCTGTCATGTGTTCACGTGTGACTATAAGGGTCCACTTTACTTTTAAACACTGTGCCTCGAGGACATCAATTTAGGGTGTGGGACCATGCACATGTCAAGTACAGATGCACATTCTGGTCACTTTAAAGCCCTTTTTTGCACTGCACCTGCACCTGCACCTGTGCATGCATTTGGCCCAGAAAGGGCTGCTGGTATGAAAATAATCATACTGATATTAAAGCTGTTCAATGGGCTGTGGTTGAGAAATTTTCATTGATCTAAAAATCCTTTATTGCAGCACGGTTATGGACAACAAAATCTCACCACATAAGCGTTCATCAGGTAAAGTCCCAGTACAATACGAAAAATACTCAACACATTCTCTAATGAACAACATATATAATGTTATATTTTATAATGTTGTAAACTGTCATTTTCATGTCAAAACAGTATATGTGACCCATTCATTTTGTGATTTTCAAAAGTGAGCATTAACAGCCCCAATGCCACCATACCCCACCCACCCACTCACTGGAGCTATGGATGGACCCAGCCCTGATGTTCGTAGACTTCATGCCCCTGATTTATATGTTATTTCCAAGTCTTTTTTTGTTTTTCTTTTGTTTTCATGTCACTGTTGGAGCGTGGGGGGGGGGGGCTAAAAATACTGGATCTTTGTAAGACCATGATCTGCCCCTGGTGCTATAAATACCAGAGCTTGAGTTTCTTAGCGAGTCACAAACATACAAAAACAACAGTTCATAAGAAGTAAAACAACACAGAACACATTTTGATTAGACCAAATTTAAAAGCAATATAAAAAAGGAAAAAAAGAAATATGGTCCTTCTAAGACTCAATATCACTCTACCATTGCTCATTTTTCATCATACAGCAAAACACGAGATGAAAGTAACTGTTAAACACAAACATAAATCTAAAAAGCTTAGTATTTCTCATCATATCACCCTACTATCACCACTCCGGGGGAATGGCCAGTGACCTTAGAAAGATGAGAGGTGACAATAAAGTGATTCAGAAACATCCTACCACATTGTGCGCTACTGAGCTAAAGGTCACTAATACACTACAGCCTGCCAAGCAATCACAGATGATTTGCCTTTCCTGACAACTACTGAAAGAACTGGCTTAGACACAAACTGGTAAATTCACATACCACAACAGAGGACCGTCAAAGCGTCACTGCACAAGATGCACGAGGCAAAAAAACATTAGTGTGAAAAGATAATGTTGCCCCAGGCTTAACATGAAGGTGTCTAAGTTATTTAGAGGAGTTATGTTCACAAGAGCTCACTGTAGATGAGCCCATTCTGTGTAGTCAAATCTGATATTGCAACTGATATATCTGATATATTATGCAGTCAAAACATGAAAAAAGGTTGTTGTTGACAAACTGAAGATGTGTCTATAGGAACTGCAACTGCTTTTCATTACATTTACACCATTTGGCAGATCGTTTCATCCAAAGCGATTGACAATTCTTGTGCATCACAAGTGTAAGCGAATGCAGTATCAGGAGTCTTTCCCAAGGACTCATTAGTGTTGTGTGGTGAGACGCCGAAGTTAGGAATTGAGCACCACTCTCCTGCTTGGAAGGCAGTGATGTCATCCATTACACCAACCAATCACACACACACACACCACTATTTTTATAATGAGGTAACACAGTCTATACACATACTCTGCTTTAACTGAATGAAGGAACATGTGTGACATAATCAAAATTAAGTCCTGATGTTGCATAAATGTAATAATGCATTTTTTGGGTGTATCTGAGGCTGACCTGAGGATTTGCCAGTGATAATGACATTAACATACACTGAAATGAATGAACTGTAGTTTGCATGTTTTCACTAATGTCATGATCACTAAGACAGCTTTTTGTTTTAATACTGGACAGATCATGCATAAATAATCCCATTCAGTGTGATAAAGCTGCCAGTGAGAGGTTCAGCGGTGCTCTCGATTCTGCATGCAGAGTGCTGCTCTGTGCTTTTTCTCTTTCCCTCCCTCTCTATCGCTCTCTGTCTCCCTTCTCCTCCTCTTCTCTCTCTCTTTTAGTGCCTGGTAGCTCCTGGTTACCATGGAGAAGTGTGTTGAACATGCTGTACATTTGAACCCTCTCTCGCTCTCCTGCTGACTGGAGGATGTCCCCGCGCTGCAGCACACGCAGCCCGCAGCTTGCAGCACTGGCAAATTGGTGTGAAAGGAACTACCATCTAACCTTGACAGGTCCAGCATGCCAGATAAATGAATATGTATACAGATTACATCCTGTGTAGAATACATATTGGGAGAGGGACTAAGTATAGGACAGTCTGTATACTAGGGGTGGAATATATATGTTTGCAGTGTATGAATACTGTTTGATTACATATTGAAAGGTGGAATGTGTAAATGGAATTCAGTTTCAATGCATATTAGGAGATGGTATACATATAGATATATACATTGTGAATATTGTTTTAAGTACATACTGGTAGGAGGAATGCATTTGTCTGGAAAACATAGTAGGAGGTTGAATATATAAATACATATTTACAGATACTGTTTTCAATACATACTGGGAGAAGAAATACACATGTATGCAGTACGTATACAATTTGGTTACATACTAGAAGGTGGATACATGTATATAAAAGTATGTAAGCTATGTATACAAATATACACATATATGTATGTAATACATATATACAGTACATATACTGTTTTAATGCATGCTGGGAAAAGGAATACACTTGTATGCAGTATGTATACTATTTAATTATATATTGGAAGGTGGAATCCATGTCTATATGGAATGCATCCGTTTTGTATTAAATTCATACTGAGAGCTTTAATACATAATTAATATATATATATGCACTGTATACAGTGTTGAGTATTGCAAGATGCTTGAGAAAATCACAAAGATTTGTATGATTATTTTTTAAAAAAAATGAAATAAAATATTATTCAAGAGTCATAATCAATTAGTTATTCCAGTTAATGTGTTTATATTATTACCACCAACCTTGCACCAGCAGTAGCACAAGTAAACACAAATAAACAGGGGTTGTACTTTGATAATGCTGAAAGGGTCGATAGGATGTTGAAATTTTTATGCTCAGCTGGTGGCACAGATATGAAGAAGTGGACGGTCGTTCTCGAAATATATCATGCCACAATGTTACCACTGATGGCATCATATCTTACCCGCATTTACTGACACATAATCTTTCTCTTTTCTCTTCTCAACCCCAGTGTATGTCCACTGAATTTGTCACTGTTCTGTAAACCGGCACACACACTTTAATTGCACTTTAAGGCAAGCATCTTTTGAACCAGCATTCATAAGGGATAATATCCATCCATCCAACCATCCATTGTCTCCCGCTTATCCGGAATTGGGTCGCGGGGGCAACAGCCTAAGTAGGGAAACCCAGACTTCCCTCTCCTCGGCCACTTTGTCCAGCTCTTCCAGGGGTTCCCGAGGCGTTCCCAAGCCAGCCGAGAGACATAGTCTCTCCAGCGTGCTCTAGGTCTTCCCCGAGGTCTCTTCCCAGTGGGACGTGCCCGGAA